>JAWNPA010000041.1:3315000-3915000 GCA_035045345.1 Drosophila hamatofila | reverse complement strand
CTAATTGATTGACTAATTTATTGATTGACTGACAATTTGTGTGACTGATTGACTGACTATGACTATGCTTGATTAGCGCTCTGAGTGATTGACGACTGGACTTTGCAGTAATTGACTGAATGCCAAACTGATTGACTAGCAAATTAATTGGTTGACTTCTTGTTTGTCCGCATGACAAATCAAATAAATTATTGCCTGGTTCATTGACTGACACACTGCGTAAATGATTGACTATTGAAGTGCTTTACTAATTGATTAGCCTATGACACGCCAATTAACAAATTGCCTTTCATCAGATTCGCTTCAAACCCATTTTATCTCGCTGTTAATTAATTGAAGGTGGAAGAATGCTTGAAACCTTTTCAGAAAAAAAATTACAGTAGCTCACAAAAGTAATTGGATTTATGATTCAATTTTGTTCATTGTCTTTGCTTCATGGGAATTTTCGCTTGTTTCAGTTGCTTTTCTATTAATTTTCATACTGACATTAAATCGTGATGCAATCCGGTGAGAAATTGTTAAAAGAAATATTGCAAAGGTAATTCCTGGCAAAGCTTTTTGTGAGACACGCTAATAATACCCTATATAGTTAGTTGTTAGCTAGGTGGTTTTGCAATCTTACATCTCATAACCTCAGGGAACTCGGAAACTTTGCGAACTTGAGATATCAAGGTTCGTATTTGCTTACCTTCTCTATGCTTTGGCTACCATCTCTATAATGTATGTATTGAATATAGGAGTAAGATATATAGTCTAACTAAGATATTTGGCTACTAGACCTAAGGAACTCAGTAGCTATTTGATGTATAATTCCGAAATTTGGTTTGTGAGCTGTTGAATATATTACAATATATTTTATATACAAAAAAAGTTGGTATTAGATATTTTACTAGAAGTTTCTCTGTAAAAGACTCAAAAAACTCAGAAATTAAAAGTGTAACAGACGAAAATTTTGATAAGTTAGTTCTTGAAGCGAATATTAAGACTTATATTTAACAATCAGTCAAATTTAAAACTGTACTACTCGGTACTATAGATCTTTGGATTTACAACTGATAGATTTGATAGATTTCATATATTTGACTTTATAAGACTCTTTTCATTCCAGAGTATCTCTTAGTGTCTCCATTCATTACAGACACATTTTCATTAGTTTTAATAGCACTGACATTGTCAAGAGCTCAAAGTAGCTGTCTAACTTGTAAAGAAGTTGCTGAATCTTTGCCCCGCTCACGAATCCTTTTTGCCACCAGGTTCAATGCGCCCAGAAAATTTGTCTTCGTTTTCTGTTGTATTTTGTTTTCGTCATTTTCTCTCTAGCTCCTGCTCCTGCTACCATAAACTTGAAAAAAAGTTGTTGCACAGTCGGAAATGTAGAGAATTTCGCCCGATCCGCTGCACACTGTCCATTTATCCTTCTGTTTAAGAGTTTTCTATTTACAAACTCCGATGTCTTTTTTCTCCTTTTCTGTGCTTGCTGAAATTGGCTTTTCGAGCTCAAGAGAATTTGGCATTTAAGCATTCTCCTCTTATCTCTGTTGATTAGAAGCTTTTAAAAGAGATGTGTGCTTGACTCTCTCTCTTTCTTTCTCTCTCTCTATCTATCTATCTATCTCTCTCTCTTTCTCTAGTATATATCATCGAAAGTACATATATCATGTATATACATACATATGTGCCCACTTGAACAATATTGATACATTTTCTCCTTGCTCAAGCGCTGCCAGAGTTGCCACTGTTTGCCAAAACGAGAGGCTTGCTCGGCAACCCAAAATTCAATGCATTCTTTCAGTCGAAAAGAGAGCGAAATGAAAATAATTATTTGCAATTTAAATTAATTTATTCGCCTAGTTTCAAAATCTGTGGCGGCGCCAGGGTTGCCACAGGCGTGCAAATATTTGTGCAAACAATTTCAACTTTCGTTCACAAAATGGCGGCGACTATGGGGCGGTGCCTGGGCATTGTGGTACTTGGCGGTGTTTTCTTTTCTTGTATTTCTTTTTTCTTTTTTTAGGGCTTTCTTGTTGTTGCCGCTGGCTGTGTGCCACCTGTACGCTGTCAGCTGCCCGCAGCCCGAGCATCAGCCCCACACTCTCAGTCTCTCTGCCTCCCACACACACACACACATCGTTTCAAGGACACTTTTGGCTCCTCGGCAGCTACCCTCCTGCTAACACGCTATCTACCTTCCTCTGCCCCTCTGCCCCCCTCTCTCCCTCTCTCCCTCGTACATTTCACATAAATCAACGCCGTCTGCTTGGGCTTCCGCTGTGCTTCCCCTTTCCTCACTTTCCTCTACGGCTGCTTGCTTTGCTCTCTGTTGCTTTGTTTGACTGTCTACGCTTTTTCTTGCCTCTACCACCTCCGGCTCGGCCCCTCGGGACAATAAAAATGGAAAGCAAACAACAACAAATATGAAACACTCGAGCAGCATTTTCTAGGCTCCGTTTCTAGGGTTGCAAATGTACCAGCTACACACACACACACACATGGACATAATATATATGGATATGTATACATATATGTATTGGCTATGCATGGCTTGACATATCCCAACTATAGAATACCCTGTTAGGACTTCTGCACTTCTATTGATTAAACAATGAGAATGAAGAATTGGAATTGGAATTGTAGCCAAAAGAGCAAAGTTATGGAAGAATCCGTTGTTCATTTATAGACTGATATAGAGAAATAGACTGGATAATAGATAAACATAGAATAAATACGACATACAGAGATAGATAATTACATGCATATTATATAAAGATCTATACATAGAATAGTTACACTATATATATGCTATTATGTATTGATAAATTCCTTCGAGAGTTACAATATATTGCTAGATAAATGCATACATATGTAGTAGACCAATAGGAATTCTCGATACTTAACCATACTCCATTAACATGGCATTAGAAAAAGAAGAAGACTATTCAATTCAGTACTAAAGGCATATATCATATTACATATCATCATCAAGTAGATACGATATCTTCAATACATATGATAGATACAATATATATAGGCGGATACATAAAATAAAAACTATACATATAATATTTTAATATCATAGATAGATATATATTGAGATGCATTATCTAATAGATATATGTATAGATATATGGATACTATACATCTACATCTATATGGTAAGCATATATCAACTATCCAAACAACCTATCAACTTAAAAAAGCCTTAACTGTGTTTGTTTTTTTCCTTTTTATAGAACTCTTCATCTTTCTCTCTCTCTCTCTCTCTCTCTCTTTCTATATATATATATTCCTTTCATTCCTTCGATTTGCAATCGCATATATTTAGCTAATTCAGAACACAAAGCCATCTAAAATATGCGGAATCCGTTTTTTATTACGTTGATCCCTTTCGTTTTATGGACCCATTAAATTCACATTCGCATGAGGCCCAACAACATCCCATGTCCCACATCCATTTGCCTCTCCTTCTTTAGCTGTTCCTTGTGCTTTGCTCTTCTCTTATCTTCCGCTCATGTTTTGTTTGCTTCTTTGTTTGTTTTGGGTAAACACATTTGGGCAACAAAAAATTCAACAAAAACTGAAAAAGGGTTGACGGAATGCACATAGGGTTTTTTTTTGGGGGGAGTTGACGGACAAGGGCTGCTTGATTGATTGATTGATTAATCAATTGATGGGCTTTACGCGAGAAGATTGAGCGCAGTTGTCAGGAGTGCCACAACGTGTCATGAGCGTTAACAAGGTGAGAAATACTTGAGAGAATGAAAAACCCAACAGAAAACATCTATAAAGATCTCATCTAAAGTTTTTATAGCTTTGTACTTTGAAATTTAGTAGATTAAACTAACTGGAAAGGCAGAAAAACTAGAGATAGTTTAGTATTAGCTATAAATAGATCTGGATAGTTAGATAGAACAATATTGGATAGTTAAAGGTACGAAATCAATGTGACAGACATACAAAGAAAGATCTATGTAAGATATATGTATGTATATAGAGATAGATAGAAAAATGGTTCTGTATAGAATACACGATATAGATGCACAGATGGATAAATATAATATATACAGATAGATAGATAAGTCGATCTATAAAGATATATAGACAGATCGAGATACAGATAGATGAGATATATAGATATATTGCTATATATACAAAGATAGTTTATTGAGAGAAATAGATCTATCTAAATGTATATATAGATACATTGATAGATAATGGCATATAGATAAATATATGTGTCTAGATAGATATATAGATATTGATCTAGGTAAAGTTATATGGATAGATAGATTTTGATAGATAGATCTGGATAGATATATCGATACAGATTAATAGATGGATAGATACATAATTCGACTCAGATAAATAAATAATGTAAATGTATACAAAAATATATATAAATGTTTTCATACGAATGGAAAGATCTGTAGGTATACACATATAAAGATAGATTTACAGATCTATAGAAATATGTAAGCATATGAGATATGTACAGACGCATGCATGGATGGATAGATAGTAAAACAAAGATATCCATACAAAGAAATCCATACACATACATAAATAGACAGCTATGTATATAGATAGATATAGAGCTCAATGTGATTGGCATTCACAGTTAAAAGTCAAATCTATTGAAATATTATTGTAATTTTCTATGAATTTCAACTATTTTGCCATTTTCTAATGCTTCACAGCCGCCGTAAGCTATTCGAAAAATGTCGCTTCATCCTACATCCTTTGCCCATTTGCAGGCAGTAACTGCTTTGCATTGAGTGCGACATCAAAAGCATATTGCCACAGGGCAATTTTCTTTTTAACTCTGTAATCAACGTATGGAAAGAGCTACAGAGAGTGAAAGAGAGAGAGAGAGACAGAGAGGGAGAATGAGAGCGACGAAATACAAAGCCAGCCTCAAAATAGAAATTTAACTTTAATATATATACTTTTTTTTTCAAAGTTGTTGTCGAGGAACTTTACAAAATTTCATCAGCTGTCTAAAACAAAATTCTGTTGGCCAAAAATTGTTGGCCAACAACAACAACAAGAACAAGGCAACAACATTTGTCTGCGTGGGCGTTGCTACCGCTCAGCGTTACGCCCACCTATTAGAGTCGGCAAAGCTGGCTGAAAGTGAAGACGGAAAAAGCAAATGTTACACACAACACAAAGGGGGCGGGGCAGAAGGAGTCTATATATATATATATATATATATATATATATATATATATATAGCAATATATATATATATGTATGTCTGTATATGTAAGGGCAAGCTTTACTTTTTGCTCAGAGGCCTGTTGCTAACAACCAGGAAGTGGCCACAGATTCACTTGCTGCTTAAATTTCAGCATACCCTGTACGGTATGAGGTCGAGAGAAGGGTATATGGTTTAAGGGTTAAGAAAAATATAGTTTTTTATTTAATTTGCCAGTTTATAATACAGATAGTAACTTTTATTTACAGGGTATTTAATATTCAGATTCTCCAATCTCAAATGGTTTTTAATTCTGTGTTGGCTATCGGTGCCTTTATTTACAGGGTATTCATATTGATTTCGTCTTTATGCTCTTAACACTTAATGCTTTCTTTACAGGGCATTTCAAGTACAGTTCAAGTGTTTCTAAGTTTCTGTTTTTATTTACAGGGTATCCAGATGTTTCATTTTTATGCAATTTAAATACCACAAAATAATACTCAGCTTTAATTGACAGGATATTTAGATATTATTATTGGCTGTAATCTAATCTAAGTTTTTGCTGTTTTTATTTACAGGGTATTTAGGTCATCTTATTTTCTATACCCACATTAATGGCTACTCAGCACGTATTTACAGCTGTACAGGGTATTCCATGTTAACTCTAGGCATACATCTCTTATTTACAGGGTATTTCAAAGCGTTTTTAAATATTTGCTACCTTCGATTACAAGGTATAGAGGTCATTTAATTTTTATGCATTTGAAATGGTATATAAAAGGCATGAAGCTCTCATTTACAGGGTGTCTCATATTGCATGCCTTCAATTTCAAGTTATATTCAGGTGTTTTTTAGTTTTTGCTATCTTTGATTACAGGGTATATAATTTATTTTATTTTAGGCGTAAGAAATGGTATATGAAACGCATATAGCTCTCAATCAAAGGGTATTTCATCCCATTGATTACAGGGTATTTAAGTCACTATATTTTTATGCATTTGAAATGCTATAAAAAGCCATATAGCTCTAAAATACAGGGTACTTTATATTGCATGTCTTCGATTTGAAACTGAAACTTCTATTCAAGTGTTTCGGAAATTTTGTAGCCTACAGGGTATTTAGGTCATTATGTTTTTATGCATTTGAAAGGCTATAAAAAGGCATATAGCTCTCATATACAGGGTATTTCATATTGTCTGTTTTCCATTTCAAGCTCTATTCAAGTGTTTTTTAGGTTTTGCTCCCTCTGACTACAGGGTATTTAGGTCATTTAACTTGTTTACATCTCAAAATGAGTTCTGCTCTCATTTACAAGGATTTCCATATTAAATATACTTTAGATTTAGCTATTCAAGTTTTTCTATTAGTCATAAGAAATGTCTGTTTATCTTTTAGATTTCTTAAAGGGTATACACAGTCAAATCGCCAAATGGCCCATGTGGGTTGCAATATTATCAAGTATACGACATGTGAGCTGAAGTAGCTGCTGCTGCGTCTGCTGTTATCCATTGTGCACATGCTTTGCGGCTGCATTAAACAACAACAACAACAACAACAACACAATCTTACTTAAAGTTGTTGCTGCTGTTGCCAAAGAAACTGAAAAAGCATCGAAAGAAGAAGAAAAGGAAAAACTATCCATCTGCAGTTGGCAGCGACTGTGCTGGGCTGTTGGCTGTTGCTGCTGTGCCATATCTTGAAGCGACAGCAACAACAACAATAATAATGGAAAAGGTGTCTGCCACAACAACAACAACAACAACAGCAACAACAACAACAACAACAGCCCGGCGCAGACGACAAAAGCAAACGGCGAAAACGGTAAAAACGCTTCAAAAGGAGCACAGAAAATCGATAGATTTTTGGCAGATACACACACGCAAAGACAAAACGCACACACACACACGCACACACATACACAGAGAGACCGACACACACACACACACACACATACACAGAGAGACCGACACACACACACACTGACAAAAGGCAAACTTCCTGAAGCCAGCCGGCGACTGTTTTTGCCAGATATTCTGTATACGCAATGTTATACAAAGCGGAAGGCAAAGAGAGGAAAAGAGAGAGAAAGACAGACAAAGCGGGAGAGCGAGAGAGAGAGAGATTGAGAGTGCACACAAAGGGGAGAGTGGCAGCAAGAGAGCAGAAGCAGTGGGGGAGGCGGCGAGGAGCTATCCAAAATGCTAGAAACTAAACAGAGGCAATGCGAGAGAGAGAGAGAGAGAGAGAGAGAGAGAGACAGAGTGAAGGAGTGCGGAAGCAGAGCCCAAAGTCAGAGCGAGATGGAGTGAGCAGAGCAGGAGGCTTAATAAAATGTTGCCGGAATTTGAATTTTGATGATGATTATTATTATTGTTGATTGTTGTTGTTGTTTTTCGACTGGTTGTTGTTATTGTTGTTGTTGTTGTTGTTGTTGTTGCTGTGCATAAGTAGTTGCGGCCGGCTGGCAAATATGTGCAGAGTCCTGCGCATACATAAATATAACATGACAACAACAACAAACTGGAACAACAACACAAATAACAACAAAGCTGTCTAATATCCTGCAAAGCAGACACGTTTTGTGCTTTATACACTGTTCGCATAATGTCAATAGAAATATGGAGTATAAACAATGCCCCACTATTAGAACTAGCTAAGCGAGTGACCGTTCAGCTGTTAGACTTATTTGTCTAGCTGTCTATATATGTATGCATATATATATATATATATATATGCATTAGTATATATTTGCATCCATATATATGTATGTCTTTATATTGGATTATCTGAGCACATATATTACTATATGGCTGGCAATACTTCTATCTGGTCATGTAGATATTTATCCGGTCAGTTATATATCGGTATAAGTAGTTATCCGGCCGTATATATCTATATATCCATTTATCCAGTTATACATATCCTCTTCCGGATACATAAGTACCTATCAAAATATGCATATCCATATAACCGGCAATATATATATATATATATATATATATATATATATATATATATATATATATATATATATATATATATATATATATATATTTATATATATATATCAATAAAGTTATCCGTCTTGTACAGATACATATGTATTTATATATTTCTTTTCTATATTATATATATGTATCGATCCAGAAATGTTTATTCAGCCAACTATCCGGCCATAAATATATATGTATATCCGATTCACGAACTCTAGATCCTAATAGGTATTTCTCCAGCCGGTTACCCGGCTTTATTTTATCTCTAGATTCGAATGCTTAATTATCCGAGAGATTATCCAACCTTATTTAACGGTTAAATATTCATCTTCCGATGGATAGACACCCATTTTTCCGGATATATATTTATATATAAAACATATATTTATATATAATATATATATTTATCTATCCGCATATCGAACCTCATGCATATCCGTATATACTATATCCAGCATATACTTATATGCATATACTTATATATATATATATCTGTATTTATATCCTCTTGTATCCATATGTATATTTACTTTTAGTTACGCTTCTCTTGTTTTGCTTATATAAACTCTAGCTCCGCTTCTTGCAGCTTGTAATTAAATCGATAAATGATAAACGTCTGCATAATTCGAATTCAATTTAATTTCTCTTCTGCTGCTGTTGAATCAAAGCTAATTTTCCATGCAATTTCCCTTAGCCATCGGCCCCTTCGGCCTTTCGTTCCTGACTGGCTGGCTGGCTGGCGGTCCTTCATTCATTGAACAGTGTCCACCCCGTTGACCTCGTTGACCCCCCTCCTCAGGTCGCCTCCTGCTGCCATTTGGTATCCTTTTCGGTGTCCGGCGTTTCGTTTTAATTGCATCAGTGTCGCTTGATTTAACCACATTGCTCGGATTTAATATTAAAAATTGACACAGCAAAAGCTACACAAACGGATATTTAAACACAGACAACTGCACACACACACCTCTACACACACCTGGACACCTAGACAGCTAGGACACCTCACCTACGCACACCTGGACAGGATAATCAATGAAATGCTCTTCGGGCGGTCCTTTGCAATTGGGTCACAGGCATTAATATAAGGATAAAAATGGGAAGACATATAAAAAGACAGCTCGCATAAATAAGCAAGAGAAAGACATGGAGTCTGATTGACTAGCAGCTACCCTGTAAATGTGGGGGCATAGTGAAGAATCTAGCAGATGTCAGAGCTAGTTTTTTGATGGCTAAAATAGCTTCTTGCTTTGATTTTTTCTTTAACTAATTTAACCTTTCCTTTGCTTGTCCAAATCGCTGTTTCAGCTTTGCTTCTCTGGTGAACTTACTTTCAGCATCGCTGATACTTTTTACTACTTTCTGCACTATTAGTTGTAGCTTAACTTCTTTATTTTCGTTTTCACTTGGCTTCTTTCTTCAACTTCTGTTCACGTGCTCAATCGCTTCTTTTTTTTAACTACTCTCTGCAGTTCTTCTCCTAAGCTTCTTCCTTCAACTTCTCATTTCTCTTTAATTGTTTATGCACTAGACTATTTTACTCGCTTCTTCCTGCATCTTATATACATAATATTCTTTGGCTTGTTTCAACATTTGGTTTCATTTCAAATTAGCTTCTCGCTTTTGTGAAGAATCTGAAGAAGCACATTGCTTTTGCTTTTGACTTTTTGCAGCTTCTCACTTAAAGTTTCTTTCTACTTCTGCGCTTATATAGATAAGTATACGCTTTTGCTTGGTGAAGTCTTCAATTTCTTAGCTTTGCTCCCTTCTCCCTTCAAAATTAATCCAGACTCTTAATATTGACGTCCCTTCTCGCTTCTCAATCGCTTCTCTCTGCATCAATCAATTGCCACTGCATGTTGCACGGACCCTACACAGCGCTGTGTGTGCAAGGAAATCCAGGCGTAGCTAGATAGCACGTGCCGCTTCTCTAATTGCTGCTCACTGCGCTTGTTAGGAGGCGTTACCCAGCCACGCCCATTTGTCTGTAACGGAAATGTAGGCAACGATACGGCAACGAGCTGAACGAACAACAATGCAGCAAACAGAAAGCAGCTAACAACGGGCATAACGAAATGGAAGTGGAGTAGGGAGAAGCATGAACAGTGGAGCAATGGAGAAATGGAGAAGTGTAGGAGCTGTTGTAGGCAAATGCAATTTCCCCCATTGCACAATGGCGACACCTGGCGGCAGTTTGGCCGCAAATTACAGGAATTTGCCACAGTGAAAGCGGAAATGTGAATAAAAGACGAGGCTCCTCTTTGTTTATGGCCGGGGCGTGAATCGCTGGAACTGGAACCACTGAACCATTGAATCGCTAATGAACCGCTAATGTCTATAAATGCTCGCGACATTTTAGACAAGACAACAGTTGCAAGTTGCAAGTTGCCAGCAACTTTGTCGCCGGAGTGCCAATAAAAAAAACTTGCCAACTAACTTGGCTAAAGCTGTCAAAGCCACAGCCAAACAACTTGGCCAATTGCCAGAGATTTGTTTTCTTTCATTGCTCTGGCTTTTGCCTTTGCCTTTCCTGCTTTATTTGATTTGTTTTTTTTTTTCCTTTTGCTTTTGGCAGACTTGAAGTAGTTCCCCCCGTCAGCGTGATGAACTGACGCCAGGCTTTTATCAAGTGTCACAGCTATTGAGCAATTGGCATTTGCATTGTCTCATTGTCTCACCGTCTCCCATTGTCGCTCATTGTCTCGATGAAAACTATTTGACGAAACGGCGGATGCTCGGGCTTCCAAAGTTTTCGCAGACTCTCTGGCAATAAAAGTTGAGAAGTTCGTTCCAACAGAAAATGAATTATATAATCGCACTTTATATAATATGGCTGAGACGGAAAATTGGATGTGAAGCGCTGGATGTCCAGGTTAAAGTCTGAAGTCATGAAACTTACTTTTCACAAAGCAAAACGAGCTCAAAGTTGGGTTCGTGCATATTTTTGCTGTCATATACAATGATTGAAGATAGACTGATTGAGTGACTGTGTGCCTAATTGGCTAACACTAAATGTTAAGCACTAACTGAACTTTGATTGACTCACGACTCTGTCTAATTGATGAAAGATCAACTAATTGATTTAATAACAGACTTTACCTCATCTGACTATCTGATTGATTCATTTAGTAATTAACTGATTGATTGATTAGTTTATTTACTCTGATTGATTGATTGACGCACTAAATGAACAACTCTCATTCAATGATTGATTGATAGTCATTTGCTAAATTCGATTTTAATGTCTAATTTACGGATTAAGTGATTGACTCTGATAGATTGACTATCTGATTGATTGATTGACTCTAATAGATTGACCGTCTCATGCTTTGATTGACTGGCTCTAACTGAATGATGGCCTCACTAAGTAACTGAATAAATTTGATCTGACTTGATCTGAATGACTGTTTGATTAATAGACTCTGATTGATTAAATGAGTGATTTAACGTTTGACTGATCTATTAACTCTGATTTATTAATTAATTGACTGACGTACACTGCTTTCTCAAATTAACAAAATTAGTTGAATTATTCACTCTGACTTTTTGATTGATTGATTGATTGATTCAATTCGATTTTGTTTGATAGCATAATTAAATGACTACTTGACTGAATGACAGATTGTTTGATCAGTGATTGACAACTGATTGACTGATTGGTTAGCTCTAAATGACCAGACTGACCAAACTGATTGCGCGATTGATTGTTTAACTGACTGACTTACTGATAAATTTAATGACTGACTTGCTGACTAACTTACTTACAGAATGTTCGCTAGATTGGCGGAAATACTAATTGATTGACTAAAAGTCAGTATAGCACACTGATTGACTAACTTCCTATACGAAGCAATAGCTTTCCCAATCAACTTACTCACAATTATGAATATATCCTTCGACCAGACCTGTTGATATGCTGTAGCTCAATCACACTTCAACATATTCACAATTTGTGCTCGAATTGTGTGAAGCAATGCGAAAAGTCTGAGCTGTCGATTAATCAAGCCAAATCACAGCGGAAATAAGTCTGCAATGGAACAACAACAACAACAACAACAACAGCAATGTGTTGGAACAACTGAGATAAGAAGAAACACAATGTGACAGCTGTCAAAGCACAGCAGGATTGTGGCATGGTAAACAGATGGCAGAGGGGTTGAGTGCTCAAATAGGAAATGGCAAAAATAATGTCAGTCTATGGGAATGCAGCAGCAACTAGAGATGGAGAGACAGAGAGAGAGAGAGAGAGAGGGGGGCGGCGAGACAATGAGAGAAAAGTGTACGAATTATCAAGAAAACCACCCGAAAATCTCAGTAGCGACAAGTGTGCGTGTGTTGATGTAGGGGGGTCAGAGAGAGAGAGAGTGCGAGAGAGAGTGAGAGAGAGAGAGTGAGAGAGAGTGAGAGAGAGGGAGAGAGGTGTGTTAGGTTAGAGGGGCAGCAGCTGCTGTTGCCATAACAACGACAACGACAACAACACTCAACACGAATGATGCCGCTGCTGCTGATGATGATGATGATGATGATAATTCTGTGGAGCAGCGCTGAAGTGTGCTCCAAGGGGGAGTACCATCGGCGCTGGCATAAAGTTGCGTTTAAACGGATTTCATCACGAGGCACGAAATTCAATTTAATTTATCAGCAAAGCAAAAACAACCCCCGCAACGGTGGGCGAGGGGTGCCCCAGGGGTTTGCTCAACAAGGGGATGTTGCTTAGTTTCTTTTGCGTTTCACGTTCAAAAACATCTTCGCACAGCAACCTGCAAAATGCAATTAATCATTTTCATTTTTGTTTTCATTCTCATTTTGATTTTTCCAATTTCGCGTTTCTTCACATTTCACCCAAAAGCGCTTTTCTTCAATTGGTAGCGCACAATTAAGCGCTTTAAGAGTACACATCATGTGGCAACTGTGATATGATCTGGCTACACACTTAATTGGAACACATTTGCATATGAGATTCAACAGTTGACCTCGCTCTCTCTCTCTCTGTCTCTGTCAGACTCTCTCCCTATGTCTCTTTCTCTCTCCCTCTCTCTAACTTTGTCGTTTGTCCAGCTTGTGGTCAACCCTTTCTCGATTCTAATTGGCAACATTTAACACTTTGGCCACCAAATTTCAACAACTCTTCACGCTTCTCACATAAATTACATTTATTCGCTCGAGAGCATATATCGCTTTCGGTTTCTCTCTTGCACCCATTTTTCCCCATCATCCTGTCTTACTTATTCTGTATGTCTCTATTAATATTTCTTTTTGTTCCACTCTGTTTCTCTAAATGTTTTGGCTCTATCTTTATTTGTTTTTATTCACTCTTAATCTCTTAATCTCCCTCTAACTCTCTCTAGCTCACTCGCACAATCTCTTTCTCTCCCTCTCGCCTTTTTTCTCTCAAAATATCTTCCTCTCTTTCACAATCTCTCTCTCGCTTATACTATCTTTATTACTCTCTCTTTCCCCCTATACTCTCTCCCTCTCGCTTTATCTATGTTATTCTCTTTCTACTACGACTTATCTCCATCACTTTATTTATTTCTCTTTCTCTTTATCTCATACCTCTCTTTTCCCACCTGATCTCTTTCTAGCTCTATCGTTCTCTCGCTATTTTTTAGCCTCTAAATCTATTCTCACTCACCAACACTTCTCTCTCTCTCTCTCTCTCTCTCTCTCTCTCTCTCTCTCCTTTTCCCTCTCTCTCTCTCTCTCTCTCTCTCTCTCTCTCTCTCTCTCTCTCCCTTTCTCTCCCTCTCTCGATACCTCTCGTTCTCTCTCCCTTTCTCTCTCTCTCTCTCTCTCGATACCTCTCGTTCTCTCTCTCTCTCTTGGTCACTCTGTCTTTTTCCTCTTCTGTTTTTCGCTCTCATTCATTATCCAATAATCGTTATCCTCATTTCTCTCGCTCTCTTCATAGTGCATTCAGTTCTAGAGAAACTTTTGGTATAGATATTATCTTTCCCTCCATTTATAAGGTAATTCTTATGCATTCTCTTTCTACATTGCTCAAGCTTCTCAATTGCAATCTTTAACCATGCCATTCACTCTTAATTTATGTCATTCCAGTTTACATTTCATTCATGTGATGTCAAGTACGCTTTAGCTTGAGGCTGATTCACTGTTAATTGCTTAGTTAACTACAACTCTAAACTTGATCCAATTTGTAGTTAATCAAGAGCTAAATCGTTGGTAATTCAAGTCCAATTGCCAATTGGTGCTGAAGCACTTGAATTTCGCATTGTCTGGATCGTCTATGATATACCGTTTAGCACCTGGGCAGGCAGGTGTAATTAAACAGAGTGCGACAGAGAGACAGAGAGAGGGAGGGAGAAGGGAGGAAGTGAAAAGCAAATAAAAAACAGGTGAACTGCAATGCACAAACTATGGCAATAAATCTGTTTTAGCCTACGTGTTCAAAGAGAGAGAGAGAGAGGGACAAGAGTAAGAGAGACGCAGTGGCTGTCGCATTGATAATCGTTTCGCACACACACACACACACACATGCAGACACCTCTTTTAGGCGTATGCGTGTGCGTGGGGGACCAGTTGAAGGACAGACTGCAGCTGAGGGCAGAAGCATTTAAAAAGCGGAAATCAGACAGACGACATAAATACACAGAAACAGCTAGAGAATGAAAGCGAAACAGATACACAGAGAGGGAGAAGGAGAGGCATACAGAGCGAGAGATATAGGAGCAGAGGTTTAGGAGTAGAGCAGAGGAACTGTGGTTAACAAGTGCCAAGGCGCCTAGACAAACAATGAATGAAAGACTGAGAGAGAGAGAGAGAGAGAGAGATGGAGATATAGGAAATATGGGCAGTCACGCCCATGCCCCAGTAAATTGTGGGCGTGGGTGTGGCAACGCCACATTGAATTTGCAAGTGGAAGAGGTTTGTTAAGCCAGCGCCTTAGATAATTGCATGGAAAAGGCGATTGAGAAGGAGCTGAAAAGGCGAGCAGAAAGCAGCAAACAAGAAGAAGAAGCAGAAGGAAAAGAAATAATAAGAAACACTTAATGGTGATATATAAATGTAAATAGAAATAAAAAAATATTAGAAGTCAATGCACTTAAATAGAAACTAGATATCACAAGAGCTACGATTTATATCGATTATCAATGCAATTATCGATAAATATTAGTTCAAGTTGAAGCTCCAATCTGTACTATATATATTACTGAAACATGTCAAACTTGAAGCACGCTTATATGTCCGACTAAGCTATCGATAGCAGCATTAACTATCGATATACTTATCGATAACTATTAGTTGTTACAATTATATATATTATTGAATCATGTCAAGCTTTAAGCACGCTCATATGTCAAAGTATACTTTCGATAGCAGCATCGACTATCGATATACGTGTCGATATATATAACTTGTTACAATTAAAGCTCAAATATTTACTATATATATAATTGAAGAATGTCAAGCTTTAAGCACGATTATATGCCTGAGTAAGCTATCGATAGAGCCATCGTAAAGCGCATATCTCTACCCAAGACCATTCAATAACAACTATTTTATCTACTGGACATACATTTTATATATGTAAATATTTATAAAATCACTTATAAATGTTGATAAACTGAAAAGCTTAAAGCTGACATTTCTTTAAGCCTCGCAAATTCTTGTATTTCCATCACGTTCTGTACAGATGTGGACAGTGGAAACAATGCAAAGTCAGAAAACACTTTCAGCTACGGCAAGAGCATACGATTGCTGTATAAGCCCCATGCACTCGCATCTATTCACTTGCCCACTACATGCCTGATTATGAATACGGATGTATTCATGACTAAATGCAAATTCTACACACACACACACACAGAGAGAGAACACTTTCCATGGCAACGGCTGAAAACCACTTGGAGCTCCCTTTGTCTCTACCAGTGACAATAAACTTGAATTATGGCCACAAGACATATGCATAAATGCACAAAAGTATCTCAAACATGAAACACACACACACACACACACAGAAGTATCTGCACCTCTTTGCGTATATCTAGATGTAGCTGTATCTGCATTTAGCGCTGGGTGTTTTTTTTTTCTGTACGCAAACTGGGTATTTTGTTTTTGTGTTTGAGTATGTAAGAGGCGAAAGGGGGGCGTGGCAACTGGATGAGCGGAGTAAATCTAGCCACGTCCATCTGTTTATCTATCTAAACAATTTAAGTTTTACATATATATTCTTGCATGCAATTGAAGTCTGGGTGTTTGTTAGTCGAGCATTGCCCACTTAAACACTTTTACTTGTTTTATTTTTCAACTGCTCCAATGCAGAGGCCGTGATCTCTGCATTAAGCTTACCGCATTGTTTCTACACTTTACTTTGGAGTGGACTTATAAGAGCTTACGAAGTTATGCGCACTTTACATCATGTTACATACCTGCAATAAACGAGAGAAAGAGAGAGAGGATGAGAAGGAGAAAAATATTAAATTTGAGATTTTTTGAAGTAGAAGTAAACCTCAAGTTGTGTTATATGATATTATTTCTTAAATACCTCACATACATATTCTATGTAGACATTGAGAAGATGGATGAATAATGATAGATAGAGATACACAATGAAAGAGTGAGATAGATAAGGGATTAGAAGGAGAGAGAAAACACCATTCAATGAAATGTGAGATTTTTCAAGAGAAGACAGAGAGAGAGAGGCAGATAGAGGGGGAAATCGAGAGAGTGAGATAGAGATAGAGATAAAGATAGAGAGATAGAGATAGAGATAGAGATAGGATAGAGATAGAGATAGTGATAGAGATAGAGATAGAGATAGAGATAGAGATAGAGATAGAGATAGAGATATAGAGATATAGAGATATAGAGATATAGAGATATAGAGATATAGAGATATAGAGATATAGAGATATAGAGATATAGAGATATAGAGATATAGAGATATAGAGATATAGAGATATAGAGATATAGAGATATAGAGATATAGAGATATAGAGATATAGAGATATAGAGATATAGAGATATAGAGATATAGAGATATAGAGATATAGAGATATAGAGATATAGAGATATAGAGATATAGAGATATAGAGATATAGAGATATAAAGATATAGAGATATAGAGATATAGAGATTTAGAGATAGAGATAGGACAGAGAAAGAGTAGAAGAAATATGATTTCAATCAATGTATATTAAGGACCGCTGCAAAGTAAGGAATATGTATATGAAGAGACATAGATATGGAACACGAGACAGACACGAGGAATAGATAGAGAGAAAATCAATCAATCAACTAAATGAAAAATAGCACAAGAAATGCATAAATGTGTAAGAAAAGTGCGATAGAAAAAGTCAAAGTCAAGTCAAGAAACTGGCAATGTTAGAGAAAGAGATAGAAGATTGGCTAAATAAAGACAATGAGAGAGACAGAGAGACAGAGTGTGAGTGTGCATTAGAGATAAAGCTGGAAAAACAGCTTAATTTTATGTCAATGAACGAGTGCAGCACAATTGTTATTGCTGTCATTATAAATAATGTGCGACAACCCTGGCCAAGAGATCAATGTAATTGTGCCAGGCACTATATAGATGTTGTTGTTGTTGTTGTAACTACAGTTAACCCCCCGCCACGAGATGAAATTAGAGCGCAAACATTTCAATTTTTCGTAGAAAGAAGTCACGGACTTTATTTGGTGGTGGCTGTCGAATGCGCGGCATTGCGCGGCCGTGTCGGGTGCGTTAACCTTGCCAACAAAATTCGTATGCAACACCTGAAACCAGCAGCCTGGCGTTATTCATACCTCTTCCACATTGTCCTTTCTGGGACTGTGTATGTCACATCTGTTGGCAGGCAGCAAATGATGCTGTTGCTGAGAGCTCAGCCCCTGCTGTTCACATTCTTTAGCTGGTTGTGACTGCCTTGTAATCCTTTTTAAATCACATAACTTTGTCAATATTAAAGTTTTGATTCTGCATAAATTTCGACTGGGTTTTTAATACTATATACAGTTGTGTTCAGGAAAATAGTAGGGCTGCAGTTCATAAAAATAGTAGTGCAGTAGCTTTTATACTCATTATATGAAATTGAAATGAGTATATAGGTTCTTTGCATTATCCATTTTTATCTCTGTCCGTCCGTATGAATGCAAACCATTTCGATGCTATTGAAACTATATACTTAAAATCTAGAACATATACTCGAATTTCCCGATCCGCCCACTAGGGACGTAGCAAATCGTAAAATGCATTTTCCGGTATTTTAGAAACTAGCTAAAGTGCTAGAGACATGAAATTTGGAACATATACTCAGGTGGACAGCCCAAGACCAAGAGGACATATCGGATATATCTACAAAACATTGAGTGCGTGACAAATCGGGAAGTGGATCTGGCATTGTTTGGGCCGTGAATGAGTATTCTGCAGTCGGTGCTCTCGACTACAACATTCTTAATTATTTTTATTGCCCGACTAACAAGAGAACTTCAATTAATAGGCCCAAAAATCTCAGAAAAACTTATAAAGAAATATCAAATAATATTGTATGCACTGCTCAATAGATATAGAATAATACTTAATGAACTTTCTCAAGAGCTCTCAACTAATGTGCAAAACATTGACCAACAATACTTTGGCGCAAACCAACCCCATCATCATGGACAGGGCGAACAGAGTTTGGGAAACGCTGACAAACGACAGGCTGGCGTTATTGGCACTCTCTGCCCAATCGAAGGCCAATCGATAAACAATATAAAATATCTCAAACTCTGCATGCTGGGCAACAGCATTCAGAATCTTTGTCCAACCCCGTTGGCAGGCAGGCAGCCAACCCCTGGGAAATAACTACAGCCAAGCAAAAAACAGACTTCGTAATGAAAAGTGTTAAAAATGCAACCCACTAAAATTGCGAGCAAGAATGCGTTGAGCAGCCGGCGCCAGTGGCGTCGGCGGTGGCGGCGGCGTCCTGCTTTGATTTGTTGCGCTAGTTTTAGAGCAATTTTTTTTCTTTTTATATACCCTGTAACAATTGTAAATAGCAATGGAAGATAGAGCATATAATTTTTTATATATTTTATATCAAATATATCGATATAAAGATTGCAATGCTTAAATGCAACATTTTGCAAATTTATCGATTTATCAATTAGTCTCGTTGTTTTTTTTTCCAGCAAACTTAAGGGATAGGGCTTTTAAATTAAAATCAACTTTTATTTGTATTGTTAATTATAACAACATAAGTTTTTTTTACGATTTCTAATATTGTTCTGCCTTTCGATAAATAATGTCCGATTTTTTTGCCATATGATAGTTCCTTTCTCTAACACCATATTATTGTGGTATATAACCACTAAGCAAATAGGCTAAATCGATAGATATTTTATATATATATAATATATATATATATTAAACTTTTATACATAGATTGCTCTATACTTTGCATGCCAAGACCTCAGAAGACGTAGCCTATTACAGGGTATACCCTTGTCTCTCACATCCACTAATTTTTTCCCTTTCAGCCTCGCCTTTTTTTTAGCACTTAAGTCATAAAAATGAAGCAATAAAATGCTGCTGCGACACGTGGCTGAAGCTGTTAACGGGCCTCATTTTGATGCTTGCAAAACAAATCCCAAAATGAATCACAATCAAATAAGAAATAAGTAAAAAGTTTAGTCGATAGTGTCCCATTGCGAGATACCCTGGAATGAGAGATATCAAAAGTTGAAAATACCCATAATCTAAGTAGTTAGAATAGTAAGCTATATAATGAACTAAAGTATTCATGTTAAGTTATCGGCTATTATCGAGTTATCGAAAGAAGAATAATCTTTTAGTTCTTTTGAACGAAAAGATAGACAGACGAACGAACAGTTGAACTAGTCGAATTTGACTACAACGACTCAAGCTATCATTCAGATCAAGACCATGTATACTTATATATGGGCTCTGCCCAGCCTACTTCCGCCTCTTACAAACAAAATACCCGGCGTTGGCCTTTTCAGGAACAAGGAACAAGAAAGGAATGTCAGTGAAGCGGTTTAACTCAATTGGTGCTTGAACGAGTTGAGAATTACAAGCGGAATTTCATTAAAGCGCAAACGCCTCCAGCTAAACTGTAACTCTAACTGTAACGGACTATCCATCCCTCTCTCTCTCTCTGTATCTCTGTCTCGCTTTCTGTCTTGCGGTAAAATTCAATTTGCTTGCGGCAAGAAGTTCGCCGTGCACTTCGGCACGTAGTCGTTGAGGCTCCGGTAAACCGTAAACTGCCACCGTCTGAACAGTTTATGCAAACAGTTTACGGCGAACGCATCGACGAGCCAATGCCACGCCTCCCTTACGAGGTAGGTAGGTAGGTAGGTATTTCTATGCTAAACGTTTTGTTTACCGTCTAGTTAGAATGCTTGGCCAGTCCGAAAGAGGCAAGTGGGGCATGCCACTCCACAGCTGCACATGTAGCTTGTAACGAGCTACTTTGTGTGGATGCAACAGCCTCTGGCTCGAGGCAACTCTGAAGGGTGCGGAACGTAGCTCAACTATGCACCAGGGAGTCATAAATTACAAAGACAGACAGACGAGTGAGCCGGAGAGTGAGAGAGAGGGAGAGGGTAAAGCAGGGGCATATAATTGCCCTACGGCAACAATATACTTATATATATATATATCTGTATAGGAACAGACGTGCACTTGACAGCCGGAAAAAAGTGTAGAATTTTTAATAAATGGCGAATCCTTGAAATGCAAAAGGCGTTGTGCACATTAACTCAGCTGGGCCAAGAAGCAAGGCCTTAGGGCTTCTGAAATCTGGTTGTCTATGGCAGAAGCTCTACGGTATTTTGAAGTAGTTTTAGACTATTTAAGCAGAAAGAGAAGAAAGAAGTTATGGAAGGTATTTGTAAAAGAGAACTAGCAACACCAATTTCGTCTGCTGGGATGATCAAAGGAATTCTCTCCGTTAAGAGGTGCACTTTTATAACTAGGTCTATTAGAGAACTTGAAGATGCAGCTTGGTCTATCAAGATTATCTTGCAAGGTCTCTCATTGAAGCAAAGTTTTCTTAAGTCAAGTTCTTTCCTTAGAAAAGCTCCACTTGTTTGCCTAAGTCTATTTGGTAAATTTCAGCCTGGTCTGCCAGAATTATCTTAGAAAGTCTCTCATTTACGAAAAGGTTAAGAGAGACAAGTGTATTATCATGGCAGTCTCTCTAGTTAATGAGTATTATCATGGAAGCTCTTGTATATAGACTTAAGTATACATGAGATGTAAAGTCATTCATACGAAGATCTTATGAGACTTCCCTTAGTTAAAAATTTCCCCAATTCGTTTTATGATATTTTCCAAGTATTGTAGTTTCAAAATCTTTTTACTCTCATATCTAGCTTTCTTCAGATCTTTCTGAACAGCAAATTAGTTTATCGGTCAGGTATTCTATTGTCTTTTAGAACTTTCCAACTTCGATTGGTTATCCATTTTCATGCTCCAGCTGAGAGCTGTAGAGGAAGTTGATTGAGTTAGCGTTCGCTTTGAGGTTTCCGCTATCAACGCACATCAAGGTCAATGCTGAGCGGAGGGGATCTGTGGCAGGGTGGGTGGCTTAGATGAGCACTAGCAGCAGGGTGGGACAAGCGAGGCCAGAGGCTAGAGGGTGAAGGCGAGGTTAAGAAACTGAAAGTCACCCCGATAACTCGAAATCAGTCATTATGTGAACATGGCACGCATTTCCTGAGCTCGTTTCGACTATACATATGTCTCTCTCACTATATATAAGTATATATACCCTACCCAGTGCCATATTATTCCGCACCCCATTCCAAAAGCCACTCCGTTTTCCATGCCCAAATGACAGCAGAAACTAATAATTAAAACTACAAATGAATTCACACCCTGCCCAGCCAAATGTTCCGATCGTGAGTCCATTCAATGCCTCAATGAGTGTGGGAGTGCGTGAGTGCGTCTATGATTGAGTGTGAGTGTGAGTGTGAGTGTGAGTGCGTGTGCGTGTGTGTGTGTGTGTGTGCGTCTGTGTGAGTGTGTGAATGAGTTTCGAGGTCCATAAACATTTAGCATTTGTCTAGTAAAATAATTTAAAAGCATAAATGCTTCATTCAGAGTTACGAAATTTAATTGAATGCACTTGAAACACATTCAAATGATTCATAGACCTAGTTGGGGGTCATCAACTGCAGAATACCCGCTCAAGTCTTGAATCCACATAAATTGAGGGTTGAAATGGGCAAATGTTTCACAAACGAGCAAACGAATTGTCACAAAAGCTAATATACTCGCTTTTCACTGCATGCAGGAGTATTCAAAAGAAAGCACTCTAAGCACTTCGTCTATTCTAGAATTCACTTGAAATGAAAAAATGCCAAAAAAAAATTGATTATTTGAGTGTTTTTCTGTTTAATTCATACACCCCAGTGAATACATGAGTTATTCATTCAGCCATTCAAGAACTCATTCACCTCCGTCTGACCACTCAAATCAACTGTCAACGCAGCTGATTGACAGTTTTTAGTTGGGAGCAAAGAGAAGCAGAAAATTAGACACTGACAGTTGGACAAAAGTTTCTACACATGTGTGTCTGTCGCCATAGAGCGAACAGCAGCAGCAGGTGTCAATCAGTCTGGCCACACTGGCAATTATATATGATACTCGAATGGCAGCACAGACATGAACACGAGTTCACAAAAGGCAAACAACTGACAGTTGTCAATCAAACATATTACATATGATGGGTATTAAGTGCTCATCGCGTCATGATTGATACTGATTGATAGAGACAATTACCTAAATGCACTGGTCACACTGGCAATTAGAGTTTAGGGTTTTCAGAGTTGCTTGCAATTATAGTCGCTCATCACCTGTGATTGATGATGATTGATACTGGTTATAAAACAAAGAATATGAGAGTGAAAAGGTTTTAAAAATGCTTGTTTTAGACTTGAAATTGGAATTGGATATTATATTGGGTATGTACTCATCGAGCATGATTGATGATGATTGATACTGATAATATTGCATAGAATATTTGATTGAAAACCTTTAGATAATTGTTTACTCACAGAGTTTTTCTCAGTAGTTCACTCAGTACCTTTGATTGATGATGATTGAGACTAGTAATTGAAACTAATTTGATGAATTATTTTGACCTATCTTTGCATAAAGATTGACTAAGATCAACAAATATTGATTGGTAATTGATTGACACTAAATTGGTCGATGTTAATGTTAGTTTTTTGTGGTCATTAGCACTGCAGGTCATAATAGGTCATTGCAAAGTTCATTGTAAAGTTCATTGCAATGTGATACTCGTGATTAGTCAATACAAAGTTGAATGAGGTTCTATATGAAGAATGCCAAATGGCCAGCCAGACAGCGCAGTTCAATGAGGCAAAGATGTGGGTGTAAGATGAGGAGCGAAAGACGGGCAGAGTTGACCGCATAGGCAAATCAGAAATAATAAAGTCAAGGGGCAATATCCTGTAATCATAACATTCTCAGCGCGCACAGAGGCTGTAGTTCGCACCCAAAGTAGCCCAGCACATGGACAACTGAACACCAACAACAAGCAACAAGCAACAGCAACAACAACAAACAACAAGCAACAACAACAAACAACAAGCAACAACAAACAACAATTGCAATGCGCACTCAATAAATTTCAATTAAGCAAACAGCGAGCTGTGCATTTTCCCACTGCAAGTTTTTTATATTGTTTATAGTTTTTCTTTTGTCTCGGCTTCCTTTTCTTCTCGCAATACCCAGTAAAAGTATGTGAAACAGGTAGTTAAAAAGCTGAAAACTAATTAAAATGGTTAAGCAAAAAAACAAAAATTAATACAACTGTTGCGCTCTATCTGAAATTTGTTTGAAATATTTGAAATATTTCTCTTTATTCTTATCATACAATATTCTTCTTTTTACAGAGTATAACTTAGTCAAGCATACTATATACACACGCACATATATTTATTTCAGTACTATGCATAGCCCATTGCACACGGCTAACGTTGCATTGCGGCTGTGGAAATCGATTTTTTATTCAAGTCTTTGAATTTAAAAATATTCTCATTATTGAAATATTTATTATTGCTGTAATTATGATTGCAATTGCACAAAGTATCATCATTATAATGAATATTATACATTATTATTGTGATTGTTATTGACAATGTTATTTAATTATTACAAACTTCATTATCATTGCTGTATTCATTGCAGCTATCATTATTTATATCATCATCAACATTATTATTATCATTGTCATTGTCATTGTCATTGCAATTGTCATTGTCATTATCATTGGTATTATCATTATTACTATTATGACTTGTCATTGTCATTGTCATTAGTATTATCATTATTACTATCATGATATGTCATTGTCATTGTCATTGTCATTGTCATTGTCATTGTCATTGTCATTGTCATTGTCATTGTCATTGTCATTGTCATTGTCATTGTCATTGTCATTGTCATTGTCATTGTCATTGTCATTGTCATTGTCATTGTCATTGTCATTGTCATTGTCATTGTCATTGTCATTGTCATTGTCATTGTCATTGTCATTGTCATTGTCATTGTCATTGTCATTGTCATTGTCATTGTCATTGTCATTGTCATTGTCATTGTCATTGTCATTGTCATTGTCATTGTCATTGTCATTGTCATTGTCATTGTCATTGTCATTGTCATTGTCATTGTCATTGTCATTGTCATTGTCATTGTCATTGTCATTGTCATTGCCACTGTCATTGTCATTGTCACTGTCATTGTCATATCATTAGTATTATCATTATTACTATCACGATTCTGACTGAAAGATTTGCTATCTGAGAATTACTCACTGAAAATTTCTCATTACTTATGGAGAGATCTTCTTATCGAGGAAAATTGACACTTTCATGTGAAGAGCACTTCCAAACATCTATCAATTTATCTATTACGAAGTCAGACGAGCCAGAACTAGTACAGTTGCCTTATGATCGCCTAGTTCCCCCAATCTTCCACTCGCAACAATTGCCTTGTTATGTATTCATTCCAACTTTAAAGATTTGCTCTCAAATCTGTCTGCTTCTTCGCATTGTTCCACTTTCATGAGATTTACTTTGCGACGAACTCATTATGAATTTACGCAAATTTTGGTTCATGATTTTATAATGCGTTTTTTTTTTCTTCTTCTTTCATTTTTTATGCGCTTTCATTTTGGACACTACACAAAGTTTTTCTGACAACTGGCAACTGTAATTAGGGAGCGAAAAGCAAGCGTACACTTGAAGAAAAATAGCTAGCTGAGTGCCAGATGTAGATGTAATACGGAAAGTAGAAAGAAATTATTGGCGTGCATAAGATTTATGGAGTTTAAATATACTTTTCGTATATGGAACACTAAAGTGAGTTATCTTTGAAAGGAAAGATAAAAGAAAACAAGGCAAAATTAAAGCTCCAGACGTAGCCCATTTTAAAGATCAAAGTAAAGTAGAGGAGTGTTTGAGGTACCTATATAAGATATATGTATGGAATGCAGAAATAAGAATGATGAAAAGATAAGAATTTATTAATTTAGAAAGTATGTATACCAAAACAAGATCTTTGAACTGAGCTTAAAATGGGTATAAACGGCTAGAATGTATATATTATAATAACTTTTAAATAAGTTCTAACTAGTATATCACCTAATAGATGCCTCAAAACATTAGGTTATCCAATGCAATTTCGCTTGAAGTGTATTACTTTGTTATGAGCTTCGACTTTTTGCTCATATGATGTATGTACATGTGCATATATATGTATGCATGTTTATGTATATGTACACATGTATGTGTATGCCTGTGTATCTAATGACTTTAATAACGTTCAAGTGGGTGCAAAAACTAGCGTCTCGAGGGGTGACGCGAATCCCAGAGCCCAACTGACGGAACTGTTAGGGAAAGACCATAAGAGAAAGGTGTGGGCAGCCCAGGGAGCGAAGGTGGATTAGGTGACGAGAGGGCAGGGGAGGGCAGTGAAGTTGAGGGCGGTTCACCCTCGGCGCTTTAGTTCAGTCGAAAAATAAAAACCGAAAAAGTCCGAACAGTTCATCATACAAATGCATGATTCATGCTACACTTACAACATACAACTAAATATTAAGCGACTTTTTACAGACACATGAACACACACACATACATATGTAGAGAAATGAAACTACACCAAAAATCACCCTCACATTGTATGTGTGTGTGTGTGTATGAGAGACAGCGTTTGCTGAGTAATTTGGGCATTAAGAATTTTACGATTACTTCAAATGCTACAATGGCTGCTCACATACTTGAAATACCCTGTAAAGGAAGTGAGAGTGGGTATATTTCTATGGCAACAGGCGGCAGGAAGTCTTGCAATATATGTACTATATATATGTATACTTGATCAGCAGCAAGTGTCTGTTATTTCATATTTCGCTTTCTCCATAGCAATTCGATAAATCGATAAATAACCGAAAAAATCGATAATCGCTGTTACTGCTGCTAATAATTTAAGGTATTGAGAGTGAAGAGCAGCAATAGTCTGTTATTTCATAGTTCAAATTTTCCATACCAATTAGATAAATCGATAAATCGATACAAATCGATAAGTGCTGATACTTCTGCATTCTTTTTAAGTCTAACTCACAGATTTTAAGTCAAATTTGTTATTTAGCTTTTATTTATCAAGCAAGAGTTTTAGTTAAACATATATCGATAACTTAACTTACCGATTATTTTATAGTTTTTCTTGAGCTCATCGAGCTTAGCATAGCAAGCAGTTAATATTAGCTGCCAACATAGCCTAAACAGAACATAATTGAACTTCAAGCTATCAATATATTTTGTATCTAAATCGATTATAATCGTTAGTCAAGTGACGTATTTGTTGGCATAACTTGCTTATTATAAGAGCTGTAGTAGTAGTAGTAGTAATACTGTAGACAATTTATCCTTCCTTTCAATCTTTACTTCCTACAGGGTATCTCTAAGCTTAGCCCATTCAGCACAGAGCTCACTTAGCGATTTCTTTTCTACTTTTACTAGTGCCTGTCGTGCAATTGATTTGTGTTCAAAATACTTCCGCAATGGTTTCGCAGAGCTGTTTATCTGTCTGTCAACACTTGAAAGCAAGTCGCTAAATGGTATACATATATATATATATATATATGTATGTATATATCCTATATATATAGTCATATATAGATGCACGATTCCAGCATGAGCCCAAATCAAGTGGTGTTTGCAATTTCCGATGTCTACTTTAAAGTCGTAACGCCTGTTTCATATTTTTCTCTTGCATTTTCCTACACATCTCTCTCTTCTTTCTCTCTCTCGCTGTCTCTCTTTAGTTTTCTTTGCATCTTTTCGCATTTTGATGGAACATTTCCGGCAGAAGAAGCTCTTGTTGATTTTGTCGCTCTATTTTTGGCTTATGGCGCACGCATCGATTGCATTCGTAGCTCCCCATTTGGCTGGAGACATCAACTTGCTCCCGTTGCCCATCGACATCGCCATCGCCATCGCCCGTGCCAGATGCCAAATCCCAGATTGCCACATGCCAGATGCCAGATGCTGCATAGATACCAGATTCCAATTGCCAGTTGCCTGTTTCCAGTTGCCAGTTGTCTGTCTACTTCATGCATCTAGATTTCCATTGAAATTTATTAGCTTTCATCTCAGTTCTCTAGTTTTCAGTGGTTCTGTAGGTCAGAACTTAACTGGTTCCCTTAAACAGAGACCTGGTTTTAACTCACGTTCTAATTAGCTGCTTCTTATTAATATAACTTTTTGAATTGACAATTTTTTTGTATTTATGAATACATATGTTCAGAAGTGTTTTCCTCCTTTTCATTGACTATATTCTTCCACCTTTGATTCTAACTACATTTCTCTCTCTCTCTCTTGGCAGGATAACATTACTACTCTTTCTTATTTACTCTCACATCTCTCTAATTTTGTTTTCACCATATCTTTCGCTGGTTCACTATCATCTTCTCTCAGAGAAGCTCTTGCTTTCTCTTTCTCTCTTTGTCTTTATTTTTGTTTCTCTCTCTCTCTCTATATATATATCTCTATTTCTCTTTCTGTCTCTCTTTACTTTTTGTCTTTGTTTCTCTCTCTCTGTCGCTGTCCTCTTTTTTTTCATCTCTCCTTTCTCATCATTCTTTCTCTGTCTATCCTCTCTCTCTCTCTCTCTCTCTCTATTCTCTGTCTCTGCCTTACCTCTCTCTCTATATCCTTTCTCTCTCTCTCTCTCTATCCTCTTTTTCTATACTATATTTCTATACTCTCTTTCTATACTCTCTTTCTATACTCTCCCTCTTTGTCTTCTCTCTGTCCTCTCTCTATTCACGCTCTCTATCCTATCTTTCTATCCTATCTCTCTATCCTCTACCGCTATTCTCTCTCTCTCTCTCTCTCTATCCTCTCTCTCTCTCTATGCTCGCTCTTTATCCTTTCTATCTCTTCTTATCCATCTCTCTATTAATTTTTATTCTGCTCTATCACTTTCTCTTTCTCTCTCTCCCATTTATCTCTCCTCTCTCACTCTCCTTCTTATATTTCCCTCTTTCGCTCTATATTTCTTCCGCTCTCTCCCTCTTCCTCTCTCTCTCTCTCTCGTTCTCACTCCTACTTCTTGCGTCTTTCCTACATATCCCACTCTTCCCTCTATTCATAGTATTTTTCTCTGAGTCTCTCTCTCTCTCTCTTTCTCTTCTGACACTATCTCATATCAGCTAGAACTTTGATTCTCTTCTACTCCATCAAACTTTATCGAACTACAATTTAATCATGCGTAACTCGCAATTCGCCTGGTGTCAATTGCCATTGCCATTTCGAGGCAGTCAGTCAGCCATTAAGTCAGTCATTAAGTCACTCAGACAGTCAGTCACTCTCTGTGTCTGATTCTCTGGTCAGGGCAGCATTAATTGAAAAGCTCTCTTCCAGCTCCTCCCACTAGAATATGTGCGTGTGTGTGTCTGTGTCTCTGTTCTCAACAAATTGTAATCAGACGCATTTTGCAGCTCTTCTTCAATTTTTCAAGTGGTCTGCTCTGCTCTGCTTCTGTTTCATATGTTGCTGTTGTTGTTGTTGTTGTTGTTGTTATTGCTGTTGTTCACTGTTTCTTTAGGCCAGCTCGACACGTGCCATTGCACTTAATATGGGTGAGAGGGGAGAAAGAAAGAGAGAGAGAGAGAGAGAGAGGGAGAGGGAGGGAACAGAAAGGAGAGAGAGAGTGACAGTGTTTGTCGCTCTTATCTGCGACACGCATCTGTATCCCTTGTCTTTTGTCTTTTGCGGCCGTGCATTTAATTGCCGTGCAGCAGCCCGTGCCACGCCCCCAAATTAGCCAGACGTCCGCCCCGCCCAACAGCCAGCCGAAAAGCCAATTGCAGCCCAAATCCATAGCCAAAGCCAAAAATCCCAAAGCGAATCGCATTTGTATCTCGTTTCGTTTTTGTTTTTTCGACCTCGTCAGTTTAATTGTTTTTGTTTTTATTTAATTTTGTATTTTGTTTTGTTTCTTCTTCTTCTCTGCTGTTTTTGTATTTGCTTCAAATTAGGCCGCACTTTGCGCTTAATTTACCACGCATCCGTTTTAGCTCACATATCCGCAGCTCAAGCTGTATCTGTATCTGTATCTGTATCTGTATCTGTATCTGTATCTGTATCTGTATCTGTATCTGTATCTGTATCTGTATCTGTATCTGTATCTGTATCTGTATCTGTATCTGTATCTGTATCTGTATCTGTATCTGTATCTGTATCTGTATCTGTATCTGTATCTGTATCTGTATCTGTATCTGTATCTGTATCTGTATCTGTATATGTATCTGTATCTGTATCTGTATCTGTATCTGTATCTGTATCTGTATCTGTATCTGTATCTGTATCTGTATCTGTATCTGTATCTGTATCTGTATCTGTATCTGTATCTGTATCTGTATCTGTATCTGTATCTGTATCTGTATCTGTATCTGTATCTGTATCTGTATCTGTATCTGTATCTGTATCTGTATCTGTATCTGTATCTGTATCTGTATCTGTATCTGTATCTGTATCTGTATCTGTATCTGTATCTGTATCTGTATCTGTATCTGTATCTGTATCTGTATCTGTATCTGTATCTGTATCTGTATCTGTATCTGTATCTGTATCTGTATCTGTATCTGTATCTGTATCTGTATCTGTATCTGTATCTGTATCTGTATCTGTATCTGTATCTGTATCTGTATCTGTATCTGTATCTGTATCTGTATCTGTATCTGTATCTGTATCTGTATCTGTATCTGTATCTGTATCTGTATCTGTATCTGTATCTGTATCTGTATCTGTATCTGTATCTGTATCTGTATCTGTATCTGTATCTGTATCTGTATCTGTATCTGTATCTGTATCTGTATCTGTATCTGTATCTGTATCTGTATCTGTATCTGTATCTGTATTTGTATCTTTAGCTTATGTGTATTTGTATCTGCATTGCACCAGTTTTATCTTTAACATTCTTTCAACCAGTTTTAAGCTTTCAATGGTATTTAATTTTTTTTGCAATCATTTCGCGATCACGTTAGGATTAAAGATACATTGTTTATTAGAAAGATTAATATTATAAAGATTTTGATCTGGCCAAATTTCTTCAATGATCGTTTTTTCTTTCATCTATGAAATCATTATATTTTAGCTTTGGGTAGATCTCATTCTTCTTTCAGTGTAAGGCTAGAACAAGTTTGTTTTTTTCATTTCTGAAGACTTATCCAAAAATATCTTAAGCAACGCCTACACCACCAAAAGACAGCCAGAAATTTTTTGGGCCAGTTCGCTGAACCAGACGCGAGTGCAATGCAGATTATAAACCTTTTATATAAGAATATATGTGTATACCTATATGGTTATTTTTTTTATAGGTATATTCAAGCTGGGGTCTGTTCAAAGCGCCGTGCGGCAGACGTGACTTTTGGGCCATGACGTTCGAGCACAATGCAAAGCAATTTCAATTCGTGGTATGTGACTAAATGATAAATATTTGCGTTCATTTATCGAATAGACAAACAACAGCAACAAACACAACAATAATAACAATTTACTGTGATGGATCAGCGGAAGTAACTAGAAAAAAACCAACCAAATAAAACAAGTAAGAAAGCTCTAGACGGAAGTGCCCGACTGGGAGGTACCCTGAACTGATGCTGTTTGAACCAATTGAATATTCTACTATATGAACAGACATATATATATATATATATATAGAACATAGCTCTCTCATTCAACTTACAATAGAAAAATATAATGATATCGTAGTCATATAGTATTTGGGATCTTTAGATTTGATGATCTTTAAGTTCTGCTTAAAAAACCAAGTACATGTATCGACATTTATCGATAATAAGATGGCTTATCGAAAGAAATTATAACCACTTACATTTATAATCTTTAAGTTATTGAAAGAAATTATAACCATTTACTTATATAATCTTTAAGTTATGCTTAAATAACCAAGAAAAAACATTGATAATTATCTATAATAAGCAAATGAAATATGGCAAACAAATTATATACGAGAGAAGAAGACAGGCAAATACGCCTCTGTCTCATACAGTCACATACAGCTTCACAAAAATTAAAAGCCCTCTTTTGCCATTTAGGCCATAACAAAAAGACCTTTCAAATCGAACTCTAGTAAAATGAGGCGCATAGAACTAATGCGAACTAGTTCGCAAGCCCGATTATACAATCATGACTAAATGTTAATCTAAGTACTGAACGCAAACGACTAAAACATGCTCGCCCAGAGTATTTTATTTGTATTCTTTATTAGAGCTACGTGATGTTCATTTGTTAGCTTCAGCAAAAAAAAAATTATACACAAAAATAAAAATCATTAATTTGTTTGGCTATTTATTTTATGACTTGGACTCACAAGTTCCTAATGGCGGCACATGCCATTGCGCCGCTAAATCATCTTGCCAAAAGCACATTATTATTCAAATTGAAGTTCGCCCAATAAATCACAATTATAATAAATAAACAAGTTACGGAATTAAAACGAAATAAATTGCATACCACATAACTAAAGGTAACTAGACTAAAACCACGAGCTATAAACCATATACGACGTACTCTCATCTGATCTTTCGCTTTCAATCTGTATTTATATAAAGATTATGTTATTAAGACTTCCAATGTTATGCAATCGATATCACGATCTAGTCATAAATCGAATGTATCTTTGATTCACATGTATCTGTATTTGTAACTGTATTTGAATCCGCTTATTGGTTCGCATCTCGTGGTATGCATATTCATTGGTTGGCTGCGACTATTTCCATCTCATTCACACCAATTGACCCTCCCAATGCTCAAGGTCTCTAGCGAAAAAGAGTACAACAGAGAAGAAAACAATACCGAAATTACCCCCACTTCCTCTCCTTCTCCCACTCACTCGCTCCTTCACACTAAGCAACACCCGCTATATGCTGCGCTCAACTAGAAGACAAGTTTTGCAAGTAGCATACAAAAAAAAAAAGCAAACAAAAACAAACATAAACGCAATGAGAAGCGAAATAAAAAAATCAAAAAATTGAATTGAATTAACATGGGAAATGTGCGCTCCACTAACAGCAATGATAAAGGCAGCAGCAGCAGCAGCAACAACAACAACAAGCACAAGACACCAGCATGAGAACGCAGCAAGTGCAACTGTGATTTTTCGCGTCTCTTATGTGCGTGCTGTTCTTCTTGCTGCCTGGCCTGATGTTGCTAATGTATAATGTTGCTCAGCAGTTAGTTAACCCCTCAGTACGCAGTTTTTTAATTGGCTTGGTCGGCAAATCAATTTATATCACATAAATATTTTGATAATTTAATGAAAATATAAACAAATTTTTCCAATTTTTTATTGCCATAGCACAATAATTAACAATATATTTTTGTATACATTTGTATGTGTATTTACGTTTACATATGATATGCCCAATAACCTACGAATAATAAATTTTTCTCAACAATAAAACTAGAATATTTTTTATATTGCAAAATATTCTTTAAGGGTAAGTGCTTATATACATATGTAAATAAATTGTATCTAAACATAGCATAGGCCCATTCTTATTCTGCTCCTAAGCATAAAAAGAACTCCATGCTGAATATGTATATACATTGCATATAAACATAAAGGAACTGTGTTGCTTACCTGCACGCAAAATGCAGCCAAAAATACGAAGCTCCAAAGCCAACAATGTTGCCGAGCTGTTGTTGTTGATCTTGTCGTAGTTTTTGTTGCTTTCGGCTGTTTCTGTTGCTGTTGCCTTTTGAGTCGAATTCTCGTTGTTGCTTTGCTTAGCGTGTCCAACATTTTGTGGCCGTCTTGTTGCTGTTGTTGTTGCTTGTTGTTTGCTGTTGCTATCTGAACGCTGTTGTTTCAGTTATTATTATTAATATTTTTTGCTTGCTCCGCGTTGCTTTTTGACTTTATGAATGCACTTTGGCTAATTTCTTTTAATTTTCGACATTTTCGTAACGGGAGTAGTTTTTGTTTTAAGCGAATTCATTGTTTGTTTTTGTTTTGTTTTCTTTTCTCTTTTTGTTTTGTTTGTTTTGCTATTACAACTTAATTATTTTTGTATTAACTTTCATCGCGTCATTCTGCGAGAGAGTAAATATTTAAGCGTGAGAGGGAGGGAGAGAGAGAGACAAAGAGAGTTGTGCATTTGCAACGCATACAACAGTCTACATATAAACGCGAGAGCGCCAACTAGACAAGCAAACACGTCTGTGTGTAAGCATGCGAGTAAGGTATTTGTGTGCGTGTGTATGTGCATGTGTGTTAGTTTGTATGAGAGCAGCTTTCAAACCGAGCTCAGCGCAGCTTTTGCTGTTGTTGATCAATAGCGCTCCCTGGCTCGCTCGCTCACTCGCTTGTTGCCCCTATCTGCCTCTCTGCTTCTTCTTGCAATGTGCGTTATGGGCAGCAGCGGCGCCTGCGCCAACGGTTTTCTGTTTCTGTTTGTTGGCCAAGCTTTCGATTTTTTTATAGGTATTTCTTTTTTAATGCTATTGCATTAAAATTTTATCAGTTTCCACAGAGCAGTGATGACGTCACAACGCCAAAAGCTGAGCAGCAAATAAACATAAATACGAACAATTTATGCATATTCGTGCGAGCGTGCGTGTGAGTATGTATATGTATATACATATGTGTATGTGTGTATTTATAGTAAATACCAATGAAAAGAAATCAACAATTTTTACAGAAACCTGTATTTTTTCGGTTTTTGGTTTTTACGTTAAAGCTGCCTAGGGTCGAGTTGTTGCTGTTGCTGATTGTTAATAACATTGCCGTATGCAAAAAAGGCCTTCAACTCTGTTGCTGCAACGGAGCGAGAGAACAAGAGAGAGCAAGAGAGTGCGAGAGAACCAAGCACAAATAGTAAATGGTGAAGAAGCAGAACGGGGCAAATCGTCAATGATGGCAGATTTTACACGCGCTCTCGTAGCCTAGACAATGTAAGAGCGAAAGAGACAGAGACAATGAGATCTAAGCTAAGCTTGAGCCATTGTTCTGTTCATTAATAGAACTACTGCAACAACAACAACAAGAGCAACAACAGTAATAGCTAATCAACTTTAAAGCTTGAGAAACGGCAAGTAAACAAAAACAATGCAAAGCTCAGAAAACGAGTTTTTTTTTGGGTAAATTTTGTTTTTAAGCGAATTTGGGACAAGTTTCTAACCACAATTTGAATACATACATACTATACATACATATACATAAGTATATAAGAAATATAATAATAAACATTTGTTTGTGCGCCACAATGTTTGTCAAATTCATTCACAAACACTGGTGAAATTTAAAAAAGTGTTTTTTTTAATACAAAAAAAAAAAAAAAACCGACAAGGAGTAGAAACTGAGAGACGATTGCAAAACGGCGCCAACAGAGCACGCTTTAGTGCGAGGGGGAGGCAGTGCATTGGCACGCAAAAGAAAGCGACGGCATGCAAAGGAGAAGAAGAAGGAGGTGGAGGAGGAGCAGGCAGCAGCGGCGGCGACAACAAAACAAAAAAAAAACGGCTTTTGCTGCCGGTGTTGCTAATGTTGCGTAGGTGTTGTTGTTGCTGCAGCTTTTGTTGTTGCGACAAAAACAACTCTCAATTTCTGCTTTTACTTTACAACGGCTGCTGCTGCTGCGCTACGCTTTCTTGGCCAAAAACAAAAAAAGTAGTGTGTGTGTGTGTGTGTATTTGTTAATATATATTAAAGACACGAACTTTTCTTATACAACATTTAAACATATATATCTATGTATGTGTGCTTTTATATATTTATAAATATGTAGCTGCGTTCAAAATTATTTTGCTAACCGTCGCCAAAAAAAACAACACAAACATACAACAACAAAAAAACAACAAAAAAACGTACACTCAGACGCAGACGCACACACACACAAACGTAAACATACACGACGGTGACGACGACCGCGACGGACAAGCACAGCGGCAAAACAGAAAACGGACGACGATGAGAAAGCGACACGTTACTGAACACGTTCACGGCCAAAACTCGACTGAGCATCGGGCTTTGTAGCGGTGGCTGCGTTGCCTGCGTCGCAAGTCGGCTGAGCAAGTGTCTGCGTGCGTGTATTTTTGGGTGTGTGTGTGCTTGTGTATATAGGCTTTGGCGTTTGTGTGGGAGACGGCTCCCGGTGCGCTGGGTGGATGTTTCTGTAGCAGCGTTGCCATACTTGGCGCGTGATTTGAAATTTTTCAACGGCAGTGTTGGCAAACTCTTGAATAATTTTAATAGTAATTTTATAATTACACTTATTGAAAAGCTGCCATACACAATCAGATATGAATTATAAATATAAATATATTATTTATATCCAATATATTATATTTAATAAATATTTCATTGACTTTGCTTTTAATTCACAATTTACCATTTATTTTGAGGTATGTAATAAATAATATAGATAAAATAGCTTATGATTAACTAATAAAATATTAAATTTATGGTACACTTGTATATCTAAAAATATTTATATATAATTCGTATTATGCTTTTAGTGCTGGACAATACCGATGACTAACTTGAAGATCGATATGTAAACATGGCATACCGTGCCGTGGCTTAATCGGCTTATCGAATACAACTAGACCCATCGATACGGCACTTACATCCCTAATTTTAGTGTTTCTTTAGTTTTTTGCGCACCACTAACACCAGCTACGGCTATACGTCTTTTTTTTGCAAATACATTCAACGTTTATATTTATTTACCTAATATTAACTTTGTATTGAAGTTGAACGCGCCGCTTTAAGGCATATTGCAATCAAGTGCAATAAGGCGCGGCAACACAGTTATTTGAGGCAGCACTATCAAAGAGAAAAAAGACCGGCAGCAGCTTCCACACAGACACATACACACGAACACACAGACACGCATATACGCATACACATGTAGGTTAATCTATGAAAGTGTCGCTAAAAACAAGAATCATCTCCCATTGTGCAAAGACTGCGAGCGTGAGCGCAAGTGAGAGCGAGCGAGAGGAGGAGGTTGAGCAACAGTAGTAATAATAGGTGTCATCATCAACACATTTAGGCCATGAAGAACGTACTGATGGTGGCCGAGAAGCCTTCGCTGGCTGCGTCCCTCGCCGGCATTCTCTCCAATGGACGCTGCACGGCAAAGCGAGGTTAGAGACGATAAACAATAACAATATAACTGTTAGATTGATTGATGTAAAGTGCATGGATTGACGGACTGGAGAGCTTGATACAGGCTGAAGCCATTGAGTGGAAGCTGTCAATTATATAGATACATGTATACAAATATATATATATATATATTCACATACATTCTCCTTTTATAGGGAACAATGGTTGCTCCACTCACGAATGGACCGGACACTTTCGCAACGAGGGAAACGTACACTTCCGCATGACCTCCGTCTGTGGGCATGTGATGTCGCTGGACTTCATTAGCAAATATACCTCATGGGATAAAGTGGATCCCGTGGAGCTGTTCGATTGCCCAACAGAGAAAAAGGAATGCAATCCCAAGCAGCAGATGCGTTCGTTTCTTGCACATGAGGCGCGTGGATGCGACTATCTGGTCCTGTGGCTCGATTGCGACAAGGAGGGCGAAAACATCTGTTTCGAGGTGATGGATGCAGTGCAGCATGTCATCCACAATGTGTACAGCACATATGTGACATATCGTGCGCACTTCTCGGCCATCACGGACAAGGATATCAAGGGTGCAATGGAGACGCTGGGGCATCCCAATGAGAACGAGGCCAAATCTGTGGATGCACGCCAGGAGTTAGATCTGCGTATCGGCTGTGCCTTTACGCGTTTTCAAACGAAATTCTTTCAAGGTCGCTACGGCGATCTGGACTCGTCGCTCATCTCCTACGGTCCCTGCCAGACGCCAACGTTGGGCTTCTGTGTGAAGCGCCACGACGATATCCAATTATTTAAGCCCGAAACCTTTTGGTATTTGCAACTGTTGGCTGGCCAGCCGGAGTATACGCTCGAGTGGGCACGGGGGCGTGTCTTCAAAAAGGACATTGCCATCATGTTGCTGAATCGTGTCAAGGAGCACAAGGAGGCGACGTAAGTGAAGCCACAATGCTGTCTCCATCTCCCACTCACATAACCTTCCTCCCTCTCTCTCTTTCTGTCCTCATCCCGCAGCGTGGAGAGCGTTAGCAGCAAGGAGTCATTCAAGAGCAAACCGCAGGCATTGAACACTGTCGAGCTGATGCGGATTTGCAGCTCCGGCTTGGGCATTGGCCCATTCCAGGCCATGCAAATTGCGGAACGTCTATATACTCAGGGCTATATCAGCTATCCGCGCACAGAGACCAATCAGTATCCGGAGAACTTTGATTTGCACGCCGTGCTGCGTGTGCTGCAGCCATCTGGGGATTTCGGCGACGAGGCGCGCGCCATTTCGAGCGATTTTCAGACGCCGCGCAAGGGCAAAGATGCGGGCGACCATCCGCCGATAACGCCCATGAAACTGGGCCAGCGCAACGACTTCGATCGGGACACCTGGCGGGTCTATGAGTTCATTTGCCGTCACTTTATGGGCACCATATCGCGTGATCTGAAGTATCGCACGACGACGGCCAAGCTGAAAGTTGGATTGGAGACGTTCACGTGCACGGCGAATGTCCTGCTGGATGCGGGCTTCACGAAGGTCATGACCTGGCAGGCCTTCGGCAAGGATGAGGCCATGCCGCCGTTCGTTCAGGGCACACAGGTGGCCATCAATGATGTCCGCCTGGCCGAGAGCCAAACCGGTCCGCCCGACTATCTCACGGAAGCGGAGCTGATTACGTTGATGGAGCAGCATGGCATCGGCACCGATGCCTCCATACCCGTGCACATCAACAACATCTGTCAGCGCAACTACGTGAAGATCGAGACTGGCCGCAAGCTGATACCGACCACATTGGGCATTGTCCTGGTGCACGGCTATCAGAAGATCGATCCGGAGCTGGTGCTGCCCACGATGCGCTCCGAGGTGGAGCGCATGCTCACGCTCATTGCCAAAGGATCGGCGGACTTCAATGATGTCCTGCGACATGCCATCAAAATCTTTAAGCTGAAATTCATGTACTTTGTGCAGAACATCGCCAGCATGGATATGCTCTTCGAGTCCTCCTTCTCGCCGCTGGCCGAGTCGGGGAAAGCGCATTCGCGATGCGGCAAATGTCGTAGATACATGAAGTATATACAGGTATATAGATATGTGTATATATATATAGATATAGGTGTGTATTTGTATATAGATATAGAATAAAACCGGCATGTATAAAGATGTAGAAGGAGATAATGTAGAAGAGAATGATAGGGAGAGAGAGAGAGAGAGAGAAGGAGTAATAAGAAAGACTTATAATGGTTATACATGAAGAGAGAGAGAGAAAGTAATAAGATGTTGTTTTTTAGATATATGTTTATATGTAGATAGAGATAGAGATAAGATTAAGAGTTGAGAGTAAGATAGATGAATGAATATGGATATCAATAAGATAGATAGATAGATAAAGAGATGTGTATAAATATAGATAGAGCAAAGTGTGTGTATATGGAGACACAGAGATAGGGATAGGAACAGATTACCCATATAGATACAGATACAGAGATACGGGTATGAAAAAATTACCTATATATATATATATATATATATAGATAGAGATAGACATAAGAAAAGACTCCCCATATAAAAGAAAGATGCCCAATAAAAGATATATAGGTAAAATAGAATATGAGTATAGATATAGAACATATACAGAGAAATATGTTGAGATATAGGATAGAAAGAGAGAAAGATAAATAGATAGAGATAGAGATAAGAAAAGATATATGGTAAAATATACAATATATAGAATAATAAAGATAGGCAGAGAGATATAAAGATCGAGAGAGAGGGAGAAATGTATGTATATGGATACAGATTTATGTGGTAGATCGATGGATATATATATATACATATGGGCATAGATTATATATCAAATACGATATAGACAAAGAGATATGTATTGATACAGAGAGAATGTATGTATAGATAGGTGTATAGATAGATAGACAGGGTTAGCAAAAGAGATTTCGAGAGTAGATAATAAATATATAGTAGATGATTGATAGATAGCAGATGAAATTGTGAATATGTACATAACAGATATCGCTAAGTAAGCCTTATAACTTGATATAGATAGAGATATAGAGAGGATTGCGAATTTATATATAGATAAAGATTAGGTATATTAATAGACATATGGGTAAGCAGCTAGGTAGATTAACATATAAATATATAATACATAAAGATTGAGATATACTTATATGTAAAGAGAGGGAGAGGGAAAGTAAGGTACATACCTATAGTTAAGGATAACTAGATAAACAGAGAGAACAGTTAATATTTGGATTGATGCTAAATAAGAAGCTTGCAAGGCTAGCCATAGCCACTTCAACTTAATTTAAACAGAGTTTATCTAATCGCATTGAATTACAACTCTGCTATTGCCATCTCTTTCGCAGACGAAGCCCGCTCGGCTGTACTGCTCGCACTGCGACGAGAACTACACGCTGCCCAATGGCAATGTGAAGGTGTATCGGGAATTCAAGTGTCCGCTGGATGACTTCGGGCTGCTGGCGTTCTCGACGGGCGTGAAGGGTCGTTCGTTTCCCTTCTGCCCGTATTGCTACAATCATCCGCCTTTCAGGGATATGCCCAAATTCGGCGGCTGCAACACCTGTACGCATCCCACCTGCCCGCATTCGCTCAACACGCTGGGCATCTCCAGCTGCGTGGAGTGCGAGACGGGCGTATTGGTGCTCGACTGCACGCTGTCGCCCACCTGGAAGCTGGGCTGCAATCGCTGTGATGTGATCATCAATTGCTTCAAAGGTGCCACCAAAATAACAGTCGAAGGTGAGCCAAAACCATCCAAACTGAAGTACAAATATAATTATGATTTCTTTTCTTGTTAGAGAGCAAGTGCAGCGAGTGTGGAGCACAGCTGGTGAATGTGGTCTACAAATCGGATAAATCGAAATTCAAGGATGGCAGCGAGGAGAAAAGCGGCTGCATTTTCTGCTCTAGTGAATTTGCCCACCTGGTTGAAAAGCATCGGGCGGTCGCCTCGCGTCAGGTGCGCAGTGGCGGCGCCTCACGTGGCGGAGCTGCCAGCGGTCCGGGCGCAGGCAACGCACGTGGCGGACGACATGGTGGACGTCCGCCAAAGGATAAAATGGCGCAATTGGCTGCATATTTTGTTTGATCAAGCACTGCCCAACACTGGCCTCTAATTCAAATTGCATTTAATTAATCTAGAAATCGAGATTCGGCAGTAAATAAACAAAATTTGTATAAATAGATTTACAATTCAGGATGTTTTCTTTTAACCCAGGCGCCTTTTAGTAAAAAACAGTGTTGGAAAATGTCAATGCTGCTACTTAGCTTGGATCTCAGCAAATATATTTGATGATTATCACCATTTTACGGGCTATAAACTGCTTTTTATTGTATATTGCTAGTAATTTATTGTATATTTCAGCTTAAATTTCGAACTATTTATTGAATAAACCAGTTGAAAGATATCGATATTTATTAGGCTAACGCCCCCCTAAACCTTTGCGGTGTTCACCTTTTAAGACTTTAAGTTATGATTATTGAAGTTTTCTACTAAGTTTTAAGAATATCATTATGAAGCTTATTGCATTTTAAACATACAATACCAATGTACCATGGTAAACGGTTGCTTTAAATGTAGTATTTTACGCCAAATGCCTTCATATTCTAAAAAAATAAATATCGATCGTGCAATGTGTCTTATGCGATGAATTTGCAGTACCAAATGAAATTTATATGTATGCCCGTTTGCTAGCCTCATTATAAATTTAGTAGATTTTTATAATTATATATGGCAAGTTTATTAAATGATTACATATTTTATTTTAGCTTCATTGTAATGCAAGATCTAAAATCAAACGCAGGTGACTGAAGAAAATATCGATATTTTTACCAGCTCAAGCGATTATTTAGTACTCTTAGGTGTAGCACACTAAAATGAAAACAGCATGCATAAAGCAACAATATTTATATACTTCAACTTGTCAGATAAATTTGGTATTAAGTTTGAAAATTTATAGCATCAAGCACATAAACGTTTAGCATCTACACCAGCATTAACAAATATCGATATGCGTGCAGAGTTTAAACGATGATTTAGTTCGTTGCATATGCTAATTCATTGTGCGATAACTCACGAAACGCAAGGTCGTTGCCGATAACAGCTGTTTGTGTCTGTCTGTTATTGTCGCACAGCCCCATCACTAACATTGCTCTTGTCTAAAGAAATTTATTAAGATTTCGACAGATAGTAAAAAGCAACAGCAAACGTATTGAGCAGCGCGCAGGCATAGGCATACTGCGACTCGTTACAGTACAGCCAGTGTATAATAAAAAAGCACGCGCACGTTACACACAAAACAATTTGTTACAAATTTTCAGAAATCAAATATTGCCAGCCGTCGTCGTCCCCCTAACCCCTCGAGCAGCTTAGCCAACAACGTTTGCAATGGACAAGCTCATCAAGATGACGAACCATCGTTCCGGGATAGTCGTGGGCGAAAAATACAGAATCATACGCAAAATAGGTAAGTGCAAGCAGCCATCCATTTAGCCATTTAGCAGCAATTGCCCCATTTTTTTTTTCGAGGGTCAGGGCCAAATGCAGCTCGCCTGGATTTGGTATATTTTGTATATTTTGTGCATTTCTTCATTTGTGATTGTGATTTGTGCTTTGATAGTTGTAAATTGTAGATTGCAAATTGTAAATTGTAAATTGACATTTGACTTTAGGAAGTGGCTCCTTTGGCGACATCTATCTGGGCATGAGCATGCAATGCGGCGAGGAGGTGGCCATCAAGATGGAGGCAACCAATGCCCGCCATCCGCAGCTACTCTACGAGTACAAGCTCTATCGCGTCCTCAGTGGAGGTGTGGGCATACCACGCATTCGCTACTATGGCAATGAGAAGAACTTCAATATATTAGTTATGGATCTGTTGGGACCCTCGCTAGAGGATCTATTTAATTTTTGCACACGTCACTTTACCATTAAGACGGTGTTGATGCTGGTCGATCAGATGATCGGACGCTTGGAGTATGTGCACAATAAGTGTTTCATTCATCGCGACATCAAGCCAGACAACTTTCTCATGGGCATTGGACGGCACTGCAACAAGCTGTTCCTTATCGATTTTGGCCTGGCCAAGAAATTCCGTGATCCTCATAAGCGCATACATATTCCGTACCGTGAGGAGAAGAATTTGACTGGCACGGCACGCTATGCCTCAATCAATGCCCATGTGGGCATCGAGCAGTCCCGTCGCGACGACATGGAGTCGCTTGGCTATGTGATGATGTACTTCAATCGAGGTGTTCTGCCCTGGCAGGGCATGAAGGCGACCAACAAGAAGCAGAAATATGATAAAATCTCTGAGAAGAAAATGTCCACGCCCATTGAGGTGCTCTGCAAGGGCTATCCGGCTGAATTCTCAATGTATTTGAATTACTGCCGCAGTTTGCGCTTCGAGGAGGCGCCCGATTACATGTATTTGCGTCAATTGTTCCGGTAAGTGATTGTCAAACACACATTTTTGCTCTCACTCTCTCCGCCTCTCTCTCTCACTCGCTGTCTATCTGTCTGTCAATGAAAAACTTTAATTGATTTGATTTTTTGTTTTCGATTTGATAGCATTTTGTTCCGCACGTTGAACCATCAATATGATTATATCTACGACTGGACAATGCTGAAGCAGAAGACCCATCAGAATCAGCAGCAGAGCGCGGACAACATGCTGACGCCGGAGCAGCGTGCTGAACGTGACAAGGAGAAGCAGAGCGGCAGCAAGCCAAACACATTGGCCGACTAAACGATGCTCGTTCAGAGCGATTATAATAACAACAACAACAACACAGCAACAACAAAATAACACATATAAAATTATAAATGAAAAGAAGCAAAAAAGCAAAAGCAAAAAAAAAACTATAATCGAATAAACAAGAAGAAGAAAAGAAAAGCAAAAGCAAAAAAAAAAAAAAAACTGAAGATGAAAAACGGCACTGGCTGCATTGCAGGACGAGCTAACCAGGATTAGTTGATGAGAGAGATATGCATATATATAACAACAACAACAACACATTGTAATATATATATATATATATATATATATGTATATACGTATATGTGTATACATATACATATATATATATATATAGTTTATTTTTATAACAAGTGCAAGGGCAGCAGCTATTATATGTATATAGAATTTAATGTTACACAAACACACAAAACCCACACAGAGATAGAACTCTCCTCCCCCCCTCTGTTTACCCATCAGGACTAAGCTCCTGCAATGCACACGAGAACACATGCATACATTTATATATATATATATGTATATATATATATATATATACATTCTATATAGTTGTTATCAATGCTATAGTTGGGCTTGTTATCTGAGACTAGACCCAAAGCAGGCATATATGTATATATGAATATATATGTGTATGCATATGTATATACGAATATATGTAAATATATATATACCTATATATATATATATATACATTTATATATATTGGTGTCTATATACATATATATATAGTATATATCCTATCATAAACACACTCATTCACACACACACACACATAATTAGTTGTATTAGCTAACACAAACAAATTTGAAGCGCGGAAAATGTGTTGAATTTCCTTACCCCTTTTCAATCGCTTTAGTTACACAAAATTAACCACAAGCAAACTAAGAAAAGAAAATAAAAGAAAAAAGAGAAATTGTATTAAACATACGTCTAATCAGGTGCACAATTACAAACACCCCTCACCATCCACCCCTCTCACCCCCCACCCCACACCCCGCCCACATTTGACACTGCACCGAGTTTTCCTTTTCTCATTTTTGTAACTTTTTCCGTCTTTTCTTAAGTCTTAAGGGACGAGCACAAACAAATTCTTCGTTTTATCAGCAATAGCAACAAAAAAACCATAAAATCAACAATCATATATTTAAAAAAAAATAAATAAAAATAACATATATATGTTTTTTACACATTCTACCCCCATGTTAAAACCATTGTAAGCCCCAAAAACAACAACATGAAAAAAAAAACATTAAAAACATTTGATTAAAAACAAATAAAAAAAAAAAAAACACTGCGCAAATTATAATTTCATAAAATTTATAAATTTTAATTTTTTCCCACATTTTTTTTGTGAACTGAAAGCAAAAGCAAGATCAATAATAATAATAAAAATAATTTAAAGAAAAAAAAAAAGAAAACTTAAAAAATTAAAAAAATAAATTATGAATAAATACAATTAAAAATTTATTCATTAAGCATACGAGTATGTAATATAACAAACACTTGTAATATTGTAATCTATTATTATGAGAAAGTTTACAAATAAAAACAAACATAAAAAAATTACAAAAAAAAAAAACTAAAAACAAAAAAAAAATCCCCAACAAAATGCACGAAATATTTTCTATTTATTTTTCTAGTTGATTGAAGAAGCTTGAATTGTATTGAAGGAAAAAGCACGATAAATTGACTAAATGGATTCACTGGTTGATTTACTCATTGATTAGTAGATGTGCTGATTGATTTAGTGGAAGTGCTGATTGATTGACTGAATGAATCAATGATTTACCAATAGAAGTGCTGAGTGACTGGATGATTCACTGATAGACTAATAACAGTGTTGGTTGTTAGAAATGCTGATTGATTGTCTAAAAGTGCTGATTGATTGATTGATTGACGTCATAGTACAGGCTTTATTATTCATATATGTATTTTTGCAAATATCGAATCTCTTTTAATGAAACCTCTAGATTAATTGACTGACTGATTGATTGATTTATTGCTAGATTGATTGACAGCCTGATTGATTCACTTACAAGTTTATAGATCTAATGGATGGGCTGCTTGATTGATTGACTGGCTAGAAGTGCTGATTGATTGACTGACTAGAAATGTGGATTGATTATAGCATTTTAATTAAACCTCTAGATTGACTGACTCATTGATTATTTTATTGTTGTATTGATTAACAGCCATACAACATATGTATCAGTGAATCAGGTTAGAAAAAAGTAAACATCTCTATTTACATCTCAATATCTTATAATTAACTATATATTATGTTATATATATCGAGTTCCAGTTGATGAGCCTGAGAACTTTTTGATCTTTCGTCATTTCTAGACAGATGAGAAAAAATTTCTTCGCTTCCAATTGCCAGTATTTATTTATGTCTCCAATTCTACAATTGGGCAAAGCCGTGAACGGTGGGGAGGCTACCTGAGACTCATGTTTGTCAATCCAACGAAAACAAACTTTAGATTCTGATTTGGTAAACAGCAAAGCTTTTCTTATGAATTAGCTTTACACTCAGATGTTTATTTCCTTAGCATTCGAAACGTATTCAGATTGTTTAATTATTTATTATTCCTCATTATTTGTTGATAAGAACATAAAACTCGATTGGGGAGTATTATAACATATAAGCAAATAGTTAAGAAACTTGCTGGAAATAAAAATATGTCTTTAGCTTTGTTATAGTAGCGCCTACACAATTCAGATTTCCAAATGTGAAATACTTCAAATATCATCGTCATATCCATATATGATCTCAATCATCTTATTCATCCATCCTATATCTGTCTATCATGCTCAAATTATAGATCTTTCTATGCATCTATCTTTAAATCTTATATCTATCTATATACTAGACTTTCCTTAGTCTATCTATCCATTCTTCTTACATTCATCTTCATATATACCCAACGTTCTTTCTGTCTACCTATAGAAGTCTCTATTCATCTATCCATCCCATATCCATCTATATACCTGACTCACTTTCTTTCCATTTATAGATCTATCTTTCAATGCATTCATTGTTTCTGTCTATATTATCTATAAAAGTATTTATTTATCTGTCCTTACCAAATACATCTGCATCTGTATACCCAACTTTCATACTGATCAATCTCTGGTTCTATCTATACACCCACACATCTATTCAGCCATCCATTCTATATATGTATATTTCTTTCTTGCTTTCCATCCATCCGCTCATCCATTTATAAACTTGACTCTCTTTCTGTCTATCTAAAGACACACTTCTTTACAAATCTATCTCTGATCGCTTACTTATACATAATTATCTATCTTTCCATTATTATCTCTCTATAAAACAACCATGTGTTCATTTAAATGCTTCAAATTTTTTATTATCAAATAGATCTACCTAACCATCCATTAAGCCATCTTGTATCCGAACTTCTTTCTGTCTACCTATCGACCTATTTATCCACCCATCCATCCATTTATCTATCATCCATTATCGATCAACTGTATAAAAATATCGATCTTTCTACTATCTACTATTATCTGCTCTTTTACCTATCTGTCCATCTCCCACATACACATCTGAAAGGTAATCCCAATTTAACAATTTATATATATTATATTTATAAATAACACAATGGGATATTAATTTTAATTTCAACATATTTATTGATGTAATTCAAAAAATTAAATATAAGTTATCGTTTATATTACGGCTTTCAATGCAAAAATTTATTTGCAGTTTTGCGTTTGTTTTTGTTGTTTGTTTTTTATCTTTTTGTATTTTGTTTTTTAAATTTTTTAAATTTCTTTTTTTTTTTGTGTTTTTTTATAGTTTTTGTTTTTTATATATTTCTCCCCTCTCGCTTGGCCTTGCTCGCATGTTGTTTTTTTTATTCAGATTTTTATTGCGTTTGTTTGTTTTATTATTAATTTCATATTTTTATTATAGTGAAATCAATATCAATTTATATATATATATGTATATATATAAACATTTTTATATGCATATTTTTACACGCGAGAAACATTTGAATGTGTGTGTGTGTGGGTTATGTATGTGTGTGGTATGTATGCATATGTGTGTATGTATGTGTGTGTGTATTGCATTATATACATATATAATATATATTTTTGCATCGTTAAATCATATATATATATACATATACACATATACATATATCATTATATATGTCTATATATATATATATATATATTGTTTGTTTTGCTTTTGCGTTTATTAGGCTAAGTGTTTTGCTGTTCTGTGTAAGTGTGTGTGTGTGTGTGTATATATGAAAATTGGCGTGTGTGTGTGTGTGTGAATTCCATTTAGATATATCTTCCATTTTAATGTTTGCTTTGTTTTCGTCATCGTCTTAAATGTTTAGTATTGAATTTAAATTAATAATAAGAAACATCCTAAATTCCACTTCCATTTCCGTTTCCGTTTCCTTCTTGCTGCTTATTCGTTTGCTGCTTTTCAATTTCAATTTCATTTCATTTTGTGTTACGCATTCTGTTGCTTGCTTTTAACGCTTGCCGCCCCATTATTATTTGCATCATTATTATAATTATTATCATTATTATTATTATTATTATTATTATTATTTATCTGCCTTTCGGCTGAATTACTCGGTGATGGGAGGTTTGCAGTTCGGTTTCTCTTTCTCCTTATCGCGATCGTTGCGTGGCTCCAACTGTTCCAGCAGCAAGGCGGGATTCGGCTGACCCTGATGGGTCTTCTGCTTCAGCATTGTCCAGTCATAGATGTAGTCATACTGATGGTTCAGTGTGCGGAACAAAATGCTAAACGTATCGAGAGAAAAGAGAGCGAAAAGAAAATGTTAGAATTTTGTTTTTCTTGCATAGCGATTGATGTATAGTTAACGGTCGATCTATATCTCTGTTTATCAATATATGCCATATACATTACTTAACGTCTATCTATCCATAGATCTATCGTTATATGCACCTAGGCATCTGTCTATCTATATAGATCTATTTTTGCATGCATATCTCTATCTATCTGTGTATGAGTCCATCTATCCTATCTTTATCTATCGTCTGTCGCTTCTATCTATCTGTCTATCATCTAGCCATACGATCCATCCATCCAGTATTCATCTATATATATAGATATAAATCTATCTTTCTATGCATCTATCCATCTGTCTATCTATCCATGTATCCATCTAACTTATATTCATCTACATATCTGAGCTCTCCATCTATATCCATATATTTGACTAACCTGCCTTTCTTTCCCTAGATCTATAGATCCATCTTTTCATCCATCCATTTAACCTATATCCATCTATATATCCGACTCCACTTTCTGTCTATCTATCTATATTTCCATCCATCCATCCTACATATGTATACATATTTTTTTTCTTGATATCTATAGATAATCTATCCATTCTATATCCACCTATATAAACAGCCTACATTTTGATCAATCTTTAAATCTATCTATATATCCATTCATCCATCCACACATCCATCCAGCCATCCATTCTATATATGTCTCGTTCTTCCCTTCTGTTCATCTATCAATCTATCGTTCAATCCATAATCCATATATAAAGCTGAGTTTATTTCTATCTATACACCGCTTTAAAACTCTATTTATCTGCACCTTTCTATTCATCTATCACTGATTTCTTATCTGTCCATATTTACATATCTTTCTACCTTTTATCTCATACATATTATTTACCTCTATATTGGCGCATCTATCTATCACGTATTTATCATACAATCTACATTTCTACATTTATCCACTCATAGCTTAACTATTTTCGTATCTATCATTGCATATTTTCTTTGTCAGCTTTTGATTCATACAATTTGATGACAATCTGAGACAATTTTTCATTTAATTTGTTCACATCTCAGATCTTCAAAGGGTTCTCAAGTTTCCCCTTTTTGTAGAATCCTCAACCCTTCAGTCAACTACAGCATATTTCAATCGAGCTCGAGACTTTTACAACTATATCGTCTTGATCTATCAATCTACCTGCTAGGAATAGTTATATACTATTTACCATATGCTAAATTGTTTTTAGATAGACTCGACTCGTTGAAAAGTTATTGAACTAAGCTGCTTACTTAAGGCAATCAAAACTTAAACTAGAATACTATTAATGCCTATATAATCTGTCCCACTCTCACTTCTCCTTGAGAAGAGCCCAACTTGAACAGACATCGATAAAGTTTAACGGCTAGCAACTAACCGGAACAATTGACGTAGGTACATGTAGTCGGGCTGTTCATCGAAACGCAAGCTACGACAATAGTTCAAGTACATGGAGAACTCGGCCGGTGAGCCCTTGCACAGCACCTCGATGGGTGTGGACATCTTTTTCTCAGAGATTTTATCATATTTCTGCTGCTTATTGTTGGCCTTCATGCCCTGCCAGGGCAGCACACCTCGATTGAAGTACATCATCACATAGCCAAGCGACTCCATGTCGTCGCGACGGGACTGCTCGATGCCCAAATGGGCATTGATCGAGGCATAGCGGGCTGTGCCCGTTAGGTTCTTCTCCTCGCGATACGATATATGCAAGCGACTGTGGGCGTCGCGATATTTCTTGGCCAGGCCAAAGTCAATGAGGAACAGCTTGTTGCAATGGCGTCCGATGCCCATCAGAAAGTTGTCCGGCTTGATGTCGCGATGAATGAAACACTTCAGATGTATATACTCTAGACGTCCGATCATCTGATCGACCAGCATCAGTACGGTCTTAATGGTAAAGTGACGTGTGCAAAAATTAAATAGATCCTCTAACGAGGGTCCCAACAGATCCATCACCAAAGTGTAAAAGTTCTTCTCCTTGCCATGATGACGTATGCGAGGAAATCCAACGCCCCCGCTCAGCACACGATAAAGTTTCGCCTCGTACAGCAGCTGGGGATGGCGAGCATGAGCGCTCTCCATTTTGATGGCCACCTCCTCGCCGCTCTGGATGCTCATGCCCAGATAGATATCGCCAAAGGAGCCGCTGCCTGTAAAAAAAATAAACAGTTTAATATATATATAGATAGGTGATCAACTGATCATAAGGTGTCAATTGTGAGTCATACATCTGAAACTTTAGGTTGAACACTGGCATTGAAGAATATTAACAAGATATTTGCTTAATGTCTATCTGGATAGTTTCTTTATTTCTATGCTATATCATATCATATAAGCGACAGTTCGATAAAACAGTTAAAGAAGTTTATACGATATGATAGGTAAATGATAGGGTAAAGGAGATTTGCAGACTTTAAGCTAAACTTTCAGATATGACTATATATCATAAAGAACTATATGACATATATACATATATGTAATATATTATGTGATTTACGAGCATATGATATAAATAAAAGTTTCAGATATATGACTCTACTACCTAAACAACTATACGATATATAATTATAAATATTTTGTGATAAAGGTGATTCAGGTTTTGAGCTATTTTTATATATTCAGCTGATATATACATATATGATATATATTATGTAATATTATAAAAAATATAGCTAAAGTTTTAGATATATGGTTATATATCATAAGGAACTATATTGTATATATATAGGACAAAGTTCGTAAAACACTCTCATCGAGCATTATATATGCTCAAGAAATAGTGCTTAAGAAGCCCGTTTTTATAGTTATATATATCATATAGGAGAAGCACATGAATTTGGGATAGATTTTCAATTGATACTGGTAGAACAGATAAGCTTTATAATCAAATTAAAAAAAAAAATTTCAAATGAATTTTTATTTGCAATGGGTTCAGACTATAGAAACAGATCTAAAAAGCTCTATTTTCAAATGAATTTCCACTTTTAGTGGGTTCAGGCTACAGAAACAGCTCCAAAGACCCAAATCTTTTGTTTTCCATACAGATTTAGATGATATATATGAGAACAGATAGTTAAAATGCAATATGAAGTTGGGCTTAACAAAGGTAAAGCTTAATAAATAGGTACAGCTGTAGCATATTGCTATATATTATGCCTGTCTATATGTATATGTAGTCTCAGCATATTGCTCTAATTAGTCTAAGCTTTCTTGACAGTTTTCAACAAAAGATCTATGTGATATTGTAAAAACAGAAACATGGAGTTATGCGAGCTATAAGACCCACTGTATACACAACTCTATTTGTTCTTATAAATGTGTGCTTGTAAACAAAAGAGACGGAAAAAAGACTTGAGAATGACCCTTGCTATGATGGCTCTCTGTGTATACATTATGGGATTTCAATCTGTATCTGATTACAACTGAACGCGGCAGCTATGCAAAGTTTGTTCAATTCAATTGAAAGCGGAGGATTTCTAGTTGAGCCCATAGCATCGGGTGTTGGTTATATGAGATATATGTATACAGCTATGAGGCTTATAGGTATTTGTTTTGTTTCTGTGAATGATGTAAACAAAAGAAGCGTGAATATGTGAATAGATATGATATGAGAGACATATGTATATATGCATATATATACATACTTATGCTTCGACTTACCGATCTTGCGTATCACCCGATATTTGCCGCCGATTATAATCTGGGAACGATGTTCCTTCATCATCCGCAAGTTGTCCATGTTGTTGGGATAATGGCTACGCCGCGCGCTCGCTTTTTAACAATATGAAACTCTGCTTCTCCTTTGCTTTTTTTGTTTTGCTCTCTTTTAATTATTTGTTGTTGAATATATATAAGCAAATATATATATATAAATATATATATATTTGATATTAACTTATAGACGAAATCTGTTGAAGACGTATGCTTGTTAGTTTTTTTGTTTGTTTTGTTTTGGTTTGTTTTTTTTTTTTTTGTTTATTGGCGCCAACGGAGCAAAAGGCAAAAGGCATAAGCACAAGCACTTTCTTTTCGAACGTTTTTTTTTTCTTTGGTTATTTGTTGTTGCTGTGTCCATTCGTTCGTTTGTTATTGCACACACAAATACACACACACATATACGCTAACACATTTGCTGTATTGTTTTGTTATGATTTTCGCTGCACTCTCTTTGGCATTTATGCTTTCTTAAACGATTCGCTTCCAAAAAAAAAAAAAATGTACATATATATATATATGTTTATAAAAGAAAAACTAATGGGGAAAAAACATTTGCCTGCAAATATTGCGCATTTCCATAACGAAATTAATATTTTTGAATCGATAGTCGATATATTGAATGCGTGCGCGCCTGCATATGTGTGTGTGCAAGTGTTGGACAACAACAACAACAAGAACAGCCATGGGCTGCTAGTGTCAGGTGGCCCACTGGCAGGAGACGTAAACAGACTATGCTGTTGTTCGATTATTTATTTTCATAATTGTCGATTTCTAAATAAACAGAGCCGCTGATAGACGATAAACAACTGCGACAACGAGTCACACAGCTACAATGGCAGTTATAGAACAATAACAACAACAACGTCAACGGGACAACTAGTATATGCTCCGCTTCTTTTACCCCGTTGGAATGCACACTACACACACACACATACACGCACACACATGCATATATATGCAAACGCAGCAGCACCAACACTTTAGCATTGGCACATACATATACACACACTCACGCACACAGCTGCAGCCAGTTGCTACTACTGCACCTTACATGTTTCTTTTTCATCGCCTTTTTTTTGTGACACAAAAGAAAAAATTAAGCCAAATTTTAGCCCGCATTTGAACGCATGTTGCGCTTTGTTTTACATTTTTGTCGATCGTTTGCAGTAGAGTCGTTCAATTTTCTTTTTCATTTATTTTTCTTCTTCGGCAATTTCTTTATTTTGGCTTAAATCTTACCACGAAACGTTTGCGAACATCAGTGAAACGGTTTAAAACTGCTGTGCTGGGTGTTTCTCAAGGTTGGCTTTTTACTATTGTACGAGGGGGGCCAAAACGAATGACAAAAAAAAAAAAAAAATTATATATATGTAAGTGTATGCGTGTGTGTGCGTGTGTCTGTGTGTTTATGTGTGTATATATGTGTGAGTGTGTGAAATTTCGTAGGAAATTTTGCGTCTGTGACAGCGAGGTGGCCCGTTAATGCACTCGCAACTGTCGCGTGAATGTCTTTTAGCACTTTACATACGCGCACAACGGAAAAAAAAGAGGAAATATGTGTTTTTATTAACTAAAATAAAATGGTTAGACTCCAGCAAAAATGCTTTTGCTAGTGCTGACAGCCAGCGATACACACGCACGACTATCGACTATCACAACACGATACCACGATAGGCAATGACTATTGGCAGCACAGAGTAACCAGAGCACTGCAGTGCTGCATAACGCCATATGTATGTACATTTATCGAGCAATGGTTGCTTGATGTTTCAGAAAATTTGTGGCAGGCGCTGCCACACTGTTGCTTTAACTTTAAACTTCAAAAGAAACGATCAAATAAATCAATTTGTTTTCTTATGTAAATAAGTAGCTAGCAGCCAACTAAATATTATTGTATTTCATAGCGTAGGCATATCTAATGCTTGGTTGCCTTCGAGACTGTTCTAGATGTTTTCAAAAATCATGTGTCAGCGCCAAAGAACTTTCAAGCGCGCTTTTTGAAAAGCTTTTATACATATGTGTGTATATGTATGCAAATATTAGGTTTGTTTTCTTTTTCATGCCCACGCCCTTGTTTTACCATAGCTACATAAACACCAGATTCCTTTAAATAGAGAAGCTTCTAGAATCCCCAATTTTCTGATCGGAAGAAAGCAACGCAATTTGTTTTTTTTTTTTTTTTTTGGTCTATATATTTTTATTAAAAACATTTTTTTGTATGGTTTTTTTGTTTTTTTGGTTTTGTTTTTGGTTTTTTTTTTGTTTGTTTTTTGTTGTTTGTTTTTGTTTGTAAATAACGTGACGACTTGAAAACAGAAATTAAATAAGTGTACTTTACTCGTAATGTAGTAGAAAGTGTTATAAAAGCAATATTACAATAACTGTGGTAGAATTGGCTCCTAAAATAGATATTTTACAACTGATACCACTTTTTGTCTTTATATTTAAGCATTAATTGATGCGCTGTACCGCTGAAATCTTGAGCTGTATTGGCCATACGCTCCGCGCGCTCCTCCAACAAATTCAATTTCTCGCCGCGCTCCATCGCCAGCTGATGGGCCCGACTGATCTCCGAGGCGGCCGTCGATGCCCGTTGGCCCAGCTGCTCCAAGTTGGGGCCGGGTATGTGACGGGCAACCGAACGATTTGCTTTCCCGCTCTGTTCACCAACTATTGGGGAGAGAGTTAAAAATAATGGGTATTACTCTAAAAGATATTTGAGATATACGCACAAAATATATTTATCTAAATTAGTATCCTTAATGCTTTATGCTCTTTATTCTAAAGGTCCTTTAGACATATTTGTATATCGGAGAGTTTTCAAGATATAGATTCTCTTTCCGTTTTCGCTCTTCTCTCGCCTTTTTCTCTTCTTCTCTCTCAATCTCATTTTTACTTTTTCATTTCCTTTTTGTTTCTTTTCTACTTTCTTTTCCTCTTCTCTCCTTCTATTTCTTCTATCGTATTGTCTCTTTACTCCCCTTCTCTCTTCTCTTCTGTCTATTCTCTTTTATTTTTTCTTTATTTATTTTTTGCCCTTCTTTTTCTATCTCTTCTATTCTTCTCCTTCTATCTCTTCCCTCCCCTTCTGTCGTCTTTCCTTCTCTTCTCTATTATTTTATCTACTCTCCTCTTTATCTTCTCTTATCTATCCTACTCGCATTTCCTCTTCTCATCGATTCTCTTCATTGCTTTTTCATTCATTCCAACTATACATATAAATGAATATTTATCGATTACTTACACAACTCTTCGCGATCCAAAAGCTTGGCTCCACCGCCAAATAGACCCTTAAAGAAACCCTCCTTCGGCTGTTCGGGCATTTCGTGTACCGTATATAACTCACCCATCATATCCAAAATAAATTGACTATATAAAAAGATATATATACAGGAATTTACTTATTATAGATGATAAATGTTGATAATCCCAATTATTTCTTACCAAAATTCCGATGATATCGTGAATTTCTGAATTTCGGTGGGCGATGCCATGTACAATCCATGACCTTTATGACTAAAGCAAAAGATTTTTGATATTCTACAAAGGGTGAAAAGAATCGGATTAAAATATACCCCATTCAGAGACCGATTTGTCAGCTTACTGAGTTGTATCTTCATGAACAATGATCTGTTGACCCCATATCGAAAGCATTGGATCCACAATTCCCTGTTTACATTTGGTTTGAAAACTGAAGAGAAATAGAAAAATGGTGCACATATAGATAAAGAATAGAATATATAGAAAAGAGTTTGAACGCACCTTAAGTCCATAAGCGGTAAGAAATCAGTATCCAATAACAGTTTTAGACTAGGAAGACTATGTACCATTAGATGGCCATTCGAAAGATAGGTTGCTAAGCAAGAGCCATCTGTAGGGGGTGGATATAGAATTATAAACCTAATGCGTAGGGGAAATAAATAGATACCCCTGCAGTTGCAGCAACAAGGCATAGACAGGTATCGATATATGGCTTATCGATTTGCAAAATGCTTCTTATTGACAAGTACATAAAGTATACACTATAAGTTTTCTAATGACCATAATAAATAAAAAGCTATCGATAACAGCTATTATCGAAATCCACAATTAATAAGAAATAAATTTATCGTACATAGTGTAATCAACTTTTGACTGTAATATATGTTACTAGATTATGAATTTGTAGATTTCGAAAAAGAATCGATAAATCGATAACAAATGAATTGATTATATAAGGCCAAGTAATTGTTAAGTATAGTAAATGCTACTAGATTTTAATATTTATATCTTTGGGGCAACTATCGATAACAGATTGTTTCTTTACGCAACGATATCGATAACAAGTGCTGATCGAACACATCGATCGTCGATTCGTTTGCCAAGTTGCCTCTGCAAGGGTAAATATTTGTTTGTTTGATTTTTATTTTATGGACCTTTCATCGTGATAGTTTCTGCCTTGACTGCGAAATCCATTTCCGATAATTGTATGCGATTAATGCAGCACTGATTGGCCACATCAAAGACCTTTGTCTGCTTTTCGCTAGCGATAACTATATATTGTCGATCGGTGAGTGTTTCCAGCCCGGTGCTAACGCTGCCGCTGATGCCGCTGCTGCTGGCACTGCTGCTGCTGATGCCGCCGCCGCTGCCGCCGACACCGCCGCCGCCGCCGGCACCGCCCGTTGCACTTCCGCCACTGCCACTGCTACCTGTTGCGCCTGCTCCGCCCGCCGCTGATGCACCGCCTGCAACACCAGCTCCGCCTCCAGCTCCAGCTCCACCTCCACCGCCAGCTGTGCTGCCCGCTGCAGCTGCGCTACCAGCACCGCCAGCAACCGATGTGTTTGATATTGTATTGGCAGTTGTTGGTGTAAATGTGGGGCTGGTGCGGCTGCTGCTCTTAGTGGGCGTGCCTAAATGGAGTAGATGGGGAAAAACATAGCGATATATATCGATTGTTAAAGGCGCATATTCGATTTTCGTTAACAGTTACGATCTTTCTTGTCCCGATTCTCGTCGCGCCAAGGCTCAAATGTATAGGGTATGATCGAGCCATACGAGTCTAAAAAAGACATGGAAGTTATGGAACCTTTGAGTCGTACCACGGGTCCACCTGAGCAAAATCAATGAAATTATATATATAGAGAGATATATATAGGGAGAGGGAGAGAGAGAGAATAAGAGAGAGCTATACTACAGCTTACCGTTTATTGTAACCAACACTGGCTGAGATTTGCGTACATCGCGCTCAGGCATTGTTATGAACAATGTCAATATTGAACCGAAACTAGTTCCAATCCATAAAGTAGGAACAAGTGTCAAAATATCTGAAAAGCAAATCAAAAAGATATACGATATATAACGATACAAAGAAGTTATCGAATTAAATATTGATGTAATATCGGTAGCATTGCTAAATTTTTCTTATTTATGATCGGTGGTTATTGATATGTATATATTTATATTGTCCATTTGATTGCATTTTATCGACTATAATCGATATCCATTGTGTTACATTCAAGTTTATCGACTTAAGTTATCGATATGTTTTGCAAATTAATTCGTTTAAATTAAATTAAATTTATATCTATCGTTACATTAAGTTAAAAATTTGATGTTTTTTTTTCATAAGCATCTGTTTTTTAAAACAATCGATATAATGTCTAAAATGAATATGTATATATGAATACACTTTTTTCTTTGACCTTCACAATATAAATTGATCGAATAACATTAGTTTTAATTAAATGCTCTCATATTGCATATTGCTATAGGAAACTTTACGTGCCCTCTAATGTATGCTATATAAAGATATATTTAGCTATGTGGAAATGCGTATAGATTCAATAGGTTTCGACTTACCATTGCGTTTTGCATAACTCTCGATAAAAGCTAAACAGGTAACAGATTCAGAGGAAGACATATCAATGCTTGACATTGATGACGATCTGGATCTCGAGAAGGTGCCATCTAATTTATCTGTAAGTCAGTTTTTGTATGAGGAAACAAATCGATTAATTCGATAAATTAATGCAAATATGCATAGGTATATACATACACATATATATATATATATATATATATATAAATATATATAAGTATATACATATATATGTATATATCGATAATTAGATAACGGTACAGCAAAGAGAGTGGCAAACGATTACAAAATACAAATTATTTTTATATAGAGAATTTTTCGGAATTTAGAAAGAATGAGGCAGAAATTTAGAAAGAGATAGAGAGAGAAAGAGAAAGACAGAGAGAGAGAGAGAGAGAGAGAAAGAGTGAGATTGAGAGTGAGAGAGAGAAGAGGAAAGAGAGACAGAGAGAGACAGAGAGAGAGAGAGAGAGAGAGTAAAAGCGGCGGGCGGTAGTAGGCATAACTTTTGCATAATAATTATTTTATTTAATGATTTTAATCATTCTTTGTTTGATTTTTTTACTAAAGAAATTCTATTTTTTAAATATTTTTATTAAGTTTTTTTTTTTTAATTTGGTTTTATATTTTTTGCTGCACTATTTTCGCTAGGCTGCTAAATATTGTTGTTGTACTATCTATATGTATGCATGTGGGTGTGAGTGTCTATGTGTGTGTGTGTGTGTGTTTGGACCAATCACTGAAAGCCCTAAAATACAATCGTATGTGTGCTTTTAGTGTGTCTGTGTGAGTGTGTGTGCCAATACATTCGTATGTGTGTGTGTGTGTGTGTGAACTATGCAAAAATACTTTTGCCAATGCAAAATTAGCTGAGCTTTTGTTGCAGTTAGTTGTTGCTGTTGCAGTTTTATAGTATTTTTTTTTTTCTTTTCTTATTAGTTGCTAATTGGAAGCGTGCACAAATACCGAGAGCGAACGAGCGAGCGAGACAGAGTGTTTTGTGAACAAATACATAAACATATTAAGAGTAAGACAGAGCGAGAGTATAAACAGATTAAGAGAACTAGAGAGAGAGAGAGATAGAGAGAGAAAGAGAGAGCGTAATAGAGAGAGAGAAAAGAGAGAGAGAGAGAGAGAGAGAGAGAGAGCGAGCGAGCGAGCGAGCGAGCGAACGAACGAACGAGCGGTAGAGTGTGGAGCGAGCGAGCGAGTCAGACAAAGTCGTAAGAGTTGTATACAAATATATATATTTTTAATTTATTTTGTATTTTTAATAATATTATTAATTTCATTTTATTTTTGTTGTTTCTGTTGTTGTTGTTGTTGTTGTGAGCGAAAGTGACGAAAAATGTGGGCGAAACAAAGGCGACATTCCTAGCAAACCCCTCCCCTTGAAGGAAATGATAAAAATAGCCATTGCAGTAGCTGCCATCGCTACAGTCGCTGCCATCGCTAGAGTAGCAAGCAAAAATAGAGCAAAAACCAAAGAACATGAAAATCAAAACAAAAACGAAATTACAAGATGGCCGCTGCAAGCGGTGGCGCCTGGCAAATGGACACAGAGAACAAGAGTGTGCATGTATGTGAGACAGAGACAGAGACAGAGAGAGAGAGAGAGAGAGAGAGAGAGAGAGAGAGAGAGAGAGAGAGAGAGAGAGAGAGAGAGAGAGAGAGAGGGAGGGAGAGAGAGAAGAGAAGAGAGGCAAACCACAGGCAACGTGCTGCTGAGTGTGTGCGTATATATGTGTTTGTGTGCGTGTGCGTGTAAGTGCATGTGCGTGTGCGTGTGCGTGTGCTTATGTGTTACAATGTTATATAGTATGTGTTATACAAACAACTGTTTTGCATAAGTGTAGCACAAAAATACATGTACATATATCTATATATATGTATATACATATATATATATATATATATATATATATATATATATATATATATATATATATATATATATATATATATATATATATATATTAAATATATATAAATATATATAAATATATGTATATATATATATATATATATATATATGGAGACAGAAAGGGAGAGAGAGAGAGAGAGTGATAGACAGAGAGCAATGCTTATTGTTGTGGTGCAAATTTGTTGTTGTTGTTGTTCTTGTTTATTGTTGTTGCTGTTGTAGTTGTTGTTATTGTTGTAGTAGTAGTAGTTGTTGTTGTTGTTGTTGTTTGGTGCTCTGTTGTGCTCCCACCTTGTGATTTGGACTTTTTTAGGGACTCGTACGAGGTCACCGACTGCTGTTGCTGTATAACAGATGTTTGATGCTGATGCGGATGCTGATGCTGATATTGTTGTTGTTGTTGCTGTTGTTGCGCACCTGCTGCACCAGCATAAGCACCTGCCTCGCCATTATCTGCATCAAATGAAGCCAACAAATGTTGTAGATATTGTTGTTGTTGCTGTTGATGTTGCTGTTGTTGCTGCTGCTGATCAACGCCGCTGCCGCTGCCACCGCCGCCGCCGCTGCCGCTGCCGCCGCCAACGCCACCCGCACCTGATAGGCCACCACCACTACCAATACCACCAACACCAACACTGCCACTAGCAACACCCGCACCTGCATCGTCCGCACCATAAACGCCAGACGCCGACGCCGACGTCGCTGCTGCAGCCGCAGCCGCAGCGCTTGCTGCTGACGACGACGTCGACGCAGACAGAGGATCGCCCATCGTCTGCTGCTGTTGCTGCTGCTGCTGTTGCTGCTGTTGTAGCTGCTGCTGCTGCTGCTGCTGTTGCTGCTGCTGCTGCTGCTGTTGTTGCTGCTGTAGCTGCTGCTGCTGCTGCTGCTGTTGTTGCTGTAGCTGCTGCTGCTGCTGCTGCGCTGGACTTGCGCTTGCATTAGCGTTCGCATTGGCTCCGCCGTTGATCTGGTCAATTGTAAATAAACAATAATAAGGGAGGGGAGAGAGAGATACACACAGAGAGAAGGAGAGAAAGAGAGAGATAAATGCACTAAATGATTGAATGGAGCAACATATCAATTGTACAATTTGTTGTTCGTCTTCTTCATATTCTTCATCTTCTTGTTCTTGTGCGAGCACGTGTGCATATATATATAGATATGTGTGTGTGTGGCGTGTGTGTGTATGTGGCATGTGTGTGTGTGTGACGAATAGCATACTTTGTTTTTGCTTGTGTTGGGAGCGTGAGGGAGGGGAGGGGTCGCATGAAACAACGATAAACATAACGAATGCATAACGAGTGTATGTGTGTATGTGAGAGAGTGGGAGTGCATGTGTGTGTGTGAGAGAAAGAGAGTGTAGTTAACAATTAACAGTAATGATGCCCGTTGCAGGCAAACAGAAAACAAAAACAAACAAAATGCATGTGTGGGTGTGACAGAGAAAGCAATTGCTGGAGTGAACAGTGTTTGTCAATGAAAAACGTTGATATTTATCAAAGTGTGTGAAGTGTTTGGTAAAGCAGTGTGATGAGTGCAAATGAATGAAGAATGAAACAACAAATCACAACACAGAGTGTGAGTGAAACAGAGAGAAAGATAGAGAGAAAGGGAGACCGCAACAGCGACTGTCATGGGACTAAACAAAATATATATGTATATATATATATATATATATAAATATATAAATATTTACTTTATATATACATACATATGTAGATAAAGTATATAAATGAGACAGATCTGAACGAGAACGTTAATTATATAGATAACTAGTTAAATACATAAACATTATGCAAAGAGGCAAGAATGAAAGAATGTATGTAAGCAGCTGTAGATGTGTGTGTTTGTGTCAATGCTATCGATCGATATTTATCGATTACATGATGATATACATATAAAGCTTATAAATTTAAAAAGAAATCGTATTATTTTTGTGTTTTGATTTTTACAGTGTTCGTGTAAGCAAACAAAGCAACGGTATATAGCGTTGCAAGCGATTTATTTATTTTTGTTTTTATCGATAAACATAACAAAAAGCTTAAGAAGCCAAAAAACTAACACAAAAAGTAAAAACTAAACTGAAATCGTTTGTAAAGCTAGTCAATAACTCAATTATGAACAAATTTGATAGTTCGATATATATCGCAGCTCCAACAGAGACAAAGACAAAGAGAGAGAGCGAGAGAGAGAGAGAAAGAGAGAGAGAAACGCTTCAGACAGACATTGAGTGAATCAACCAACCAAAAACAAACAATCAAACAAAACACATACATACATACATATATACACACACATATGTAGTAGTTATCGATAAACGATGGCTGCTGTACATATGATCATCGATAGGCATATTCTTGAGTTGCTGGCAGTTTGGTGGATCGGGCTGGCCGGCGGTATCGCAGTTGTCACCACATATACATACAAAACATCTATAGGGGCGATGGTACTTAGTGGTATTTATGGTTTTTTATTTTATTTTTTTTTTATGATAATGGTGATGCTGATGATGGTGATGGGTGTGATGGGCGGTTTTTATGGTATGTATGGTATTTATGAAACTTACACATAACAAACGTGTAACGTACAACACTCACTAACAACCCATTTCAAATTGTTTGGATTGTGATTTTTATGTATACGGTATTTTTTTGGTATTTTCGGTATTTTTATTTGCACAGTGCATACACAGAGGGTTTTTTTAAGAGGTGAATAACACTTAGTGGTTTTTGTGTGGTTGGTATTTTTTTTTTTTTGGTTTTTTCTTGGTTTATTTTTTTTTACAACAGTTATGCATACTATATAAATATTTTTTAATGTTAGTTATGTATATCAACACATACATACATATACACATATGTATACATATATACAAATTATATATATGTACATATATATAGAGAAAGAGATATATATAAATATAAAGAATTAAATAGAGAAAGAGAGAGAGAGAGAGACAAAGTTTTTTTTTTTTTATAACAGAATTTTATAACATTTTTATATGTTTTTTCTATTGGTTGATTTTCATTTCATTTTGTTTTATTTTTAAGATTTCTTTTGCCGCCATTTTGTAAGCCGTTGCAGGGTACGAGGTATGTGAGCGGGCGGAGGGAACGGCAAGGAGAGAGAGAGAGAGAGAGAGAGAGAGTGGGGGACGGGGCGGACTTTCGTACTACTAAGCTAAGGCTGCAATACATACATACATCTCTAGATATGTATATATGTAATTACTCATATATATGTGTGTATGTGTGTATGTTTGTATGTGTTGCTTGTACTGTGATTGTGCTAATTCTGCCTCTGCTTTATCAACATCATCTTCTCTTCTTCTTCCTCAGCTGCAAACTACATACATATGTAAAATTCGTTAGCTTTATGTGTGAGTGTTGGTGTTTGTGTGTGTGTGTGTGTGTGCGTGAGTTGTGCATTTGTTTGTGTGTATGTGTGTTGTTGTTGTTGTTGTTAGAATGAATTACCAAAGAACTTCCATACAATCACATAAAGGCAGTTATATTGCAGCTCTTCTGCATCCGTTGCCTAGTTTCAGGAGAAAGAAGCATATAGATAAGAATTTGAATTTTCATTTTTCAGTATGTTGTTGCATTTGAATTTTAGATTTGCATTGTTGTTGTTGTTGCTGTTGTTGTTGTTGTTGATTGGTGCTATTATTATTATTATTGTTTTCATTATTATCATAGTCATTATTATTATTATTATTATAGTTGTTGTTTTTGTAGCTATTGAAAACAAAGAAACTCTACGAAATTTTGTCGCTATACAAAATGCAATTCGTAAAATCAAAAGAAATTTGAAGCAGCCCCGTTTCATTTCATTTACAGTTATTATAATAATACGCTCTCTAATTTGACTGAGGAAATAACGGGGTGTGAGGGAGACGGGTAGACTCGGGGCTCAGCTTGCTTGCATTACTACAAAAAAAATCTACGGCTTGCATACGCTTATAACATACAAAAGCCAGCAAAGAGTGAGTGTGAGAGAGACAAAGAGTGGGAGAGAGAGAGAGAGAGAGATCAGCTAAAGAGAGGGGAATGGGTTGGGTTATTAGTATTATTATTATTGTTGTTGCTCTAGTTGTTTATTGGTCTAGGCACGCCCTAATTAGTACACACGCACAAAACAATGCACATGACAATGCATGGCAGCATGGTAAATCCAGCAGCACCAGGCAGCCAGCAGTGTGTATGTGTAAGCTGTGTATGCGTGTGCATGTGTGTGTAAATGTGTGAGAGTGAGAGATTTTGTTGTCAATTTACTTTCGATTTCGAGCTTCGCCTTTGACTCTCTCGCGTTCGCTCTCACTAAACTGCAACTGCTACAACTATAATTTGGCGCCTTGACGCTCACACGCTCACGCTCTCTGTTGTTGATGGGACGGTGGAGGAGAGAAGGGCGGGGAGAGTAAAGAGTGGAGAGTGGAGAGAGTGGAGAGTGGAATTAAAACATATGGAGTTAGGCCAGTTGTGCCTGTTTTACGCTCTCGCTTTCATTACACTTACGCACGCTGCACAGTGTAGTAGAGTAGGTCGAAGAAGGGGTGGGTGGTGGAGGAGGAGTTTTTGCTATTTTTAGAAGCATTTACACACGCATACTTACGTATCTTTTTGGTTAGACTGCCGCTCATCATTGGCGACACATCGTTCTTATTGGCCCGCCCAGCGCCAGCTCCGATGCCAATGGCGCCCGCGCGCTGCTCTCTCTGCTGATATTTAATGTTCGGCACCGAGAGCAGACGCTGATCGCGCGACTTCTCTTTGAATTTTTGCCGCGTTGGCTTCAATGGCGGCTGCTGCTGTTGCTGTTGCTGTCCTTGTTGCGCCTCGCTCAATGGCAAATTATTTGGCCTCTCGCCGCTCTCCGGCGGCTGCTCAAAATCGACACGCTTCTGCGGCGGCGTCGCAGTCGGCGTCACAGCCGGCGGCGCATCGCCAGTATCACAATTGAGCATTGCACTGGCCGCTGCCAGGCCGACATCCTCTTCACGGCACTCGAGCGCCTCGACGGGCAGATCCTCGGCACCTTCGGGCGAACTCTCTTTGGTCGCATAGAATATAGAGGAGCTGTTCCGCATGGACTCCAGCTCCGTATTGACATTGAGGCTGCCACCGATTTTCATATTGACTTTTGATAATTGACGCTTCAAATTGAATGTTTTCCATGACATCGATTTGCGGCGATCCTGCAGCTCTTTGGGTGCCACGCCCACCTCGTCACGCTGCGGACTTTTGGCCGCGGCCATCGCAGCACCTGTCGCTGCGCTGGCGTTGCTTATCAGCGATTCTTTTGTGCTGTTGATGACATCGGCCACGCCCAGCGGCGATGTGGGCCGTGAGCTCGTGTCGCCCGTTGCTGCCGACGCTGGCGTCGCTGCCGACGTCGATGCCGTTGTTGCCGACAGCGCTGCTTCATTCGCCTCGGGTATGAACTCAATTGACGGACTGTCCGGGCTGGTCGTATCGTTCAGCTATATTTGCATATATATACACACACATACATATATATATATATATATACACATACACATTTACATATAGTACGTATATGTATATATATATATATATGTATATACATGAGGAGGGGGATGGAAGGCGGGAGCAATGCCACAAGTTTTAATAAAGTTTCGGCTAAGCAAGGAGACGCGTACGTAACAGGGGCAATACTTCGCATATCCGAGAAACCAAAAGCAAAGCCAAGAAAAGAATAGACTACAAAGAAAACCACAAAGAAGAGCACAAAGAAGAAGAAGAGCGAAATCTACTTAGAAGAAGAAGAGGAAGCAGCAAAAATTGTGCAAATTTTGTGTGCGAAATCTGTGCATTTCCAATATTTAGAATAGAAATGAAAATCTGTTTAGCGTTTTCCAATACTGAAAGCTTTTTATGGCATATCTAACTGTTATATGCATCATATTTAACTGTTACCTGTAACATGGCATTACTTTACTTCTTATACAAGTGAATTTTGTAACTGTTATGCGTAAATCATGATATCTGACTGTTATATGATATATGATATGATATTCAACTATTTTATTTGTAACTATCCTGTCTAACTGTTATATGGACATATATCATATCATCAAAGCTTTGTGTTAGAATTGTTATACAAATTGTTATATGTAAAACATTTCATATGAAAATTACATATATCTCACTATTATACTTGCTGTAATATATATAACATATTTTCTAACTGTGATACAAATGTTTATCAACATAATTGTTATAATTATATAAAATCATACCAAACTGTTATACGTCAAACATATGTTATATAAATATGTGCCAAGACTAACTGCTATACTTATCTAACTGTTATATGCTTATCTCTATTATTGTCGAGATCATTAACTGTTTTATGCATACAATACTTAACTGGTTATATGTACATACACACATATATATAATATCCTAGCATCTGTTATATGTACATACAGAAAGCTATATAATATAATTTTTGTCTCTATTTCTATAAACTAAATTTCTCGGCTTATAATACGCTATATGTCTAGCCTTTTCTTATCCAAAGTATCTAAATACCAAATTGGAAAGCAAAAAGATAATTCACATATTAAGAAAGCTTTTGCAACTGCTGCTTCTTTTGCTTCTTCTTCTTCTCTATAGTCTTTCCGTTTAATTCTTATCTTCTGCTCTATGTTATAGGTTTTCTTCTTCTTTTATTGCTTTACTTTAAAGGCGCAGAGAATTTTTATATTGTGTTGTTTTATATATAGAGATATTACTTGTTGTTCATATAGGGTATATATATATTTATGATCAGATAAAATGGGGAAAGAACGGATTTATAGAGACATATATATGCATATGCATATTCATAACACACATACATATACACATACATATGTATGTGTGTTATACAAAGTATGCAAATTCATAGTTGTAAACTGTTAGACGAAACGTAGAACAGTTATATCAGTTATAACACTCTCACATACAGTAAACTATGAATTGACATACTTTAAAATGAACACTCACATATATATGCATATATCTATATATATATATATAGATATATATATACATATATATATGTTTATCAATCAGTTGTCAATCGGTTATCATTCAATGGGCAATTATATATGTATAACAGTAACATAGATTGTTATCTTGTGGTCACATGGTTTCATTTTCAAATTTAGTTTAGGTTTTTTTTTAGTTTAGTTTGGGATTTTAGTTTAGTTTTAGGTTAGGTTTAGGTTTTAGGTTAGTTTTTAATGGATAGGCGGAAATGTTACATCATGATGTATAGCAGATAGAAATATAAATACATATACATATACATACATATATATATGTTTATGTATCTGTATATAGTGTGATGTAAGGTCTCACAGTTAATGCAAACAAAAACCAAAAAGAAAATTAAACAAAAAAAAAAAACTAACACACATACATATACATACACTAAAGGAACGCACATCAATCAACCAATCGATCAATCAATCAAAGAAACCGTGTCTGATTTATATAATTACAACTAGAGACACAGAGAGAGAGAGAGAGAGAGAGAGAGAGAGAGTGGGATAGTGTAAGAGAGAGACAAAGAGAGAGAGAAAGAGAGAGCGACAGAGAGGTAAAGACACAGAGAGAGAGAGAGACAGAGAGAGAGAGAGAGAGAGAGAGACAGAGAGAGGCACACACACACACACAATATACAAATCAATCAATGATGGAACGTGGCAAGATGCGAACAAGGTGAATGGTGACAGCGTCTGTGTATATGTGTGTGTGTGTGTGTGTGTGTGTGGTAACAATCAATCAAATAATCCAATCAATCAATCAATCAGTGTCAATCGATGCAGCGTGCAAAGTACAAATTTATAAAAAATACCATACACACGCACACAGAATTCCTATATTTTTTCTTTTCGTTTACAATCAAAATCAATCAATCAATCAATCAATCTATCAATGATTTATGATTTACCATGCTGACAATTTGTGCGTTTCATTAAAAAAATTGTTTAGTTTCAGGGCAATGAATATATTTTTCTTTATATAGTATAAATATACTATGTATATATAGTATATACATATAGTATATATATATGGAGAGAGACAGATATATATATATATAGGAGTTAGAGAGAGTGAAGGAGAGACAGAGAGAGAGAGAGAGAGAGAGCATACTATTGCCTGTAATATCAAAAGTTTCGAAATATTTTTGCGCAACTGAAAGCTAGACTAGACATACGCAAAAATTAATACTAGAAAAATACTAGCAAAAATATTGAATTGTTTAGGCTTAATAAAAAAACATTTTAAAAAAGACTAAGCATAGAAATAGAGAGAGATAAAGTTACACAGAGACAAAGAAAGACAGAGAGAGAGAGAGCGAACAGGATATATATATTTATATAAATATATATGTGTATAAATATATATAAATCAGTCGGCAACGCCGATTTATGAAACTAAGATAGGAAACGAAATTAAAAAATAGAATTTAATTTGCAAAAATATAAATTTATATATATATATATATATATATATATATATATATATAGAACTAGATTATATATAAAATATACTAAATAAAATACTACTATAATATTTAATATGAATTTGTGGAGGCTACTAAAATAATTTAGCTATAAATATATATATAGTATATATATATAATATATTAAATATATAGTATATATTCTATATATAAAAAACTAATATATATAAAAATATGTTTTTAGCTATGATGTAAATATCTTTTTAAATATTGCTTGCATATATGTGTGTGTAGTATTTTTTTTTTTTTTTTGTATTTTGTACTAAAAATGAGGGGAGCAAACTCAAAGGAAGTTTGTATATGTGTGTGTGTGTTTGTAGTGTATATGTGTAGAGTAAATTTTTGTTTATATTAAAATAAAATGCACTTTAATCAAAATGCCAGACAAATGCAAATTTTTGTTTGTCTATTTTTAAGTATTTAAAAGAAAAAGTTGTAAAATGCGTTTGCTACAATTGTTAATCAATCAATCAATTTATGAGTAAATATTAAATGAGTTAAGTTTAGTATAAATTCATAATTGTTATTCAACTTTGTTAATGTCAAATACATCAATCAATCAATCAATCAGTCAATCAATCAATGGCATATTTGAGCGCTATTTGTCTAACACTTGATGCGCATGTGTGAGTGTGTGTGTGTATGTCATTGTATTAGTGTCATTTGATTGAAGGCGGCAACATTAGCATTAATCATTATTAACATCAATCAATCATGATCAATCATCAACATCATCATCATCATCATCCGTATTAGCGTTAACAATCATGATCAATCGATGATGATTGATAATTATTGATCATTGCATATTAACTATTATCATCATCATCATTGTCATCATCATCAACGGCATCATCGTCAATCGTTATCAATCATTTTTTGTTTGTTTACATGATCAATCAATCAATCACTTACCTGATCAGAACTGGGCGAACGGCTTTGCTCCTCTTTGCTTTCAATGCGTTTTGGACTTTTTGGTGTTCGCGAATAAGGATCGTGTGCGCCATACAGATCGGGACATGCAACACTCAATAGGCAAATTTTTTGGATTATATCAATTATGACAAGTCCATATTCGGTACCATAAGCCATTCTAAAAACAGAAAAAAGAAAAGAACACGCCATCATGTCAACAAAAACAGCGGCATCCAGCAAAACCAACCAAAGTCAATAACAAAAGAGAAAACAAAAATAAACTAACGAGTTAACCAAAAATCGATATAGATATATACCTACTATAGATCACGCTCATACACACACACACGCACGCACACGCAGGCACTAAAATCCATTTTTATTATACTGTCTAATGCTTGACTGCCTAAGACTAGCTACAACGAGTAGCGAGTAACAAGTAACGAGTGCCTAATTTTTCTAGCTGGCAAGTGTTGCAACTAGTCATCATTGCAAAAGCAAAGAACAACTCACTTCAACGACTAACGAGTGACGAGTAACGAATAGCGAGTAGTGTCTAGCTAGTGGCGAGTAACAAGCAGCTGCCTGCACTTGCTTTACTTGTGAGCTGTGGAATTGATGTGCGCATAAACTCCTAGCTCTAACCCTGGACAAGTGAAGAGTCATAAGTAGCGAGCACCAAGTAACGAGTAACTGCGAAGACGAGTTCTAGTTTAATAACTGAAACGCATTGTCACAAAAATTAAAGGAAGAGTTACTCCAAGGAGTGACGAGTTGATAGTAACGAATAGCGAGTACCAATTGGCTACTATAAAGTAACGAGTAACTGCAGAGACGCGTTCTAGTTCAATAATTAAAACGAACTGTCCCAAAAGTCAAAGAAAGTTACTCAAGTTCTTCCAAAGAGTGGCGAGTTGATAGTAACGAGTAACGCGGTTGAATTATCTAGTGGAAATTGCTTGCAAAGAATAAGATTGTAATGCCTAACGAGTAGCGAGTAACGAGTAACGAAGAGCGAATTGTGAGTAACGAGTAGCTACTTCCACTTGGCATACCAGTTAACAGTTGCGACTACTCGCTATCCCAAATGGAGAATAACGAAAGAAAAAGTTTAATTGATTAATCGATCGCGACGAGTGACTTATTTCGCGAAGTGAGGTCATCAAAGTAGCAAGTAGTTAGTAACGAGTAGCTACTAACAGTCCCCTCTCTTTTTAGCACTTTGAATTTGCATTAAAGGCAAAGAAATATAAGAAGACCTTACTCCAACGAGTAGCAAGTAGCGAATAACGCGTAGTTTAGCTTGCAGTCGTTCTAGTTGGTATCTGATCAAGTTCAGTACATGCCATATGAATGGAAAAGCAGCGAATGGCTTATGCATAGCGAGTAACGAGTAGCTGCTGGCACTCGCTGTAGCTGACAACTACAGAGAACAAAAACCAAACAAAAAATTAAAAGGCAAACGCACGCTAACTAAGTGGCGAGTAACGAGTAGCTGCTGGCGCACTCGCTCTAGCTGACAACTGGTTGCAACTACACATCTCAAAATGGCAAACGAACAGAGTTAAGCGGGTGCGCGCGGGATAGGCTCTCGTTGCGTCCAAAACTGTAGCGAGTGGGGAGTTTTTTAGGGCTTTACTTGGTTTTTGTATTTTTGTCTATGGGCTCTAAGTACTTCAGGCGCTTTGTTTTTTTGTTTTTGTTTTTTTTTTCAGAGAACTTCATGCACAATTTACGAATACAAACTACGAATACTGCACTAAATTAGATTTTTGAAATATTTTGTTGTCCGCGTGTGTGTGTGTGAGAGAGAGATAGAGATAATGTGTATGTGTGTGTTGTATGGCAGGACACTGTATGACTTGAGGCGAATATAACGAGAGTGCTACTTACAGTCCATAGCTAGAGTTGATGCACAACGATGTCACCTGTACGGTGCGACGATTGGGACCCGTTGTCAGACAAACCAATTGGGATTGAAAGCCCGGCGGCTTGCGCTGAGCACCAAAACGCACCTTCAGCGTGCACTCCGTCTACAACAGAGAGAGAGAGAGAGAGAGAGAGAGAGAAAGCGAAAATAAATGATAAGGTAAGAATTGATAAAGTATATACATATGTAAAATTTTAGTTAGCTATTTGGTACACTTCAAAGTCTAAATCTTGGAGAAGCTAAGGTATGTCATAATCGAAGCTTATCGGTTTAAGTGAGGGACATGAATGCCACCATAAGGCAATTAATCAATCGATTATATTTAACTCGTATATAGTACATACATATATAAAACATAGATAACAGATGAGCGACTCACAAACGAGCATAAGACTTTAAGACTAGAGAGGAGAATTAGTCTAGTTTAGCAACTATTTCTATTGTTATCGATAAATATCGATTTGCAGTTTTGCAACTCTAGGCACAACTCGAGCTAAAAACTACAAAATTGTTTAGAAATTTCCTAATTACTTGCTCATACATGAGTATATGCCTAAGAAATTCTCCATTGATACGCACCTTATCCGAATCACTCGATTCGGTCTTCTGCACCTGATGTCCAGTGAGAAAATCGCATTCCGGACTGGTGCCATAGATATCATCAAAATTCTCATAGAGTATTGGTATCTCCAGCACCAGCACCTCCGATGTGGATTCGACCTTGCGAAACTTGAACAACATTACCTGACCCATCGCGCCGGCGACGCACAGTCGACGCGATTCCGAGCATAAAAATATCAAATGCACTGCCAACGGATTATCGCTATCCGAATGGCTAACATGACGCGGCTTCTCGAACATTTTCGCCGTCTTCAATTTGTACAAAATCTGGAGGATGGGAGCGAGAGTGCAAAAAGTGATTATATATATATATATATATATATATATATTTATACTCTGTATAGAGAGGGGTATGTCTTACCTGGAGTGTGCCAGCGCCAGAATCCCAGAACTTAAGTGACCCATCCTGATGGCCAGTGATAACAATTTCCGAATAACTGCACGAGGCTGGCGACCATTCACCACCCGAAATGGGCCATTCGCGCTCCGAGAAGCCTGTCTTTTTACTTGTCGTTGTGCGACCAACCTGAGTGAGAGAGAGAAAGGGCAAAAGAGAGAGAGAGAGAGAAAGAGAGATATACAATTAGTGCTTTGTTTTTGAAGAACAAGCTTTGTTTAATTTCAATAAATGCTGCGCTTTTAATCAACTCTCCAATGCATATCAAGTTTTGTATCTTCATGTCAAAGCTCATGCTAAGCTTGACGTTGGTAAACAAAGTTTGACAACTACATGCTTTAAAACCAATGAAGAAAACGTTTCCCTGGCTTTTATTGTGAAGCTACAATATTTTTATCCTGATGTTAAACCTCATGTTAGCTAATTGAAGCAGTTGAATTATATTTAAGAAATTTTTTTTTAGCATAGACATAGACAGCCAATTAGCATGTCTCATATTTTATCAATGGCATCTAATGAAAAGTTCGATTTATTTTATCCTCATGTCAAAATTTATGTTAACTAAGCAGCAGTTAAAGTATCCACTAACAATTTATGTTTAGTATATTCATGCTAATTGGATGGCCCAATTGCAGCTAATATGAAAGTGTAAGTTTTATTATCGTCTTGTTAGACGAGATAATCTCATGTTAATTTTTAATAATGTATTTTTTAGTATATTTATGCTGATCGGCTGTGCTAGCCTTCGGAATGACATTTAGGATGTTTATTCTTTCTTATCAAACTTCACGTTAGCCAACAAGCATCGAATATGAAGTTTAAGTTATTGTATCCTCATGTCAAACTGCATGCTAGCCAACCAGCAGTCTTATTAAATTTAATCAATACATTTTTAACATATTTATACTGATTAGGTACAAAAGCTTTCACTGACATCTGCTAAGGAGTTCAAGTAATTTTATCCCCATGTCAAACTTCATGTTATTTAAAGCTGATTGCATGTTAGCTTAATATTTGTGACATGTAAACTATGATGATAAATGCTCGCAGGCAAATAGTCTGTAATTGGTTAACTGTCAAATTCAGGGACAATTTTTAATCTCATGTCAATCATGTTATTGTTTTTCAAGCTATAGAAATTATTTACAGCCAACATTAACATGATAACTTTTCTAGTTTTACATCCAAAATACTTACAGAATAGAAAGCAGGAACCAAATCCGATGGGCAATCGGTTAAATATGTGCAACATGTAACAGGTGATTCGTGTAAGTCCATTGGATAAGGCGATTCAAAACATGGAAAACCGGGCGTTAATAAGTCTATTAATACTAAGTCATATTGAAGCAACACAGCTATCGCATATGGTTCCTGGGTTTCTGCACAAACCAGAGACAGAGACAGAAAGAGTAAGAGAGAGAAATAAAAATTGAACTTAATGCATTCATCTGATGGTTAACGAACCGCAGGGCCAAGGATTCTCGCAGAGCGTTATGAAGTCGCAAACGGCATGCTCCATTTCCAAAACGGTTGTGGTCTTGCCCACCATAACTGTGATGCAATTCGACTTTGAGCCCTTCTCCGATGGCATGCCGCCAGAGAAAATTGTAAAGGTTTCGCTGCCAAAAAAGAAAACGAAAGGGAAAATGAAAGTCATCAGAGTGAGAGAGGAAGAGAGATAAGTGGATGTGTGACTTACCCAGTTGTGCTTGACTTGAGGTCAACTTTATAAATCGGTTTACATTTTTCTGCATTGCCATCCTTGTTGATTTTCGCTGCATCATCGTGTAGTCGAGTCAATTAATCAAATGCTTAACAAACGTATTTACTTTTTCACTTACCATGCGGACAAACTTGAGACTGGGGTTTCGGCTGCGGCTTGGTCGGCCACGAGCAAATGGATCCGTCCGTATGCGAGGATACAAAGTATTTGCCCTCGTAGTGCCAGGCCAACGATTTAACCGCCTCCGCTGCTTGCCATCGAAACTCGGCGGCCTTCGCCTTCAGATCCCACAACACAAGCAGCCCACACTCAAATGCAATAAGCAACTGTCATTGAGATGGGATTAATCGATCGATTAGTTTCCAATTCAAATTGCACTCAAATTACAGCACCTACCTTGTTTGCATCCAATGGATTATCACATAACGCAATCACAGCACCTGGATGACTAGTTCTAACCCTACAAATTTTAAGAAAAATGTGTAAAATATTTCAAGAAAATGTAATTTTTTATAAAATTTAATTTGCGAGGATCTTCCGCTCTATCTATAGCAAATTTCATATTAGAAATGTTAGCAGAGCCTTAACATGCTGCTGTTAGCAAAACGTCAGGCAATGTTAATCTTAACATGTGCTGTAAATTTTCTATATAACAGTATGTGCTAAACAACTGTAAATTTAACATAGTTCAGTTAACATAGATCTAACAGCACGCTGTTAATTTTAAGTAAGTTCTGTATATAACAGTCTATGCTAAATAACTGTAAAGCTTTAACAGCACGCTGTTAGTTTGAACTGAGTGCTGTTAGCAAATAACATAAACTGTAAGCCGTACATCTTGAATGTAACAGCTGTATGCTTTACATTTTAAGCATCAGAGAGTTTTATGTTTTAAAATAATTTACAGAACCTTAACAGAGCGCTGTTAATTTAGACAGTGCGCTGTGGAAGCTGTTAGTTGAACTTTATTATGTAAAATCGTAAAGATTGATAACAGAAGTTGTATATTCTAGTATTATTAACTATTATTACCGATTGCTAACATAACCTATATATATACAGATAAAATTAAAATTATATAGATAAAATTATAATCTTAACTGAAAATCGAAATGAAACCTAAATACACAATCAAAACAGAGAAATTTGACCTGCTCTAACAGAAGTTTGTTAACAGAGTTGAACAACAGTTAAGAGCGCTGTTAACTTAATACTGCCAGATGTTAAGCAAAAGCAAAGAAAAATTGCAATTTTCAAATATATATAATAATAATAATATATATAACAGCAATTGGTAATGTTAATACTTACACTTCAATTGCTTTATTCCAGTTAATAATATATCCACTAAGTGCAAATGTATCTATGTGAACGACGTGTATGTTACCCTTCTCGGTGCCCACGTACAGCCATTTGCTGCCCACGGGCAAGTGTATGCAAGTGACACTGAAAGAATCAGATTGAAATATATAATTGATACATGTAAAGATATAGATATAGATATATATATAGATATAGATATAGATATAGATATATATATAGATATAGATATAGATATAGATATAGATATAGATATAGATATAGATATAGATATAGATATAGATATAGATATAGATATAGATATAGATATAGATATAGATATAGATATAGATATAGATATAGATATATAGATATAGACTTACTGCTCGCGCTGAAATTTGAGACTCTGCACAATGCGCGGCGTCTTTTGGCGTATGCTCCACAAGTGTATTGTATCGTCGGCTGTGACCGTCACCAGAGCGCCCTCGTTCACCAGAAACTGGGCGAAGAGGACGGCGCATTCCGATTCGCCTTCATGTTTGGCATGCGCATCGACGCAAGGTCGGCCCAAGCTATACACACACAGAAGAAAGAAAATCACACAAATGTTAGCCAATCAACTAGGTTGATAATTGAATATTTCTAGTTCATAATGAAATAAAGTCAATTATGCCTGAGCTTTATAAGAGTTAAGTTGATTTCAGTGCTGCCAGATGGCAGGAATTCAATTGAACTATAGACCGCAGCCAACTTAATGCGGTTACGCTACGAGAAAAAGCAACAGAATATAGTTTAACTACAATTTAGAATATTATTCTTTTTTCTAATCATATTTGGTTTCAAATTTCCCTTTGATAGACCATTTTATCTGCAGGCTTAACACGTTTCAGTGCTGCCAGATAGCTACAATTTTAAGCCACAGCCAACTTAATGTTACTTAGCTTAAAGAAAAGGGAACTGAAGCCATTTTAGGAGATTTCTAGGCCTCTTATAATTCATATATGTATTATTTATTTTACAAGTGTTGCCAGACTGTTTAGATAATGTCTAAAAATGTTATAAATGCCGAACGTTGCTAACATTTTACTGGCAATAATAAATGCTAGAGCATAAACCAATATTTCCAGATCATTATAATGAAATGAGCACATTAGAAAACAGATGCTGCCAGATAGTTCGAATTCACTGTCATTTGACTAGCTGTAATCACGACCTATTGATCTATTATAGAACTCACATGCGTATATAGCCGGATTTATCACCAATCGCTAATAGTTTTTGTACTGGATCGAAGGCAAAGGATGTGGGTGAATATGGAAAGCCATGGCGAAAGGTCTGAAAAAAGAGAGATAAAATAACAAAATATAGACGAATGATAGATAAATATAGAAATATAGTTAATGGAAATTTGAAAATTTCATGCATATCTGAGTTATGTTGCTTGTTGAACAGTTCTGTTATAGCCGCGTGTGTCTTATGATAGACTTTATAAAATACAACTACCAAATAAAACATCCGCTGGCTACAACAGACGTCAATTGTTTTCATAGTCGACCACTGGGTTTATAATTACAGTTTATATATGTAGTATATATGTTATGTTACATGTTATATATATATTTTATAACTTTCAACAAATCCTCATCCTCCTTGTAATTTCTATCTTCTATCTTCTACCTTCTATATCCTACCTTATAGTTTCCATCTCCTATCTTTCACACTTCATCTTCCATGCAATATCATTTATTTTCCATCCTTCATTTTCCTATCCATCTGTCGTATTATTTTCTCTACCTTCCTTATCTTCTATCTTAATTCATCTATTTTCCATCATCTCATATCTTCAATCTTTCATACTTCATCTTTTATCTAATACTTTCCATCTTTCATCTTCCTATCCATCTAAGGATCTCTCTCAGTTAGCTTAATTTTTCTATCACTTAATTCCTATAATTATATTTCATTTTGATTTGAGAGAGACTTTCATTCTTAACTAACGTATGTTTCTTACAATAAGAATAAAATTAAAATTGAAAACTAAAGAGCTTTTGGAGCTTTTACTTTGGAAAATTTTGTTATTCTTTAAATATATTCTAAATATTTTACCTTATAATACTATTACATTCATGATATATGCAGATATATAACAAAATATTTATATATCAAGAACAATACGATATAGTACGAGTTTATCTATGAAAATATATACAAATCTCTAGTAGAATTTATCATTTGAAAAGAAAGACAGAATATATATAATCTAACATACGAGTCTGAATATCTAAAAAATATATGTTTTTCTGATATCAAAAGCACATAATATACATATATAACATATATCATATATATACAAGATATTATTACTATTAAAACTTAGCATCTTAGTTAAGTTTTCATCCAGTTTCTTCTTCTTCTTCTCCTCACTTACTTTTTTCAGTGTAAAATGATCGGCCTTTAATTGTTCGAGTATCTCCTGCTCCTGGCGTATTGCTTGCGGCTGTACAGTTTGTCGAAATCCATCCAGAACTCCTTTGAATGTGAACTTTTTCATTTTTGTAACATGAGTCGTCCTGCTGCTAAAGCCGATCTGAAGGTTGCTTCAAAAGGTTATCTAAAAAGGGGGGGCAGCTCTTTTCTGCTGCTGCTTTCTTCTGCTTCTTATTTTTTTGATATTACTTTTAATTTTCTTGGGATAATACTTCAAATTTTGTTGTTTTGTTTCTTTTTAATCCGTTGCAATTATAGTTTCTTGTCTTCTGTTTCTGTGTTCTTTTTTTTTTTTTTTTTTTTTTTTTAGATTATTTCTTGGGGTCTTTTTGTTGATTTTAGTTGTTTGGGAAGTGAAACTAGGTTAGCAATAGTCGAATTGAGAGCTGCAATTATCAAAGAGTGGGAGATGGGTAAAAACAGAGAGAGAGAAAGAGAAATGCATTAGTTGAAAAAGTTTTCTTGCATGTGGCTTTAATGGCTGATGTCTAACAGTTTGATGATGCAATAGCAAAAACTACACACACACACACACACACCACATACACACACACACACTTGCTAAACCATTGAATGGCATCGTTAGCATGGCTTTTAGTATACATTTGCTTAGCGTATAAAAACTATAGCCCACTTTTGGGCGCAAAACCCATCAAAATGCAATTTTCATGCAAAGCAAATAATGTTGTTTGCCGATATCAATGCTAGTTTTATGGCCACTTGGTAAATAACGGGACATGTTGATTTTACTTGGATTTTTATTTGATTTTCTGTAAATAATGTCAAGTAGAATATGATTAATATGCATACATATATATATATATATATAAATCAGTTTACATACATATAAATGTATATATATAAGAATCTGATTAATATACTATTACTATATAAATTTTATTTATATATATACACATAATTGTATATATAAGAACCTGATTAATACGTATACAAATGCATACATCTAACTATATATAAATTCCATGAATATATATACACATATGCATACATACATAAACATATACATCTATATTCATTGCCTGCAATATAAGGAAATCATCAAAATTTATCTCAAATGTTCCATCAATTAATTTGCATCAAAATGTTCTATCGATATTTTTTTGAATAACAATAACGTTAACGACGCCTTTGTCGCCTGGACGTGGGCTTTGAGCTTGGGCTTGGGATGGGGCGATGATAAATTAATTGAAGGCACAACAAGCCGCGCTCAAGTGCCATCTTCATTTTTAATGCAATGGCCGTTGAAAAGGTGCTCGCTATAAAACGAGCAGCGCTGCTTATGCTTTGTGCTTGTGCTTTTGCCAGCGAGTGCGAGCGAGCTGGCACTAAAGAAATGGCAATGAGGGATGGTAATGAGCTTTGTATGCCTCTGCGGAGCTCTATGCGAGTGTGCGTGCCTGTGTGTATGTGTGTGTAAATGCTATAAATGTGGCTGTGGGCAGTGTCAAGAGTCAAATGTTAAATGGATATAATTGAAAATCGCTGTTGCCACATTTTGTTGCACAACACTCACACACAGACCTATGGCAACATACATACATACGCACATATATAGATGCTGTGTATATGGGTTATATTTGTCTATATGTATCAATGCCTATGTATAGCTGTGGTTATACATAGTTATATATATGTGTATGTGTGTGTGTATGTATGTATGTGCACTTATTTTTGGGATGGCACACAAATCGATTTTTCGCACACTCATCGCACGGCAACGGCGACGTCGACGTCCACAACGCTGCCATTTCTTATTTGCAATTGTTTACGCTTTGTCAAACAAATAATCACACATGCACACATACATACCACATGCATACATTGCTTGTGTGCGTGTATGTGTGTGTGTGTGTATTTAGCTGGGTCGCCAGGACAAACGAGCGCGCAACAGTAAAAAGTGAAAAGCGAATCGCTGGCATACTTTAAATTTAATTTGCACAAACAAAAAGGCAAAGGCACACATATACACATACATATATGTACATAGACACACACATGGAAGGAGCCTGGACTCATGCAGTGAGCAACAACAATAGCACACACACACACATACATACACGGCGCCTGACCGACGACAACGAGCCGTTACTCTATGTACGCGTGTGTGTGTGTGTGCTGCCTAATGATGATTAAAATACCATCGCTTGTTGTTGGTTGTGTAAACAGCAGTGCTTGGCGCTGGGAGGCTGAGCACACAAGTCACACTCTCTCATTCTCTACTCTACCTCTCTGCTCCCTCTCTCCCTCGCTCATTCTCTCTTCTTTTCTAGCATACATACACTTGTGTGTGTGTGTGTGTGCATGTATAGATAACCTCGATTTACAGATTTTTTCACACATACACACACACATGCACGCAAATAGCTGTACGTTTTTCATCTTCTTCTTTTTTCTCTGTTCCTTCCTTTTTATGCGCTTGTTGCTACTCACTTGAATTTACTCTACATTTTTATTTATATTTATTTATTTTGTACTCTTGGCGCCTTATGCCCGCAGCCGCGTCCGTTCCGCTCCTGTGGTTATTATTTTTTTATTTGTTGCTAATAGCAGCAACACACGCCAAAAAAAAAAAATAATTAAAAACCAACAAAAAAAAAAAAAGGAAAAAAAACCTAACGGTAAATTGTTCAGTATATGAAATGTTTGCTTTTAACAATTACAGCTGCATTTTGTATTTCGTGAGATGTTTTTATAGCAGTACTCGATAGTCGTTTGTTAATGCATATTTTAAAGTATTTTTCGCACTAATAACAAAAATATGTGTATCAATTGATTTTTCACTAGAAAAAGACACACACACACTCACATACACACACGCACGTACGCACACACACACACACAGAGACACAGAAGACAACGGCACACACAAAAAAAAAAAATCACACACAGTGAAGAAAAACGTAGACGGAGTCAAAGTCGAAGTCGGACACACACGGGGATATGTAAGACAAGAAAAATGCTGCTGGTTAGCTGGTTAAATGGCAACTGGAGCTGCTGCTTCTGCTGCTGTTGCTGCTGCTGCTGCTGCTGAAGCTGAAGCTGAAGCTGAGGCTCGTCGTTGAGTGGCGTCGCTGTCGTCGTGTTTGTAAAGGCATTTTTTGCACCTTGTTTGGCGCACGCGAGGACACAGTGAGAGAGCGCTCGCTAGCTCGCTGGCTCGTCAACCCTGAAAGCAAATGCTCTCCAATGCTCGCGCTCTCTCCCACTCTCCCACTCTCCATCTTCCGCAACACAGCAGCACAGTAGCACCGCCTGGCACGCGCGTTCGCCCACTCTAACACATACACTACTCTGCTCTCCAACTCTCGCATCATCTCTACTCTCCCTCGCGCTGCTGTTTGCTTTGTTTAGGCATGCAAAAAAAGTATTTAAAAAAACGTTTACTGTTGCATAGCTCGAGGCGCTCAGGGCTTTTACAGTTTGAATTTTTACAGTTAGCTGCTGTTGTTCTTGCATTTATTGCTTATCGCAAATACAACAAATGGGCCAAAGATGTGCCAATTTTCGCACACACGACATCGGGAGCTTGTGAGCGTTTGTGTGTGTGTGTGTGTGGAGTGCTCGTAGTAGGTAAGCATTGCGCATGCTTACGCTAAGAGGCGCCCTGTCGTGTCCTGCCTGGAGGACGATGTGTCGCACACAATGCGAATCGTGGTGAAACCGTTTTTGCGCGCGCGGTCACATGACACGAGGCCAACACATACACACACACAACATACACACGCAAATCTGTTGAGGTAGCAAGCAAAAAGCAAACAACCCCCCACCCTCGCATTAAGCCTGAGAAATAGGCTTTGATTTTGTTTAAATTATATATGAGCGTGCTTTGCTTTCGCTACCATATTTCACACAAACACAAGCACACACACATACACGCACACCTGTCTGTATATGATGCGCACATGAATATATGTATATATATATGTATATATAGAAAATTCAAAAGCGTTTACGTTTGCGAAACATTTGTGTAGAAGGAAACGTTGCACGTTATTTGGCCAAAAGGAAAGTCTAAACTGAACATCCGCGTTGCGCTCAACACTTTTGCTGCTACTGCTGCTGCTGCTTCGGCTGCGGCTGCTGCTGCTGCTGCTGCCTCTGCTGCTGTCTTAGTACCGCGCAGTTTAAACGTGTATGTACATATAATGCTGGAGAGGAGTGTGTGACACGAGCACGTGAGTACAAATATACAATATATATGCTCAAGCATTCAAGTTGAAAACAAAATACAAAATATCCTAATTAATCCTAAATACTATATGCTAATTACTACAAATAAATAATTAAATACTTGTTGCACTAAATGTATTATATACATACGATTTGGATCTAATAAAGTTTGTCGAAAATAACAGCAAAGCTAACACAAGGTAATTTTTATTGTTATAATATTTGAAATATTTCATACATTTTAAATTTCAAGAAAAAACACGTTCCTTAAAATAAAAATCGGAAAAAATATGGTAACGGTTCAATTATCGTGTTCTCATTGCTGAAGAATGCGGTAAACGCCCATCTCTATAGTCATACACACACACATATATATATATATATATATATGTATATATACACAGGGGCACTTATACATACAAAGCTGGTCAGCTTGGCAGCAGTTATGCAAAGCAGCGTCGCTTTGCTGCGCGTCGCGTCGCTTTAGGGTTGCCGCAGAGCAGAGCTTTGATTTGCGTCCACCCCAACTCTAGGCCTAGTGCACGATTTGGGCCAAGCGGCAATCCTGAAGCCATGGCCTGGAATCGATACTTGTTGTCCTCACACACAAACACAATAACACATACACATACACTCTCACACACACAAGAACAAAGGAACACACATCAAAAATTTAATCAACTCAAATGTAAATACGCGCACACACACACACATCCACACACGCCCGGACTTAATAGCACAAAAATTTGCATTGAAATTGTTATGAGTTATGCCGTTAAACGTGCTCTCCACACCACGACGCTCTCCCGTTTAACAGCTAGCCAGGGCGGCCATATTAATAACAACTCTCCCACTCACACACACATGTACACACGTACCCATACATACACGTATGTACGCCTTAGTATGTATACACTCGACCCATTAACACACAGAAAAGTATGCAATAAAAAAAATGGCCAAGCTCTTGCGTCATATGCCCAGGAATCATCTTGAAATCGTGTTTGCAAATACGCACACAGGCAAACACAATTTATCATCCCAATAAGAAACTTGTTGGGCTGGCACGCGCGAGTCAACCACCAGCACAGCAGCAGCAGCAGCACCAGAATTCGCAGTCGCGGTCGCAGTCGCTGCCGCCGTCACCGTCGTCGTCTGTTGATAGCAATATGAGGGCGCCATAAACAACAAATGCGCTGGTGGCGGGGCGGACCCACCAACCCAACCATCGTCACCGCAACCTCTATTGTTTGCATGGGTGTGTGTGTGTGAGTGAGTGAGTGAGAGATTACAAAAGACTTTCATCATTGTAGATTAAGTGATTCATTGGTCAGCTAAATAGGTTTTATGATGCTGCTCCTAATGACGGCGACGCTAACGTTGACGACGCAGCTGCTGCACATACACACAACTCACACACACGCACACACACTAACGACAAGCATGTTGTCATTTTTATCAGCATATGCATGTACACCTATACACACACATACACGCACACGTATACACATGCATGTGTATTGTACAATTTGCACAACAGCAAGAGAACAAGAGGAGAAAAAAAACAGTAAAAAAAAGAAGAGTAAAACGCTGACGCTGCAAACATAACATCATCAGCCAACAACAATAACGTAAAAATTCCATTTCACAAAAATCCAATCCGACACCCCCACAGTAAATGCGCCCACCTGTTTCATTGCGTTTGGCACTGCGTTGTATATACATATATGCATACATATATATGTATTTGTGTTGACACTTGCACGCGTGGCCAATTTGTTAATACATTGCGTCGCAATTGTTGTTACGCGTATTGCAATTTTCGCACCTGGACTTCAACGCGCACAACTTTTTCACTTTTTTTGCTTGACGGTTTTTTTTTTTTTGGCTACATATATTACTCCCAGATGAAATCGTCTCGTGTGGAGCTACTTCATCAAACTGAGCAGCAAGTAAACAAACGTAATTTGCGCAACGTGAATTGTAAGCGTTAACAGCGTCGTAAGTTGTTAAAGCAGCGCTGTTAACGCAAATCGGAGCCAGTTTAATGCTGTAATTGCTAGCCGCTAACGCAAAATGCGTAACGTATGCAGAGAGACGTGGAGCAACGCAAAATGATGCGCACATGAACGCAAAAATGAGCTACGTTAAATGTTAAATAATGTAAATATTTTTTTTTTTTTTACATTACATTACATTAGTTCTGTTAATTTATAAAAAATAAATATTTTATAAAATTGTGTTTTTTTCTTTGTTTTTTAGGTGACTGTTATGTTAGCATCAATACTAAATAATACTTGCTTAATGAGCTATATATAATATGTATATTTAATGTTTGCTAGATTAAAATAAAAATTTTGCTGGGAATCCCCGTGCACTCTATATAGAAATATTATATATACTTAAAGCAATGTTCTATTGCATTAAAAATAAATTAAAATAAATACAAAGCTTCAACATTGTTTTAACCACAAACAGAAGCATTGTGAAGTATATAATAATTATAAATATATTTATATATATAATATATACATACATCTGTAAAAAAACGATTTATTTATATTAGCTGAATATGATTCGAGTACATGGACAAAAAGCTTATTTAAATAGACATAATATACAAACTATATATGTATGCATATATATACAGATTGATATACATACTACGTACATAGGATTATAAAATAGTACAATAGCTTGGATAGATTGTATAGCCCGATCAATTCGAGATGAGTATATTTGGCTCAATTGAGTGCAGGACATTGAAGCCCTTGTGTAGAATACAGGTGCGCAAGACGCCGCAGGTGACCAAAAATTGCGAGAACTGAAATATATAAAGAGATGAGATGAGAATTGGATGCATTAGGTATACCTATATATATATATATCTATTCAGACCGACCTCCACGGCATGCTGATGTATGTTGCTGACACAGACGACAATGCGTTGTCGCAGCTGCGCCTCGAGCTGTGGCACCTGCAACGCCTCCAGGCGCTGCTCCCCCAGCTGCACGGTGGCAAAGGGTATATTGATTGAGTGGGGCACATGGACATGGCCGAACTCGACAACGCTGCGCAAGTCGATTAGGGCCAATTGTTCGGGTGCGTGCAGCAGCAGCTGATGCACATCCTTGGCGCTGATGCGCGGACACAGCTCCGACTGCAAATGCTGCAGCTCCACCTCTCCAGCGCCAATGTCCTGCAAAGTGGAACAAAAAGAAAAATATTAAATCTAATGGTAAAGCTAAACAGAATCCACACCAACCAGGACATGTGGCGTCTGTAGGCGCAGCGCATGCTGTCGATGCGTTATGCTCTTCGGTGTGCATTCGTACATCTTTTGGGACTCGATCACACAGCTCTCCATCACAATGTCGGGCAGATCGGAGAAGAGCAGGATGCACTCATTGAAGCCAGAGCTGAGCAAGGTGCTCTTCAGTTGCTTCAATATGGCGACGCCAATGAAGAGCGGATAGGAGCTGTCGCCCAGCATCAGCTTGTCCCACAGATGCAGAATCTTGTGCAGCGGAAAAACATCTGCAAAGAGTTCAGCAATCAATCAATCGATCAGTTAATCAGTTATTCAATCATAGACTTACGTGAGAACATGGTGAGAAACCAGGGTATGGCAAATAGCTCGGGTATAAAGTTAATGCTGGCCAAATGCTGAGCCAGCAGCGGCTCATGGAATGCGCTCAGCTGGGAGAATTTGCAGAGATACTCCTTAATGATAGCCGAATTATCCTTCAGAAAGAACCACTGCAGATACTTGGGTATAAAGCGGAATAGACTCAGGAATGCCATTTCTAAAATAGGAAACAAAGAAAACTCATTATAATTATATGTGTACATAGAAGAAGAGAAACTTATTGCAAAGATTTGTTTAACAATATAATCTCATGACTTTTATAAAGTAATTGCTATTAGAGCAGATTATCAGATAGAATTATCTATTTCTATATGCCTTTACTTTATATACACCTCCCTCTCTGTCTCTGAGATCTCTGAGATTAGGGCAGATGCTTATAGCTGCTATATATACCCTGTAGATATACTATATATATTTTGTAGATATGCTATATACACTCTGTGGATATACCCTATGTGGTCTTCTACAACCACTTTAAGCTTCATTCATCTGTTTACAGGGTATGCACAGCAAATACTCATTGTTACAAATGCACTATTTATATGTGTTTACAGGGTATGCATAGGATGTACTCTTTGTTATAATAGCTTTAGCTTACACTTATCTAAAAATAAACAATATAAATAACCTAAATTATTATAATAAACATTACACTATGTCAAAGAGCTGTTTACTTATATATACTTTTAAAATATAATAAAATATGTTAAGTTTTGCCCTATCTAATGCTTACATTTTTACAGGGTATATACAGCATGTAGACTGTGTTACAGAGGTATTTGCTTATATGAACATTTAAAAGAATAAAATATATATTGAGATATGCCCTAGCTAATGTATATAAGCATCTTTACAGGGTATACTTAGCAGGTCGACTATGTTTCAGTGCGATTTGCTCGGAGATAAATTTAAAATGTGATGAAATATATTAAGATATGCCCTAACTAGCGTAACTAACATATCTAAAGGGTATAGAATCTGCTACTTAAATATGCATTTAACGTATGTCGTTGTACAGGGTATATATGGTCTGAAGACTATGGTTACAGAGCAGTTTAGTTAGACATAAATTTAAAATATTATAAAATTTTGCCAACAAATGCCTCATCTAGAGTAATTAACATTTTTACAGGGTATAGACTAAGTTACAGAGGTGTTTACTTATAATATAAAAAAAAATATAGTAAACTACGCCCTTGTACAGGGTATAAGGTATAAGCTATGTGCTATCTAACAAAAATTAGCGCTTTTACAGGGTATAGTCAGCAGAGACTTCTATTACAAAAGGCCTGATTACCATATAAAACTTAAGTTTCAAATACATCTTCTATACATGCATTATAGAGATTTACTTACCGCCTATATAATATACCCCACACATATACCCTATATGATATACACACAAATACCTTCTTCAAGCTATACCCTATACATAGCACATATGCATTTACAAAAAAAATACCCTATAAATGGCTTTAGCATTCACATTCATATTATATATACCCTATGTCAATTTCTATCTCTATCCCTCTCGCACACTCAGTCTGTCTCACTCACCTTCATTGTTAAAGTTGAGATAGAGAAAGGGCGCAGTCAGCGAGTCGAGTCCCTGCCAGTAGACATACTGGGGATGGGCCGTCACCCAGGCCTTGAGCAGACGCTTCAGCTTGCGATGTCCGTCGGGCGAGGAGAGCAGTTCATCATATTGATGACATCTCGGTATATCCACCTCGATCTGGCGATCCGTGCTGGTGGCTGTGAACTTGTCAATTTTGGTGTAGCTCGCATTGGGCAGGACGCCCAGCAGAGCCGCCCAAATGGGACCGCGCAGCAGCGGCGGTATATCAATGGCTGCTTCGCGCTGCAGCTGATCCGCCGTATGCGGATAACCATGGAGCAGGCGTGTGAAGAGACGCACACGACGAAATTGATACTCGATATCGCGTTCCCTTATCAGCAAAGGCAGCTGCTGTTGCTGTTGCTCTTGCTGTTGCAGCTGCTGCTGCTGTTGGCGCTGCATGTGCAGCAGCGGAAAGTAGACGTTGGCTGGCAGCCGGCTGAGTCGCTGGAGCAGCGGCTGCAGCTTCAGGAGCACCACACGGTCGTCCATCAAATAGGATTGGCTGCGCGGCGGGCAGACGCTGGCGCCGCTGAGTCGCACAATTTGGGGCAGCGCCAGAATGGGCGCCTCGCTGCGTATGAGGCCCTCCTTCTTCAGCTCCGCCTGCACATCGCCGCCGGCTAGCTGCCAGAGGTGATAGATCTGCGTCAGGGGACAGCGCAGCAGCAGCGGCACAGGCTCTGCCGATGCATTCGGCTGCACCACCGGCACCTGGCTGAGCTGTGCAAAGCACGGATGCTGCAGCAAGTCGGCAGGCAGCGGACGCTGTGCGGGCAGCACGCTGAGACAACGCTCCAGCAGCTCGCGCACCTCCAGCGGCAGCTGCTGGTACAGCTCCAGGCGCTGATGCTCACGTGCGATTTTCTCCACAACGCTGACTTTGGCATTGCGCGCAAAGGCCAACAGCTTCCAGGCAATGTTGCTCAGCTTCAGCTTGGGCCACAGCTCCGTTTGCAGCAGCTGCTCCAGCAGGAGCATTGCCCAGGCCCAGACATCGCTCTTAATGTTGCCATTGACGCCCAGCAGACGCTCCGGCGCCATATAGCGCACATTGCCAATGGGAAAGGGCACATAGGAGCCGCCTTTGGTCATGTGATGCATGCCATAGTTGAAGAGCTTCACGTGCACAGCCTCATCGCTGCCCTCCACGAGAATGTGACGCGGCTCCAGATTGTGCACGACCAGCCTGTGGGCATGCAGCACAGCAAGCGCGCTGGCCACTTGACGGAATATGCGCAGTATATGTGTGTGCTTGATGGGTGTCTGTGCGTGACGCTTCACATAATCCTCCAGCGTGCAGCCCACATATTCCGACACGACAATGGTGCGCTCTAAAAGAAAAAAAAACGCGTGAGTCAATTATCCTGTATGCAAAAGCAGGGAGAAGAGTGGGTGATTTTGTGAGTCCTGCTGTTACCATGCTTGCCGCGCACCACATCCAGATACTGGCACAAATGCTCGTGCTGCAGCTCCTTAAGCCGCTGGGAACGCCCTAAAATGGCAATCGAATTGGGTGTGAGGGGCAGGCCATTGCTGCCGCACACATCGCCCGGATGCAGCCGAGCAAAGAAGGTGATGGCGCATAGGCGACGCGTCTCCGATTTGGTCAACGATGTGGCGCCAGCGGCCATTTGGTGGGGCAGGCAAAGAAAGCAGCAAACAGAGCCAAGGAGGAGCAACAATTATTTACTGGCCACTCAGCAGGGCAAAACAGCTGTTCTGTTATCGATAACAGCACGTTGGCAGCACTGCTTGAGCATTGCGCAACACTGCAACAAGTTTGTTTTGCTAATGCACTAAGTGTGTAATCACTAATGACATTGTCAGCCAACATGTAACACAGCTGACATATTATTGTTATTATATATGTACGTATACGCTCATATATGTATCACAAAGTAACATTTCTAAGTAGTTTAGAAATAATTGCTTTAGTATTTCATTTTGTTTTTACTTTCAAGTTTTATTTATTTTGTTTTTATATATTTGGCAAAAATTGTGAATGTGTGATTGTGGTAAGGGAATCTGACACTCGCCTTGCTATAAACGTTCGTCTTGTTTGTTTTTATTGCGCACTCGAAATAGTTTCGATTTCGTTTTGTATACAAAAAAAAGAGGCGTTGATACGGCAATTTTGTAGCCATTGGAGCGCAGTTAGTCGTCAACGGTGCACTGCAGTGCATACAATTGCCAAATTGAATAAATTGAATTTAATTCGCGATCGCAACGTAACTAGTCACAAGGTATGTCTTTTCTAGTGGAGTACACAGAGCCCCATTGGCGGGATCTGGATATGCGTGCTCTGGACGTCGACCACGCTTACATGTATTTGCATACACAGTATGCCAAGGAGAGCTATCTGTATACATTGTCCGATGAGTGTTATACGGTATGTTAACACTTGCTAATATTTATTTCCCGCCGCATTGCATTTCTTAAAGAGCTTTTATTATTGTTGTTGTTATTGTTTCAGTGTCCATATACTAAAGTGAAAGCTCTGCCCACAGCTGAGTTGGTGGAACCGTTAAATCTCAGCACCGCTTACCCGTTGAGCTTCAAAATTTATGCACACAATCAGGGTCACTATGCCTACGAGAATGTGTATGTGTAGCAATTGGTGTGCGTGTGTGTGTGTGTGTGTGTGTGTGTGTGTGTGTGTGTGTGTGTGTATGCGTGTGTCTTATAACGTTCTAGAGATGGTCACATTGGCTGCTCATCGTTTTTCATACGCCGATCAAGCGCGAATCAATACAGGTTTTTAAAAATGCTATAAACAAAGCTCATGCAAACAAATTGTAAAATTTGCGATAAACAACTCTCTTGCATACTCATATCATTATATAATAATCATATAAACATAAGCGATATTTGCATATTTCGTGATCGGCTTTCGTGTCTTGCTCATCACACGCCCATCACTACTACGACGCTCATATGCTTTCTGCTTATGCATAATCTTTATAGCTCCGGCTCAAATTGCAATAATATCATCATGACATCTGTTTACACGCCATTCTTATGCCTAAACGTTGTGTGTGTGTATGAGTGTATGAGTGTGAGTCTCTGTGTGTACTTAATGCTTATTCACTTGATTTCTCTTTCTACGTCTCCCCTTTCTACGTTCCCCTTCATGCAGCTCGGCTTTGTGCTCGCTGCGGCGCAGCGATCTACAAGAATTTGGCGTATATAACCTCACACTTCTGGCCAATGGCAGCTGCAGTTTTAACGTTGACAAGCCCGGCGTTCCCATTAATTACGGCAAGTATCTACGTTACTCAATCTAATCGCTAACATCTATGTATGTATGTACATATATGTATATGTATGTATGTATAATACTTATCGCACTGATCGCTGATATTTCAGACGAGCCTTGTTCATTTGCCATTCATTCTTAAATTCTACTTTTCATTGCCCCTGTCTCTCTCTGACTGTCTCTCTTTCTCTGTCTCTCTCTCTCTGAGTGTCTCTCTTTCTCTCTCTCTCTCTCTCTCTCTCTCTCTCTCTGTCTCTCTCTCTGACTGTCTCTCTGACTGTCTCTATTTCTCTCTCTCTCTCTCTCTCTCTCTCTCTCTCTCTCGCTCTCTGTCTCTCTCTGTCTCTCTCTCTGACTGTCTCTCTTTCTCTCTCTCTCTCTCGGACTCCTTGTCTCTCTTTCTTTCTCTCTCTCTGATTTTTTGTCTCTCTTTCTCTTTCTCTCACTCTCTAGCGCTCTCTGTCACTTTATCTCTCTCTCTATCTTTCTAACTATCACTTTCACTCTGTCTCTCTCTCTCTCTCTCTCTCCCCCCATCTCGAATACCTACAGTTCTGAACGTTAAAGTGTCTTCCATAAACGTTTTACTTCAACTCTATATTTCCTAAACGTTTTACTGGCAGTTTAATCAATCAATCAAAGTCCAATTAGTCCTTAATATCATATATGCTTACATATGTGGGCTCATAGCAGTTATCTGATTATCTTGATTCGCATATGTTTTACTGACTCGATTTCAACTCTACTCTACTCAACTCCCGTACAGCATTCCTCTCTGTCTTTGTGCTGGTCGCCTCGCTGCTGGCCGTTTTGAAACTCGTGAGCTGCGCCTGGAAACGATACCGCTACGATGAGGCAGCTGCCGTGGCGGACAGCATTGGGGATGCAGCGGCCAAGGCGACGCAGCGCCAGCGAATGCGCAGTCTGGACACATTCCGGGGGTAAGTACTCGAGATACCCTGTAAAAGGAAATCGATTTTATTTCATATTCCCTCTTCAGATTTTCCATTGTCCTCATGATATTCGTGAATAGCGGTGGCGGCGGCTACAGTTGGATTGAGCACGCTGCTTGGAATGGACTTCACCTGGCCGATATCGTCTTTCCCACCTTCCTGTGGATCATGGGCGTCTGCATACCCCTGTCGATCAAGTCGCAGCTGGGGCGTGGCATTAGCAAGCCAAAAATCTGTTTGCGCATCATTTGGCGCGCCTGCAAACTGTTCGCCATCGGGCTCTGTCTGAATTCAGCGAACGGCCCCCAGCTGGAGCAACTGCGTCTCATGGGCGTACTCCAGCGCTTCGGCATCGCCTATCTGGTGGCCGGCGTGCTGCACACGATCTGCAGCCGGCGGGATTATCTGAGTCCGCAGCGCGCCTGGCACCGCGCCATCTACGACATCTGCCTGTTCAGCGGAGAGCTGGCCGTGCTCCTAGCCCTGGTGGCCAGCTACTTGGGCTTGACATTCGGCCTGCCCGTGCCGGGCTGCCCGCGCGGCTATCTCGGCCCGGGCGGCAAGCACAACAATGCAGCCGATCCCGATTGCATTGGAGGCACCGCCGGCTACGTGGATCGCCTAATCCTGGGCAATGCGCACATCTATCAGCATCCCACGGCTAAATATGTGTACGATGCCACGGCCTTTGATCCGGAGGGTGTTTTTGGTAAGACTCGTTGAATACAATTCAACTTTTATCTTTAAGGATGCTATTATATACATATACCTCCACTGTCTTTCTTATAACTATCTCTTTTTCTGTCCTACTCTCTTTTCATTTTCTCAATCTGTGTATCTCTCCGTCATTTTTTTCACTTTCCCTTCTATTCTCTCTCTCTCTCTTTCTATACTCCCTTTTTACTTCTTTTCTTTGCATTTCATTCCACCTATCTTTACCTCATATAGTAGTATCTCTCTCTCTCTCCCTCTCTTTCTCCGCTTCTCTTCCTTTCCCTATCTCTTTCTCTCAATCTCCTTCACTCTGTATCTCCTATACTCTCTCTGTATCCCTCTTCACATCTTTAATGTAACATTCCTCCCGGTCTCTCACTCTGTGTATCTCTCCATGTCTCTCTCTTTCTCTTATTCTCTCTCGCTTTCCGTTTTATTGTCTCTATCAATATTCCATTTTTACTTCCTTGCTCTACAATTCATTCTACCTATATTTCCATATTATACTACTATATCTCCCTCTATGTAACTCTCCCGCTATCTCTCTCTCTCTCTCTCTCTCTCTCTCTCTCTCTTTATTTGCTCATATATGTATGCTGTGCTTATTTTCCCGCTTTCCATTTGCAGGCTGCCTTTTGAGCATTGTACAGGCCATGTTGGGCTCCTTTGCTGGCGTCACGCTGCTGGTGCATGTCACATGGCAGGCACGACTGAGGCGCTGGCTGCTGGGCGCCACACTCTTGGGTGTGCTGGGCGGTGCTCTCAGTGGCTTCTCCAAGGAGCATGGCATCATTCCAGTCAACAAGAATCTTTGGTCACTGTCGTTTGTGTTCGTCACTGTGGCCTTGGCGCTGGTGCTGCTCTCGGTGCTCTACTACGTGGTGGATGTGCGCCAGCTGTGGTCCGGCTCTCCGTTCACCGAGTGCGGCATGAATCCCATCATTATGTATGTCGGCCACACGGTGATGCACAAAATGTTGCCCTGGCATTGGCGGATCGGCGCCATGAATACACATTTCCTGCTGCTGCTGGAGGCGGTGTGGAATACGCTAATCTGGATGGGCATTGCTCTCTATCTGGATGCGCGTAAATTCTATTATAGTCTTTAAAAATATCGAATTTATCAATTAAATTTATATTTCGAAACGATGGCGGGTCGGTGCTATGCATACGCAATTTCTGCTGCTGCTGCGGGAGGCCACTGGAAGCCGCTATCTGGATGCGTGTAAATTTTTATTATAGTCTTTAAATCTATCGAATTTATCAATTAAATATATAATATATAAATATATGTTTCCAATCGAAACGATCGACTCAAAAAGCTCATCTAAATTAATGAACCAGTTTAGCTGAACCATTTCATGAGCGGTCTTAAGTCAAGCTTGATAGCCAAATCGAGCAAATGAGTTAGTTTTTGAGGGAAATTTTCATAGCTAGGGTGACCAGTTGTTTTGTGGTGTTTTATTAGTTGTTGTATTTGCCAACACTTGAGTCTTTTAAATTGCTTCTAATGCAACTGAAACGTTTTTTTATTAAATATTTTTAACTTATTTAACTTAAGTATATACTCGATTATATAGTATTATTAGTCGAGTTTTTATTTGGATAGAAACCAGCGCTGAAGTCGCACGGAGCGCAGCGAGAGCAGCTCCAGGCAGAAGATAAACGTGCTGAGCAGCAAACCAATCAGAATCAAGATAAATATCACGTAGAGCTCCTGTATGCCAAATCCCCGGGAGCTCAATTGCGTTGCTCGCATTTGGCTCTCGTCCAGCTCCCAGCGCGCCCATATGGCCAGCAGTCCCACGGAGCGCATCCACATGATCTCCTCGTTGAAGGCGTCGATCAGAAATGAATGCTTCCTCAGGTACATTGTCAGCTGCAGATCGATCACATCCTGCGCAATGATCTCGAAATGATTGACCTCGTGCTGTTGGGACTGGGCCTCCGCAGTGTAGGCACTCAAGCGGTTGTACATGAGGAAGATGTCCTGCACAGTGGCGGCCACCTGCCTTTTGTCCTGTGGACGCTCTGCCAGGTAGTGGAGAGGCCGCATCAGATCGCTGTCGCCATCGACCAGGTGGTAACGCATCTGTTGCACAGCGGATATTTCGAGGAGGGCATCGTGTATGCTGGCCGACAGCACCACCGTATAGTTGCGGGCCACCAGCTCCTCGATGGACTGCGGCAGCCTGTTCAGCTGGTGCGTGCGTATCAGATGGTAGAGCATGCCCTGGTAGACGGTGCGTATGAGCAATGTGTAGAGCATCAGCATGATGCAGTAGACACTCTTGGCAATGGAGCTGGACAGCTGCAGCATCGGCATGCCCACAAAGATAAGCTCTAGATTGAGGAGGATGGAGCTCTGCTCCCTCAACTGCAGCAGCCGATCCATGATGAGCAGCACCACAATTGACATGGCAAAGACGACGACAACGCCCAGCCAAATGGCTGTGGGATACGGAAAGAGGAATATGTCTAGGGAGCTCAGCTCGTAGCTGACGCTCAGGACACCAAAGCGAACGCTCGTCTGGTGGTAGTTGTGGGTAGAAGTGGCTGTCAAGCTGTTGGCCACCGTCTGGCGAATGCCACCGATGCAGAAATCCGCCTGGTCACGTTGCAGCTTGAAAAAAATGTGTGAAAGAATGAGAAGAGAATGTTGCAATTGATAATCTTTACCATTTGCAGCATTTTGTTGGACGACAAATCCTCTCCATGCGGCAGCTGCTGCACTTGAATGCTCAAGTTGAGTCTGGCAATGAATGTCTGCAAGAGGCGACCCTCCAGGCCGCCTTTGATGCGCGTGCCCTCTAGCTAGATGAACGGCGGCAAGTGCAACAATGCGGCACGCAGGGGGCAGCCATAGAAGTTGCGCAGCTTCGCCGGGAAGAGCTGGGAATTGAGCATCTGGCTGCCGTTGTACCTATTGATCAGCTGGGGCGTCGTATCGTCGCAGCTCTCGGGCCCAAAAGGCAGATACGTATAGAGCAGGATATCGCCATTGGCGCGCTGCACCTGGACGTTGCAATTGATGAGCTGGTGGCGCCAGCAGTGCTCGAAGATACGATGCATCTCGCCCAGCAGCAGCCGATCGCGTGCTTGCAGAAATATGTAATAGTACTCGTTGTAGTTGTACTCTTTGGAATAGGTCTCCACCTCGATCTCAGCAAAGGCCGCATACGAGTCCGTGAATATCAGATTGTAGTGCCGGCGACCCGGTACGAATTGTCGCAGTATGCCCTGCTCCACAGTGACTATCTGGAGCGGAGCTATGCCCCAGTCGCGAAAGAGTATGCTCATCATCTCGTTGTAGAAGTTGCACGTATGAGTATTGCGGCAGCAGAGGGTCAGCACCAGCGACGGCGTCACGCTCATAATGTGGATGTGGACCACGTGCAGCAGGGCTTGCGCCACATACTCATTGATATGATTCATCTGCTGCCCGGACAAATCCTGATACGACTGAAACAACTGTGATATGTTCATTTCTTTGCCGATTCTGAAGCTCAACTGGTTCTACAAATGGCGTTGAGCCCGCAGCGGGGGCCCCAAAGCCCGTGGCCAAAGTTTTGTTTGTCTTTTGGCATTAATGGATCTGTAAGTGGCTTATGATTAATGAGGGAAAAACTATTTCAGGATATTGTTGATACTTGGTTCTATTGTTGTTCAGCTTTTCCCTCATTTTTCTTGCTGTTTGTTTTGTTTTTGTGTTTTGCATTTGAGTGAGTTGACTTTACAGTTATATTCGAAAATTGCATTTAATGTTGTTCAAGCGCAGCCAACTTAACTCTTAAAGGACTTAAGTGCTGCCAGACTGTTCGCCAATCCGTTTGCCGCCAAATCATAAACTTGAATGTCAGTTTGATTTGCATGTAGACTCTCCAATTAGGCAAATGCTCTTGTTCACAAATACGACAAATTTATGTAAATTTGTATAATATATTAAAGTGTGGAATTTCATTGCCGCGCGCGGGCTCAGCTATTGTTATCGCCTGGGCATTTCATGACCTGTCTTAACGCGAGCATTGAATATGCTCCGAACCACACACACACACACACACACACACACAAGCACAGTTACTTTTTCCCACAGTTTTTCAAAGCTAATTATAATAACCGATACAAAAGATAATATAAAACAAATTTATCTCTGATACGCTTTAAGCTATGTGGGCCATTACGTAATTAGACCAAGTCTGGAGGTCGGAACCAGAAAGAGGCAAAGAAAGAAAGTGAGCACGAAAGAGAGGGAGAGATGATAATGAGCAATTATATGGGTCCAGCAAATGACCTTCACAAATAATTAAATCGACTTTCAATCATTGTATACCCTTTAAAATCTATATTACTTTCATCGCACTCAAAATCTGCCTTGAACTGAGCATACCCCATTTCGCATAAGATAGTTGAATGCTATAAAAAAAAGTGAATGTAAAGCCTCCACATTAACAACATGTAAATAATGGATATAAAAATGAAATGTTATTTCTCTCTCTCTTTCTCTTCTCTACTCCCTCTCATTTCTCTTCGCTTTTATGATCTTTCTTTGCACGCTAATCATGTTGAAATGAACAAGTAAGGCGGCAGCTGAAACACGACTAGTATATACCCTGTATCAAAAGCGATTATAACTACATGACTTGTATATACCCTGTAATCCGTTTTTGTTAGCTCAATTTAATATAACTTGACGTGTTTTAACTGCTTGTCAAATTTGACAGCTAGTCAAACTGATCTTGCTGATAGCATGTGTATCTGTATATCTATTACAATTTACCTGGCTAAGCATTGATTTTCAACTATTACAGGATATTCGTCGTATATTTGAAAGCAACTTATTTATGTTTTTTTGCCACACTGTTGTAAAGAGGTGCAAATTTAAGCTAGATAGAGTATACTAAGAGTGCTTAACATGCCTTATCTATTCGTATATCATTTACAGGGTATGTAACTGTTAGGACTCATAAAAACCTAAGCAATTACCAGTTTGCCTTAACAGCTAGGAAAAAACCAACCGCAGCTAATGAAATAAGTGCGTGCTCTGACTGGACATGCACGACCAGCAGATACCCTGTAAACGACAAATGCACTATAAGCTATGCAAGGCTGGAAATGAGTGCTGGTTTATTTAGTGTAGGTATTTTATGTATACTATTGGCTAATTTAAATGTATTGAAAACTCGATATTTATCGATATCAAGTTAATTATCGATAAAACTCTAGTTATTAATTATTATGCTTTACATATATATTCGTCAAACCAATATGCCTTCTTCTAATGTTAATGCTACATCTATATACGTAAAACCAATATGCCTTCTCTTAACCTTACTCTATCTTTTACAGGGTATAATTACTTAACACCTCTTTGTAAATGTGGCAGGTGCATGCCACAGGTCACAGGTGCCAACAATGGCAGTAAAAAATGGACTATGGGGGGCATTAGAGATTAGTTATCACCACATATACCCTATAAATAATATCTTTTATCATATTGTGCCCATTGTATTTGATTATATTATTATTATTATATTATTTTATGGGTCTTAGAGCTGTCAGATTGATTTAACGCCTAAGAAAATTATCTTATTTATTGTTTAAAGATAGGAGAAGAGAGAGGGGGAGAGGGAGGGAGTGGTGGCGATTAGGGGATAGGCGTGGCAAGTGCTGTGCCTCAATGAACTTGTTGACAAAAAAAAAGTATTTTTGGTTTTCTTCTTTTTTGTCTTTTTCTTTTGACGAAAGATTAAAAACTTTCAGCGCCGATGATGAAATGAAGTAAGCTGACGAAATCGAAACCTGAAAAACTACATATATCACTCTGTTGTTATGAAATTTTTAAGCGGCGTTAGAACTGAGAAAGTATTACAGCTAGAACTGGGATTTTTGGTACATGACTAAGTAGTAGGTGCAAAGACATTGTGTAGAAAGCATATAAAGCTAATGTAAACTATCCTTACAAATTAAAGTCTAACTGAACTCAGGAACTATAAGAGCTAAGACAGGGAATTTCGATATGCGACTTCTTATTTGCTAAAACTTTGTGTGGAAAGCATATATAACTAAATGAAACTATCCTAACAAATGCCAGTCCAAGTAAACTCAGCAACTATAAGAGCTGCAGCTGGGAATTTCGGTATGTGATTTCCCATTCGATAGTAAATTGAATTGAATTCAATTTGAATTCAATGTGAATGTATTTTTTGTCTATCTGTGCCTAGAAGAGGCATTAAAGTAGCAGTTCTGTATATAGTTTAGAGTATGTCCCCAGTTGGGCACTCCCGACTCTTACATGTTTTTCATTTAATATCATTTCAGATTTTTATTTGTAAATTAGTCATACGTCTTGACGTAAATTGTTATTTAATTAAGCAAAAAAAAAACCATATTAAATAAATATGCTTAACTACGCATTGTCACGTTCTTAACGTAGCGGCAGATTCTCGCATGGTGCGTGGGCGTATTAAAAGAAGAAGAAGAAGACAAACAAAAAAACTGAACAAGGTCAAAACTGAGTGTAGAGCTGACCCTGAAACTTGAGACAATTTACAAATGATATAATTTCTGGCCAAGACAAACATGAAAATCTGATGAGAAAATCCATTTTTCACAGAAATAATACCGAATTCGCTAGACATTTTACAGCACTGTAAAATTTTTAGTTAATTATAAGTCATAATTTGTGCCAAAAATATATGTTAAATAAATTCAGTAGTAGCTATTTCATTTTGAAACATCTTCGTGGCATGTTACAAAACTATTTTGCTGACCTTTTATTTAAAAGCTATCTATAAAAGACTTTTTGCCAAAATACTTTTATACAAAATTTATTTATGTTTGCCTAGAAGAATGTGTTTTTTATATGTGTACAAAATATACATACATATGTGAAAAAATGTTGTATGTTGAATGAGTTTTCCAACACTAAAAAGTATGTCATACCTAAAATTTTGGTCCAATTACCAACGTTATGTACATTTGTTTTTTGTGTTTTCCAACACTGGTCATTCAAACATTGTCGAATCTAAAACATAAATATTAAAAAAAAAAATAACAAAAAAAAGACAAAAAAAAAAAACAACAAAAAAGAACAACAAAAAAAACACAAACCAAAGAAAAGTTTCTTAAATTTTTAAAGTTCTTTCCGTATTTTTTAACACTTGAACTTTAACAATTATTAATGCAAAACTTTAAGCAAACCATGAATATTATTTATATTCCAAAACTAAATCAAAGCTAAAATTCGGCTGGAGAATTTCAAGTTTCTCTATTTAGAGTTTTTATCACACATTTTTCAACACTGATTTGGAGCTCGTCATAAATTTGATACACTTATGCCAAAGCAAAAAAATGAAAGCTCCAATTTATTGTTGCAAATGAAAGTGAAATTCCTATTTGAAGGGTTTTTCCTTTCGCATAGATTTTCCAACACTGGTCGTTGAACCTGCTATAAATCGCAGCTGCACCAGCTGCTGCCAACTTTCGCACGGTTGGCATCTTCAAGTGGCCAGGCAGGCAAACCACCCAGCGATTCACCTGACCAGACCAAATCAATCCAAAGGCGGAGCTCAAGTGCAGCGCGTCATGAAAACTAAATGCGAAAACTCGCTGTCAAGTTCGTTGCCTAAGTCTTTCGTTTTTTATTTGTTTTTCTGTAAATTGTTGTTGTTGTTGTTGCAGTTGTTGTTGTTGTTGTTGTTGTTGGTCAAATGCCAAAAACACATTCATCGTTCAACTGTTCATCCTTTCACTTTCCGCGGCCGATGTGGGTCAGCTCTGTGGCCAGGATCAGCTTTCGCATTGCATAAGCAGGAGATGGAGAAGATGGGGAAGAAGATGAAGCAGATGAAGCAGTGGAAAGGCAACAGAAGCCGACAGCGCAGATAAATATGATTAATAATCCCCTTCTACGTCGTGACATAATTTTATAGCCCCATAAAACGCATCACTCATCAGATCATTGGCCAGATTATGCCAATGCCGATGCCAAATGACTTTTGAGATACGAAACGTGTTCACTGAAATATGAAATATGAGTTATAAATAATATAATATAAAAATAAATAAATAATATAAAAATAAATAATAAAAATAAAATAAAAATCTATGAATCAAATATTAAAATATTTTAGATATTACAAAATTGTAAATACTATAATATTAAATTTTATAAAATTAAAATAGCAATAATACAATTTAAAAACTTTTTCTGGATATTTTTCAATTATGAAAACAGACATAGATTAAACAGACGCATATTCAACATATTCACATTCGATATGTATTCATTAAGGATATAGACAGACTAAGACTACGAAATCGATACAAATCGAATCTGCAAATTCGATAAAAAGGCACAAAAAACTACAAAATTGAACAAGACTGTAAGAACAAATTGGAGATATATCGATTATAGATTTATCGATAAAAACGCTTGTAATCCAAACAGCACTACCGATCAATTCTGACCAAGACTACAAAAGCAAAGCAAATCAAATGCAAATGCAAATCACATATATACCTGAAAATATTTCAACTACTTTGAGTGCTTTAAGTCAGATGAATGCATTCAGGTGATTCATTGAACTTTTTCAATTCACGTTAGCTCTAGTGATATATGCAATTCGAGTGAAATGAATTCCATGATGGATTCCAAATAGTTCAAATGAATGCAAAATGAATGAAAGTACTTCAAATACTTTGAGTACTTCAAGTCAGCTGAATGCGTTCATTCAAGAATTCAGTTGATTCATTGAGTTTGGTCCGTTTCACTCTTATTCTAGTGATATATGCAATGCGGATGCAATGAATACTTCGAATGAAATGAATGCATTTGAATATAGAACTACGATAAATACGTCGAGTTTTTTGCCAATTTGATTTGTAAATTAGATTAAAGTCACTCAACATTCGTTCCATTTGCACTTTCAGTTGAAAGCTTTTCACGTATTCCACACGGATGCCATTCGGATGTAATGCGTTCGGTTAATTCGTCTAATTGGCCATTCCGTTAACGTTTCAATAATTTCTCGCACTTGCTCCACATACGATTCCAGCGACTTCACACGCTTTCAAAATAAAAAGCGAAACGAAACGAATTGAGAAAACGCAAATCAAATATGTGTATAGATATATGCATGTATATATCTTTATATATATCCGACTTTGATGAGCTGCGCATGCTAAAGACATCGATCGAAAGTCTGAAAGCTGAAGTCAAAGAGAGAGGGGGCGTGGCTATGTTTTAGATTGCTTTTATTGGACGAGCGCTCCATTTGGCATAAACTTAAACAAAATCTACATGAATATAAAATAGAATATAAAAAAAAATCAGATATATATATATATAGAGTATATATTATAAATAGTTGGGAATAATTTAGTGATAGTTGTGCGTGGGCGGCAAATAGGTGGAGTCTGGCTCGAAGATGGGCGTGGCCGAGTCACCAGATTGGCCGGGCGCACCGTAGAGCACCGCCGGACCCGGGGCCGCATAGTCGTAGCCCGTTGCCGTGGGCGGTTGCAAATACTGTGTGGTGGGCGTGGCATAGTCGGAATAACCCAAGCTCGACTCGTGCTTGGCGCCAAGGAAGGCGCTGGGCTTGAACGGCGCCTTGGCCAGCTCAGCGACCAGCTCATTCTGATCCTCGTGCTGATGGATGTCCGTGTTGAGAGCCAACGGCTTGCTGGACGTATAGCTGAAGTGACCCAGACCCTTGTGGCCGAGCGCATACGCCGGAGTCTGCTGCTCCGTGTGACTCTTCTCTGCCGGCAGCTGTTGCTCCTCGTGATGCAGTTCATGGTGGTGCTGGTGCTGTTGCTGCTGCTGATGTTCCTCCTCCGGCTGGCCGTGCTCATAGCCAGACAGCAGCGGCACGCCGTAGCTGTTCAGCGGCTGCTTGGCAAAGTGCTGCAGGCTGGGCGCATCATAGCTATAGCCCAGGTGCTGTTCATGCTCCAGAGCGGGCGCATAGCCCAAGCCATGACTGCTGCTGCTGCTGCTGCTGCTGCTGCCCAGGCTAAGCGGATGACCATGACCAAAGCTGATGCCATGGGAGGAACCGCCACTGCCCAGGCTGCCCAGGCTACCAAGACTGACAAGGCTGCCTAGGCTTCCCAGGCTGTTGCTGCCCAAGCTTCCACTGCTGCTGCTGCCGCCGCTGCTGTAGCTGGGCGTGGTCAGCAAATAGGTGCTGCTGCCGCCATGCTGCTTGTGCGAGGCGCCGCCCAGCAGGCTCAAGTAGCTAGAGGCGCCGCCATGTCCAGAGTACTTGTAGCCTCCACCATGAGTCTGTTGGCCAAATCCATGACCACCGCCGCCACCGTTGCTGGTGTGCACAATATAGGTTTCCACCTTAGGCGGACGTTGATGATAGCTGGGACCACCGCCAGCAGCAGCTCCGCCAGCCAGGCTCGAGGAGCTAATGTACACGGGACGTCCGTGACCATGGTAAGAGCCTAGCGATTGATATGTGTGTGGCTGATGGCTATAATGATGATGTTGATGATGACTGTGATAGGGATGATGATGATGCACTTGATGATGAAGCGGGCCATGATGGCTGCTGTCTGTGTCAAGGCTGGCAAAGTCAAAGCCGCTGCTGGCGGCCAAGCCATTGCCATGCAACTGGGCATAGGTGCTCTCATAGCCGCCCGAGCTGGCGGCAGGTGGCAAATATTTGTGTGAGGGTCCATGATAGAGGCCACTGCCGAAGCTCAAACCAGCATCGCGCTTCAGCTTGGCGGACTGCGCTTGTTTTTGCTGCTGCTGCGCCTGCTGCTGCTGCTGCTGTGGCTGCTTGGCGGCGGCCAAGGTGCACAAAGCGCAGATGAAAAGCGCGCGCGAAAACTGCATTAAAAATTGAAAATGTTCGTTTTTAATTGGAATTTTAATTCTTCAATGCATTTAGAAATTTATGGCCAGTGTCCAACAACAGTTGTGGTATTTGGTATAAGTTTCTAAATACTATTTAAGGATTAAACGCGTTAGTGCCAAATTTAAATTGCATTTGTCGTTTCACAACACTTACAGCGAACTGCATTTTCGGGGTGCACGTCAAAAAATACCAAATCAAAAAAAAAATAAGCTCAGCTAATGCTGCGCTGATCTATTTATATCCTTTCGTTCACTTGGTGTCTCTCTCTCTCTATTTCTCTCTTTTGCTTGATCTAACTCGCGTTTATTCCACAAGCGCTGCGCGTCGAATGTTGACGACCTCTGCGCCGACCAACCCTTTTATACGCGGCCTCTGCAGCAAATCGCTTGTCACTGCGCACGTCTGCGCCAGCGTCGCAGCTAACTTGACGCAGCGGCGCGGCGTCGGCGGCGATGCGAAAAGCGCCAACTCGACGCGGCATTTTTGTTGCTGCCCATTTTGCATATGAACTAAACCGATTTTTGGCTTTTGCTTCGCTTTGGTTTACCGCTAACCGTCTCTTCTTACTCGCACTCGCACGCGCACTCTCACTCTTGTTTGGGTCGGTGTGGGGCACGCTTTGCGGACATGACTCTGGACCGTTGCCTTGGCACAGTGGGACATCACTTATTGCGGTAAGTTTAGCTAAATATGAGTAACTTATGTGAATAATAGGATAAGCTTTATAATTTTATATAGTTAGCAATGGTGTGCTTTGCGTTTCCTTTTGTTTTTTTAAAATTTTCGAGAATACTTTGGACAAAATTAATTGACAATGCATTAGTTCCTACTTAGATGACACAATGCTGTTTTTGCTTGCTCAAACGCCGACTCACTTCATATTTGATTCACTTTTGCCGCAGTCATGTACCACGGTGCATTGTGACTGTTGCATTGCCTCCCGTTCGTTCGCCTCAAGTTCAAGTGACACATTTGCCATATCGCATGTCTCAGTGCACAGTGCTCTCTCTCCCTCTTGCACACACGCCCTCTCTTTAGGCTGGTGCGTGTCTTTCATTTCTTTTGAGTTTTTGGTTTTGTTTTTTTTTCGTATTTTTTGTCAAGCTTTCCCAGTCTTTTGGCTTTATGCGTGAATTGCAATTAATTCCAAGTAACATTTTGATGAATGTGAGTGCGGATGACAGGGCGTACCCCACCCCACAGCAGCAGCCCCACCCCACCTCCCTTTCCCCCGCCCTTGTCCTACCTATTCCTGGCGCTGGCAACGTTAACGGTAATTTAACCGCTTTACTCGTGGAAATGTGTGTTGTTGTTGTTGCAGTGGTTATTGTTATTGTCATTGCTGATGAATGTTTTCATTTGTTACTGTTGTTGTTGTTGGTATTTTGTCAGCTGTTGCAAATTTGTAACAAATCGTGTTTGTCTTTCGTTTTATTTATTTTTTTTTTTTGTTTTACTTTTTTGTGTTTTTCCTTCAAACTACAATTTAGTTCGGGTTGCCTGTTCTCGTAATCTTTCCCCTTTTAATTAAACTCTTAGCGACAATGTCGTAATAATATTTTTTGCCAAGGCCTCGCAATCCACTTGTCACAAACGATAACCGTTAACCGCTAACCGTTAACCTTTACTTGGGATTGTTCCCTGGGTGTGTCTTATACTGATGATCTATGATAAGTGAATCGCTTTATCAATCATTCAGTCAATCAATTAATGATCTTCCATTTGCTGGTAATAGGTCCAATTAGCTTTACGAGTCATACACTTTGATGGGCTCTTTAAAGCCTCTTTCCCAATCGGAGGCTAGTCGAAAGGGAGTCGAAAAGACTGAGCTCGCTAATGCCACTAAGTGAGCTCATTATCGAGTGGAGTGGATTAGGATCGGTTGGATCGTAATTGTGTTTAGCTTCGCAATGGCCTCAATCCATACTACTCTTAAATTGGGGAGTATATATCGTAGTAGTCGTATGGTATAAACTTAACTGAATTGCTGAGCAGATCATAGTTATAGATGGTTGGGAGATGTGATAGGACGTAACGTATTTAGATTCATAAGATTACTTGGGCTTAAGGTTGTAGAGAAACTAGTTTAAGATCCCTAACTTGCTTAAGTTCGAGATTACACACTCTGTCTTTACGGTATTAGATATAGATATCATTTGTTTAGGATATACAATTCATATATTTATAATAATATCTTCTATATCTATAATGTCTTCAGATTTGAAACAAGTTATATGTATTGGATACATAACATTAGCTAGTTAACAACCCTAACTATGCAAAAAGTGCTTAGTAAAGTAAAAGTTACTTACTTAACTGAGTGTTAAGACCTGATTTTTATCTTTTATCTTGTCTTGTGCTACTAAACTGAAAAGATAGCAGTCTCAAGAGTCTCTACTTAAGTAGTTTTCGCTTTGAGTCTAAAGCCTTATAGTCAAAGCTAAACATATGTATTTCATTAAGCTATACTATTACATATTTCACATATATTACATATACATCTATACACATCTATTACATATACATCTACTTTAGGGCTAGATATGATATGGTACTCGATATGGATAAGAAAATCCAAATATGTATAACATTAGTATGTAGGAGATAAGTGCTAGAAGAAAGCTTGCAATGGGTTTACCTGAGGGTAGTACTGCCTATAAATCAATAGGGCACACGTTGACTGAGTTTAGTGTTAAGTTTATGGTTAAGAAAGTCAGATGATAGTGAAGAAAGTCTGATCTTATCAGATCTATAGTAAATTTCCATTAATTTACATAAATTTGAGCTAGATAACAGAACTTGCTCGGACACAAGGTCTATCTTTAAGCTAGAGGACAGAGCATATCTTGCCTGCAGTAAAGGCTAAATTTCAAATAGACCCAGGTCTACAAAGCTCTCTAGTTCTATATAGTAAGACCTCTCGGTAAGACCTTTCGGTAAGACTTCTTGCTGCTATAGATACATATAGTATACTGAGATATCTATCTGTATATAACCATATGTAAAAACAACAACCTTTAACCAAGTTATAGCACCCACTATCTGGTACATCTTTTCGCTTAGTTAACCCATCGATGTGTCTTTGCCTCGCCCAGCCCAATTACGTCAATTACTTTTGCTCCGCTTTTGAGAGGCCCTGACGCCGGCTTTTAGTCTAGGCAATTGTCGGGCCACTTGGGGCGTCTCCATTCCATTGTCAAATCTGTATAATCGGTAATCTTCAATGCTCACATTGACGACCTCGTGCTGCAAGAGCTAAAATCGATTGCGCAATGCTCAGCGAGACGTTGCCAAGGTCGGACGAGAGTTAATTTCACCAAGCGAAAGCAAAGAGCGAGTGAATTGATCAAAGTTTATAAAAGTTGTTTATATGGAAAGTAAAAAAAAAAAAAAAAAAAAAAAAAAACACTAGTAATAATAACAACTTAACTTCTAACTAGATTATATTGATTGGATGGTGCCATGTACAGATAGTGTGGGGGCTTCTGTTCCGCCTGATCCACGCCGATAAGCGGGGAGGCAACGACTGGAGCAGCTTGCGGATAGCCGGGAGCATAGAAAGGTGGTTCCGCTTGCTGATTGAGCTGCTCCAGCTGATGTCGCTGCTCCAGTTGCTCCCCCTGCTCCACCTCGTTGCTGTAGCCCGCAAAGGGCGAGGGTCTAAAGGGCAACGTAAACTGTTGCCTAGCCGGCCGGAGCTGAAGTCCCAGCAGAATCGGTCTCCTCACAGTTCTCATCGTCTGGGCTTGTGCCTGGCCAGCGTCCAGCGGAAAGGTCTGCGGACCCGTATAGCCCAGGCTCAGCTGCTGTGCATCCAAGTCTTGTGTCTGGACCGGCACCAAGGGTCGCCAGGGCGTTGCATACAGCCAGCTGTGGTAGTAGAAGGGCGGCGATTGCGCCTCGACCAGCCAGACCAGGAGCAGCGCCAAACCAGATGCCCAGCTGAGGGCGCGCATTGTGTTGTCCAAGTTGTGAGGCGTGTCTGCAGCCAGGCATGTGACCGAGCCCACTTAAATAGCCTATGAGGCGGCTGTAATGCGATCCACGTGGTTCCCTTGATGGTGCGAGATGGGAAGTGCGAAGTGGAAATGGAAATGGAAATGGAAATCGATATGGATACGGCTACGGATATGGATATGGATATGGGCTTGGCTAGCGAGAGAGCTGAGGGCAAGGCTGAGCACAAAAACAGTCCGTTCAATGCACTTCCTCATTGCATCATCGGCAGCAGGTAAAAGTGACGAAAGACAGACAAAGAATCGGCCTAAGAAAGAAAGACGAAGAAAGTGGATAGCCAAGAGAGTGGCATAGTTTTTGATGTATGCAAAATCTTATAAATCCAGCTCTTCTTCTGCGAGAAATGTGGAATGTATTGAAAGAGAAGGCTGAGTGGAATGAGAGTTTGCTGGCGTAGTTAAGGTATATAGAGTCATGCTGTCTGTGTCGGCTACCCATGTTTTCAATGATTGTCATCCTCTTCCGTTCTTACTCTAGCTCCATCTCTCTCTATATATATATGTATATATATATATATATATGAATATATATCTGTCGAGTTTTGCTCTCTTCAGACTCTCTCTCTGAGGGACTTAGAGAGAGTCTCTCTGTGAGATTATTTCCTTTGCGTTCTTTCTCTCAATTATTTTTCTCTGTTTCTTTATCTCTTTCTCTTTCTCTCGGCCACTTTGTCTTTGTCGTATCCCTCTCTATGTACCTCTCTTTCTCTGTCCCTCTCTTTCTCACTCTCTCTGTGAGATTATTCTCTTTACGTTCTTTCTCTCAATGATTTTTCTCTGTTTCTTTATCTCTTTCTCTTTCTCTCGGCCACTTTGTCTTTGTCGTATCCCTCTCTATGTACCTCTCTTTCTCACTCTCTCTATCTCTTTCCCTAACATAATCTCTTCCCCTAACATAATCTCGTCTTTCTCTCTCCTACCTCTCTCTCTCTCTCTGCAGACTCTAGTCTTATATAGTTCTCATAGACTGTCGGTGTAATATTTTTCTCTGCTTCTCTTTCTCTCTCTTTCTCTCTCTTTCTTTCTCTCTCTCTCTTTATCTTTCTCTTTCTCTCTCTCTCTCTCTCGCTCTTTCTCTTTTTAGTCCGTCTCGTCTCTGCGTTATAAGCCAATTGAAACTGAGTCTAAAACTATTTTTGACGCTTGCGTAAATCGTGTCGCAAGACCCAAAAACACAAAAACAATTTGTTAAGCCAATGATAATGATAATGATAATGATTATTATAATCATAATGTGCGAGTTAGCAATGCTGTTTTTGCTCAACAATCCATGGAAATGAAATTGGAATTGAAATTGGGCGGCTCGGTTGTGGGTGTGTGCGCCCATCGAAGCATATGCATACCCTATAATTTGTATCGCAAGAGGTATATATTGCAGTGTTCAGTTGTCTTTAAAGTAGCCTGAGCTAGAGTTACAATACTCTACTAGCTGAACTAAGAGTAATGCTATTTGAACAATCGATAGCTATCGATATATGTTAAAAATCGATTCATTATAACAGTTGAATGTTAGAGTTATCTTAGAGTTATCTAAGACTTAACTCTGTATAAATTGACTGTTATAGTTATTTAAGATTAAACTTTTATAATGAATCGACGCTACACATATATCGATAACTATCGATTGCTCAATTTGCATCATTCTAATATTAACATATGCCTTAATTTGCATCAAATATCGATACATATATGCGTATAGAGGGTATCTGCTAGTCGGTCACTCTCTCTCTCTCTCTCTGTATCTCTCTGTCTCTCCTCTCTCTCTCTCTTCAGCCAACTGATTGAGTTTGGCGCAAATCGTTTCAAACTAAGCACTTGACGCCTGATGTTTTGGTCTTGCATAATATCTATATAGATATTAAGCAAATCTCTGATAGACTTTCTCCCATTGAACCACATTTTCATTAGGTTGAACATAAACGATCTATAAAAGATTGGATTGGATCTGTCTGGTTTCCTGGCATTTTGCTGAGGCTGCTGCTGCAGTTGCATTTGCAGCTGCTCGAATGAAAGTTTTGCATTTGTTGCCCAGGAGCGGATTGAAGCTGAGCCTGGGCGCCCTTAACGGGGTATTTATAGTTGAATTCAAATGGCTTCAGGTTAAGTTTAGAGTGTATTTACTCGAGAGTATGTATGTATATGTATACAAACATATCGTATATGAAATTGAAAGACTTTATTCCAATTCGAAAGTTTCTATGTGTCTATGTATGTTTGCTTACCAATCCCACTCCTTGCTTGATTACTCTCCGAATGCCTATGCACTTGTCCTATAAGGATTCTACAAAATTATCTCTATAGAAAGTTCTATTCTTTTAAAATGCGATCTAACGGGACGATTAAGTATTCATTGGAACGGTTAAGTACAAGGTCTGCTGGCAAAGAGCTCCATATGAGTTATTTTTGCCTTGTATTTGTAATTCCATTCCACTTCTTTTTCTATTATCATTATTATACCCTGAACCCATTGAAAATGGGAAATCAGGGTATAATGTTTTTGTGAAAATGTATGTAACAGGCAGAAGGAGGCGTGGCAGACCCCATAAAGTATATATATTCTTGATCAGGATGACGAGCTGAGTTGATCTAGCCATGTCCGTCTGTCCGTCCGTCCGTCCGTCCGTCCGTCCGTCCGTCCGTCCGTCCGTCCGTCCGTACTAACGCAGAGATCTCCTAAACTACAAGTGCTAGAGACTTGAAATTTTACATGTATACTCGTGTATACCATACGCAGTACGAGTTTATCATATTTTTTCGATAACTCATCCCATTTCTTTTTTATCGATAACAATCGAAAATCTGACTTTGTTTTTAAAGCCTAGTTTGAATACTGTTAGAGCTAGAGACTTCAGATTTACTGTGTAGATTAATGTGATGAATACAAAGATTTTGTTATTTACAGATTTTTGATGCCACGCCCCCTTCGCCCTAAATTTGAAAAAAACGTATATCAAGTACTAGAGACTTGTGCTTTGGCATATACACACATTTGAATGTTATTATCACGTTCTAAAAATTTGATGAAGATAGTCCCACTACAAAAAGATTTATTCAACAAACAAATTTTCATAATATAGCCCACACGGCAGCCCAAGCGCAGTAACTGCGCAGTTGGCAGAGCAATTGTTTATGCGTTCGTATGGATGCATGCGTACGGGTGTGTATATGTGTTTTTGTATATGTGCATGACAGAAGTGTAGAATTGTTGGAATCAGTACTTTGCAGGGTTCAGGGTATCTCCTAGTCGAGCAGTCTCGACTAGAGCCCTCTTACTTGTTTTTATTATGGTTATTATTATTAATATTAAATAAAAAAAATTGCTCATAACTTAATCGCTTCGCTAAAAGATCTAATACTAAACTTGTTCCGGAATAAGTCGCCCCGGGCCCAATAAACTGCAGTTTGCTTGATCCGCTACTGTGTGACTGCGACCGCAACTGTGACTGCGACTGAGGCTGTGGGTGTTAAATGTTTAATTTTGTTTGTTTTACCTTCACTTTTGATCTACCTCTTTTGAATCACTCTCTATCCCTCTCTCTCTCTCTCACTCTCTCTCCCTCTATGCCCCTCTCTCTCTCTCTCTCTCTCTCTCTCTCTCTCTCTCTCTCTCTCTCTGTCTGTCCCTCTCTCTGCCTGTTCGCATTACAAAGCACGTGCAACAATTGGAAGTAATTTGCATAACGGAAGCGCGAGAAAAAAAGATTAATTTACAAAAATTAAATTAAATAAACCAAAAAGAAAAAAAAAGAAAAAATAAAGCTTTCAGCGCGTGCGTTTTTCAGCTTATTTAGCAGAAAAAATAAAAACAAGTAAGAACATTGAAGTCGGGCGTTACCGACTGCAGAATACTCATTCACGGTTAAAATGCTGCCAGATTAATTTTCCGATTTGGCACGCCCCCAATTGGTATATATATATATGCATATATCAATAGAGCATGTCAACAGTAATTTGGTCGTTCAATTCGTAATTTCTAAATCTAAAGCTATAGAGGATACAGTTTTACCCGACTTGCTACGCCCACAGTAGACGGGGATATATCCGCCATATATTTTTTGGCTTGTGTTGTCAACGCGATTATACATTCCGAATTTCAAGTCTCTAGCACTTCAACTACTAGGGTTTCTGAAATACAAGAAAATGCATTTTCGTATCGGAAAAATCTGAAAACTTTATCTAACGAGGTATATGTGCCCAATTTTAAGCCTCTGTCGGCAAACCAATATACTCATTTCACTTGCGTGAATGAGTATATAAATGAAACCCAGAATAAAATTAAATTTAATTCGGTTATTCAAATAGATTTAAATTCAACTTAAACCATGCTCCAAGTTCACAAATTGCACAACTCTCGCAATTAGCAGCAAGAATTCGGAGTTTAATGCGGAAACTCTTGTTGGCCACAAGAAGCGCTGAGAAAATGTTGCCGTAAACAACGAGCATAATCAAATTAGCTGCGATTATTTATGGGGCTAGTTAAAGCTGTTCTCAAGGTCACAAATACTATAAGCTCAAGCTGAGCGCAGGCTTCGAGATTTACTCGAAATAAAAATTAAAAGAAAACCCAAAAGAGTTTTCCACATTATTCATGCTGTTGAGAGCAGCACAAGTCTCTTAAATGGCTGTCGACCAAAACCATTTGGGAATTCTAAATGAAATTTGGAATTTGCACAGGACATTGGACAACAATTTCTCTCGATTCTCTTTTATGATTCCCCTGAAATATATGACGATTTTACATATACTATATTATATATGGATACAATATATTTGTATATCTATATACCAAATCTAAACCAACTTTGAAGTCCCTCATAGCAACGGACAACAAGACGCACATTGTACAAAACCAATATACTCTTGTATCCTTGTACTACCCTATATATCCACGAAAGTGAATTGAGTATATTGATTTTGTGCAATGTTCGTCCTCTGTCCGTATGAATGCAAACCTATTGAAATTTGAAATATATACTCGTGTATAGCCTCGTCTGATAACGAGTCAAGATTTTGTCCTTACGCCCATTAAGGGCGTGGCAAACTGTATAGTTCTTTATTAGAAAAATAATAAATAAATAATACAAGTTTTTATTGAAAGTATTTATTCTTCTCTATTCATAAAAGAATGTTTTAATATAATAAGATAAACATATATATATATATATTTATATACCTATATATAAAGCTCATATTTAGCTCTTTAAGTAACATGTATTTATTATATTCGCATAAAATGCTTTTAAGTATTCTTGGGAATATTCATATTAAATATATATTTTTTTAAATAAAAAAAATGTATTTCACTAAGAAAAAAAAATGTTTGGAGACGCTGGATGAAATACGAAAAATGCATTTGCTATGAAGTCAAATGCAAATGTTTTCATTGCGATGGAATGGAGCAGCTCTGATCTATAGAAGTTGTAGAGCTCAAATGGGTAGGGAGTGAGGAAGTGAGGAGCAGGAAATGGAGTGGAGGGAATTAGAGAGGTATACTTAGTAGTAGGGCGCTTGAAACTCGCGACTTGGCTGCGCTACGTAGGCGTTTTGTGTGTGGGCGTGGTCATGGAAAGAGCTCAACTGTTGTGAGTAGTCAAAATGATGATGCACTTGTGGCAGCAACTGTTGCTGCTGGTGTTGCTGTGTCAGCAAGTGTTGCTGTTGCTGGTGCTGTATAAGCAGCTGTTGTTGCTGTTGTGGCAGCAACTGTTGCTGTTGCTGTTGTTGCTGTTGTTGTTGTTGGTGCTGTTGTGCCAGCAACTGTTGCTGCTGGCGCTGCTGGTGCTGTTGTTTCAGCAACTGTTGCTGCTCTTCATAGTAGTTAATTTGAAGCAATTGCTGCTGCGGCTTCGCCTCCTGCTCGTACCAGTCGCTCTGCATGCTGTAGGTGGGCGGCAGCTCATACGAATGCGATTGCATTTGCAAATAGTCCGACGAGGGCTGTACGAAAGGTTGTCGCTGATGGCGTTCGGGCAGCGCCTGGCCAATCAGCTGAGCACCTCGCTGACCAGACTCCAGACGGCGATCATGGTGCGCGCCAGCAGATACACCGACAGCTTGACCAAACTGACCAGCTGCTGCAGCAGCAACAGCACCTGGATTATCGGTGGCAAATTGAAAATTATTCATATTCAGTTGCTGTTGGGGCTGAGGTTGCTGCTGAGGATATTGAGGCTGTTCGGTTGGTGCACGTTCATAGTATTCCATGCGATAAGGTCCATGGTAATCGGAAATGCTGTTGCTGTTGCTGTTCCTGTTGCTGCTGGTGGTGCTGGTGCTGCCGCCGCTGCTGTCATAGGCCTGCTCGAAGGGCAACTGCTGTGGGGGCTGCTGCACAGGATTGGGCTGCCAATGGCCAGTGGTGGTGATGGCCTCAGTGGTTAGCTCGCTGGAAGCGGGCAGATATTTGTGAGCAGGTCCATTGTAGCGATAGCCATCGCCATGCCCGGGACCAGGACTGGGGGTAAGTCCAGCGCTCAGCGGTTGTATGCCATGGACAACGGCCAGGCTGGGTGAGCAGGCCAGCAGAGCTGTCAAGGCAATGCCCAAAATACCCTGTCGAATGGCAAAGAGTTATATCCGCTTCTCGGCACGCGCGTGCAACGTCCAACTACTCACAGTGCTTGGCTTCATGTCGTCTGTATCCTTTTAACTGTCTGCTGCTCGCTGAATGCTGCGTAAATAAACAATGGCTAGACAAATGAGTGCGACAATAGTTTTTATAGCGCTGCGAATTTATCATCAATGGTCAAGATTTTAATGAGATTGAGACGCTGTGTGTGTGTGTGTGTGTGTGTGTAAGTGAGTAAGCAATTGAATCACGCTTTGTTATTACAAAGTGTGTCACAAAAACAAAAGCAATCACAATAAATTAATTATTATACGTTTGCGTGTCTGCTTATTCACAATATTTGCTGCAGATTTTCGCTTTATTTCTCGTCTAACTACGCGACAATTTGGCGTCTACTGGTTGGCCATGACCGTGGCAGACGTGTGAAATGGCTTTCTTTCTTGCCATTCATGACATTTGCATTTGGCCCATTTGTAGCCGGAAATGCAAGAGCCAACAACAACTACGGCAGCAACTGCAACATCATCATTCAGTTAGAATTCAAATATCGATAACGATGAATTTGCCCGCCTAACGACAAGATTCACATGCGTAGGCAGCACTTTTACTTTTTCAATTGGTTTATTTTGTTGTTGTTATTTTTCTTCAGTGTGCGTGCATACGTTACACAATAGTAATCGATGATTTTTGAATGATAGGCGCGTGGGTGAGCACCAATTATTTGTACTAACAATAGCCACAATAAAAAACAACAACAAATACCACAAATTCAAGTGGACCAGTAAAATATTTCAATGCCAAACTCATTGCGGTTGAGAGCAGCGGCAGCGCCTATCTTATACATGCAATATAGAAAGTTTCTAAGCACCCTTATTGAACTGTCAAAGGAAAAATCAATAAAATCAATAACTGATACTATGCTGTAACAAATGACATAATATATTAATACTATCAAATATATAAATATATATATATATATAAAAAGCCGTCGTGGTCGATTAGACCAGAAATATTTGAATCCAATTTGAAATTTCCCAATTATAAAAATATTTCCTCTGGTTGGATTTTTTCCTATTGGTATTTTACGCATTTTATAATACCAAAATATCGATTGACAGATGGAGCAAATTGTTGCTTCATGTTTTCGTATTTCAAACAAAAAATTGTAAAATTTGATCAAACGCTTTGACGTTTAGTTATTGTATATATTTTCTTAGCTCTACGCATCATTCATTTTCATTTACATTGAAATACAATACAAGCAAGCAGAATATAAAATACCATAAACGTATGGATATGAACCATATCCCATTGCAAAAGAAACACCGATACTTTGGAAAGTATCGTCTTGAAGTTATCGCTTAAGTTTACCTATCGATGTACATTTTTTACATGTTCACTACATTGCTGTGAAGTCGCCGCTTTGAAAGCGTTTACGGGGGAGAAAGGTGCAAATAAAAATAAAATTTTCAATTAGTGCAAGTATATAGCCCAAGTAAGTACAAATGTTTTTTTTGGTTTTTTTTTTTTTTTTTGCAAATGCTGTTTAAAACAATAGAGGTAGCGCGTTGTTTTGTTTTTGTTTTTGATAATGCTGGCCACGGCTTTGATATACATATGTATATCAATTTTTTTTTCTCGCTGAAGACTAGCTGTGCTCGCGTGTGTGTCGTCAATTTATATGTGGTGTAGTATATTATTTTTTTTTCATTTCGGCTTTTGGTGCCGCTTCCACGCAATAGTTTTACATTTGCGCCCCATTTGAATGTAGTTGTGTCATAAATTTGTTAATTTAATGTTTTAACACGCCACAAGTGCACAGAGGCACATACACACACACAATGGTACGCATCAACACACAGATACACACAGATACGCACACACACATACCTAGTGCTCGAAGAAAAAGTGAGTGAGAATGAGAGGCAGCGCGCGCGAGAGCGAGTGAGAGGAGAGAAGTAACGCATACATGCGCAAAAATGCAATCGGCGTTGTTTCTAAGCCCGAAAGGCAGCAGCAGCAGCAGCAGCAACAGCATCCGAATTTGATTACCTCTTCAGTTCTATCTGCTGCTGCTGCTGCTGCATTCGGTTGCTCGTCCTTGGCCCAGGTCGGGCCCCGGATGCGTATCGTGAATCCCGGATGCCGAGCAATCGAGCTCGAGCACACACGAAGCCTTTCAATGTACATAAAATACCTGCACTCGACTCAATCCTGTCACAGTGACGTCCGAACAACAAAGCACATCAGACTTGCATCGCAGCGAGCGGAAACATTTCATTCCTGCAGCTCGGCTGCAGCTTGCAACAATTTTCACAGCACACTTATTTTTCATTTTGTTTTTTCATTTTCAATATAGAATTTTTCATTTTTTGTTTTCAATTAACATTTTCACAAAGATATTTTAATCATTTTATTGTGAACATTTCGTGTCAGTGATATTCGAAAGGAAATCATTGTAGAGATTTCAGGCAACAAGGAAGCTGGAGAAAAGTTGTAGGAAAATATATAAAAAAAAAAATTATATATTATATATATTCAAGGTGGCTCTAGGATCAAATTGACTTCAAATCATGCCCAAGCCGGACAATAAACAGCAAAGGGCCAAATACAAAGAAGACGACGATGACGATGGATCGGATATTGAGGAAAAGGTAAGTGCAGAAAATTTCAAAATGAAAAATGGCGTTTTTAAATATACATACATGCATAAATGTATATATATATATATATAAATGTTTCTTTTTTTATATCTATTCAATAGCATTCAGAGGATGCCGTAGTACAGGCGGGTGATAGCCAGACCGATGGCGAGGACATGGAGGCTGACAGCGATGATGATGACGACGACGACGATGATGACGACGATGATGATGATGATGAATCAGAGGACGAACACACTGCTAATAAGAAAAAACAGTCAGCTACAGCAGTCAGTAAGAACAAACCGAAACAGAATATGCAGCAGGCGCAGCCGCAGCAGCAGCAAGCACAAAAGTCCAAGTCAAAGCCATCGCCAATAGACGATTCATCCGCCTCCTCTCAGGACGACGACGGCGATGGTGATAATGCAGAGTGCAAAGGCCAACAGCAGCAGCAACAGCAGCAGCAGCAGCAGCAGAAGCAACCGCAGCAGCAGCAGCAGCAGCAACAACAGAAGCAACAGAAGCAGAAGCAGCCAACACAGCATCGCCAACAACCACAGATGCAGCATCGTCAGCAGCAGCAGCAACAACAACAGCAGCAGCAGAATAGACAGAGCAACACCAGCGGAGCTGCGGCCGCTGGTGCTGCATCAGCCGCTGCCGCCGCCAACACTGCTGAAGATCGCACAAGCGCTACGAATCTGATCATCAACTACTTGCCACAGGATATGACAGATCGTGAGTTGTACAATTTGTTCAGCAGTTGCGGCTCCATCAATACATGCAAAATTATGCGTGACTACAAGGTGAGCTAGGGGGTTGCATATTGCGTGCTCAAGGGGGTCAAGGATGCTGCTGCTAATAGTGGTGGTAGTGGGTGGGGGTTGCAAAACTAGTTGCACATTAAATTATGTATACCTGGTGCCTGGATGGTGCTTGGATGGTGCCTGGTGCCTGGGCCTAGGTCCGGGCCCAGGCCACAGTATATATGCCTGTCCTTCTCGCACACTGTTATACACACACACACACACACACGCATGCACTTCATTGCATACATCTTCCTCCTGCTTGACCGCCCTCTCTCGCTCTATTTCACACAACTGAAATGCATCATTGCCATCTCTTTTTCACAGACGGGATACAGCTTTGGCTACGGCTTCGTTGACTACAACTCGGAGGTCGACTCCGAGGAGGCAATACAGAAACTTAATGGATTTTATGTGCGTAATAAGCGCTTGAAGGTGCGTCCAACTAAAACTAAAAAAAAAAAAAACTATGAAATTATTAAATTTAAATATAGTTTAGTTTACATAATTATACATATAATGAAATGTTGTCCTTTTAGGTATCATATGCACGACCCGGCGGGCAATCGATCAAGGACACTAACCTGTACGTGATCAATTTATCCCGCAACATTAACGATGATCAGCTGGATAGGATATTTTCCCCATACGGTCTGATCGTCCAACGTAATATCTTGCGGGATAAGCTAACGGGTCGTCCACGAGGCGTTGCATTTGTACGGTAAGCTTCATAAGATAATGACTAGATGCTCCAAATATTATATACTCCATACTATATACAAAGATATCATAATTGTACATAATTGTAATGTGATTCAAGCATATATGTATATATAGAGATATATGCATATGTGCATATAAGTTTATCATAATTGTAATCGAATGCAAGCATATATTTGTGTTATATGTTAACTAGAAAAAATAGTTCTTCAAATGACACTAGAGTAGTTTGTAAAAGAATGTTGTTTATACATCTATTGTGTCCCCCGGCAACTCAGTATTTCGCCGTATCATGGCATCATGTCATATTTCATTTGTTAATTTGAGAGTTGTATAGGTGCATAGGCGTTGTATTTCTGTCTCGAGTCAGGCTGTGACAGCTGATCGTTAAGACTATTGTTAATGTAAATTATAGGCTACGTGGCTAACCCAAAGATTGATGTGGAGTTTTCTTATTAATTTATGTAATCTATGTAATGTATCTATAATTCGAATACGAAGTTCTGCTTGGACTTCTGCAGGCTCTGATCCGATTTTTCCCAATAGATGCAAAGATATCATTAGGAATTTTAGCAAACTATAAGTTAAAGTTAATAAATTAGTCAGTCAATCAACAGTTTGAAAAAGTAGTTCTCTGTTCCTTTGTTTTCTATACCCAAAAACTCATTTAATAAAGGGTATAAAATCTATCTAAAAGACAGAAAGAGGCATGGCAGACCACATAAACTGTATCTGTTCTTAATCAATATCAACAGCCAGGTCCTGCCTGGCTATCCAGAGCTATAATTGCTTCGATCTCAGAACCTAAAAGAGCTAAGGACTTGAAATTTTGTATGTTAGCTTCCCTTAGAGCAGGCATCAATCAGCTTTATTTCGATTAATCGATAACTTTTCCCGTTTCAATGAAAACGAATATGACTATTCGTTCCATTCTCTTTGTACTCATGTGCCATGGTTTTTTTCCAGTACTCGTAGCACTTCAAAACTCATTTTTCGTCAACTTCCTTGACTGCTAAAATCGAATATATAATATAGTATATAATTGACCTGGTGAAGCTGAAATGTAGAAGAGTTTGTTTCTTTGCTTGCCTTTGCTTTTATATACAAAATATGCAGTATGCTCAGGGGTGCGGGTATATCCTAGTCTGGCTCTTGCCAGCTAATTATATAGTTTTGCATTAAGCAACTGTTTGGTTAACTAACAAGAGTTGACCAACAATCAATCAATCAGTGGAGTCAGCCAGTCGATCAAAAGTTTGCTTAGCTAGCTCTCCTGCCTTTTCCATTCTTTTCTATCCGTATGCTCATGCTCTGTTTGTTTCCCTCCATGCAGGTACAATAAGCGCGAGGAAGCACAGGAAGCAATTAAGGCACTCAACAACACTGTGCCAGAGGGCGCCACCCAGCCGATCTGGGTGCGCTTGGCCGAGGAGCACGGCAAGGCAAAGGCAGCACAGTTTATGTCGCAAATCAGCGGCGGTCCGCATATGGGTCCGCAGCAGCCACCGCTGCCACATCACATGGGCGGGCATATGCAGCAGCAGTTGCCGCATCATCAACAGCAGATGCACCATCAACAGCAGCAGCACCACCATCAACAACAGCATCATCAGCAGCAGCAACATCACAGTTTGCCACCACCGCCACACCACATGCAACAGTTGCATCATCTGCCGCACGGAGGTGGCGGCGGAATCGGTATCGGTGTCGGCGTCGGTGTCGGTCTCCCACAGCCGATGCATGGCGGTGGCGGGGTTGTCGGCGGCGGCGGCGTCGGCGGCGGCTATCACCACAATATGGCACACAGAGGTAGATCAAATAGAACAACACGATCTCAAAAACCGCATCCATATAACCATGCACAGAAATTTATTTAAATCAAAATTAATTTCTTTACACAATATTAGCTGCATCACACAGGTGAAGTGTTCATGCTGCCAATGCGAGTCACTATAATGCCAATGCCCCGACCACAAGCAGAGCGGCTGCGGCTGCAGCTGCAGCAGCGGCGGCAGCAGCAGCAGCAGCAGAGATGTCTGCTACTGCTCCGCCACCACCACCAGCAGCAGCAGCAGCAGCAGCAGTAACGCCACCTGTGCGTCGGCACAGGCTCTGCAGTTGTAACTGCACCGGCTCCCACTACGTCGGCAGCAACAGCAACAGCATCAGCCACAGCCACCACGGCTGCGGCGGCGGCAATGGCCAACAACATCCCAACAACAACAGCACTGGCAGCATCAACAACAACAACAACAGTAACTTCAAATACAGTAATTCAACTACCACCACCACCACCACCACCACCACCACCACAGCAACAACAGCAACAACAACCTCATCATCAGCAGCATCAGCATCTGCAACAGCAGCAGCAGCAACAACAACAACAACAACAGCAAGAGCAAACATTAATACAGCAAGAACAAGAAGAACAATTTTAGCATTACACAGCAATAGCAATGCTTCAGCAGCAGTTGCAACAACAGCAGCAACAGCTGCAGCTGCAACAAAAAGCAGAGCAACAAGTGCACCATTAAGCAGCATTGAATCAGCTCAGCCTGTAACAATAACACAAACAACAACTTCACCTGTAACAGCAGCAGCAACAACAGCAACACAAACTGCAACAGTAGCAACAACTACTGTTGCAACAGCTGCAGCAGCAAGAACAACTTTGGCCGCAAGTTCTGTTGCTTCAGCAAACATAATACCCGTGGCGTCCACAGCAACAACTTTAAGAACAAATTATACAAATGAATACAGAAATGCCACCGCCAATACGTATTCAAGACTGCCACAGCAGCAGCAGCAGCAACGATTCCGACAACAACAGTCGCAACAGTGGCCGCCACAGCGGCGATATCAACTGCCCCAACAGCAACAACAATTCCATCGACGGCAATTGCCACAGCACTACCAGCAACAGCGTCGACAACAACAGCAATACCTGCCACAGCAACAGCAGTACCAGCGACGACAACAACAACAGCAATTTCCACAGCAACAGCGACGCCAGCTAAACGTGCCACGGCAACAACAGCAATTGCCGCAACGGCAGCGACAGTCACAGTTGCGTCCAAATCAAACTCCACCAGAAGAACTGTACGAGCGTTTGCAACAATTATTTATTCCGCAGGATCGATTGCCGCAACGGCAACAACAATTGCCGCCACAGCAGCACGAAGAATTGGTTCCACGGGAGCAATTGCCGCAACGACAACAGCAATTGCCAGAGCAGCAAGAATTGTCGCAACGACAACAGCATCCGTTGCCAGAGCGGCAGCAACAACAATTGCCAGAGCAACAAGAATTGTTTGTTACACAGCAACAATTGCCGCAGCAGCAACAATTGTTTGTTACACAGCAACAATTGCCGCAACAGCAACTGCTGCAGCAAAGCGGATGGCAAATGGTAACCCAGGAAATGCTGCCACAACAACAATTGCTGCAGCAGGTATTGCCAACACAGCAGCAGCAGCAGCAACCACAGCTGCTGCAACAAGACTTGGAACAGTTGCCACAGCAGCTGGAGCAAATGCTGCAACTGCAACAGCCAATACAATTCCAGCAGCAGCAGCAGCAGCAGCAACAGCTTCAGCCGTTCCATGACCACCAAATCCCTCAACAAGAAGAACAACCACCATTACCAGAACAAGAGCCCCCACCACAGCTTCCACCTTCAACACCACCACAACCAATCCAACTGCTTCCTGTGCCCGCCTCCGTTTTGCGGCCCGTCTATGCACTGGATAGCAATGGGTTTTTGGTGCCCACGCCGTATGCCTTAGTACCTGCCCAGTATGTGCCCCAAGGTGGGGCAACAACAACAAGCACGACGACAACAACAACAACAACCACTGCAATCTATGGCGTCAACTGCGGCTACTATAATTATGCGAACGCAAGCATTGTGAATAGCTTTGTTAACTATGATCCCGATGCGAGCCAGATGTGCGCAATGGGCATGGTCTTTATCCAATACAAGTGTGCCACACCCGCCGATGTGGCGGTCACAGCAGCCGCCGCAGCTGCCACAGCAGCTGCCTTGGCACAGACACAGGCGGCAGCCTATGTGATTGCACAGGCCCATGTACAGGCGATTGCGCAGGCGCAGGCACAGGCGCGGGCGCGGGCGAGGGCTGAGGCACAGGCTCAAGCTCAAGCTCAAGCACAGGCTGAGGCAGAGGCGTGGGCGTGGGCGGAAGCAGAAACGGAAGAGGAGTCGGAAAGTGAAACCGATGAAGAAGAGCAAACAGAAGCCCAGGCAGAGGAAGAGGGCGAAGCAGATGACGAGGCAGAAGCCGAAGATGAGGTGGAAGCAGTAGGCGAGGCAGAATCAGAAGACGATGAGGTAGAGGCAGAATCAGGAGCAGAGGTCGAATCAGAAGATGCGGTAGATGCAATATCAAAAGCAGACGCTAAAATAGAGGCCGAATCAAAAGCAGAGGCAGAATCAAACGCAGAGGATAAAGCAGAGGCAGAATAAGTGCAATCGGAAACGGAAACTGAAAATGATGTGACATAAGCCGAAGATGGTAAAGCGGCAGAGGAGAAAATGGCGTTGCTACCGAATAGCGATATAAGCGAAGGCGGTGGCACTAACTAACTAATTAACTACTAAGTATAAACGGATATACGTGTACATATGCAGAACGAAAGTCGGGCGAAGAAAAACTAGACAAATTTTAAGTGAAAAGCATTTTCTACGTGTCTACTATAAGAATTGTTGTTATCGTTGTTGCTGTAGTTGTTGTTTGTTTGTTTGTGTTAAAACCAAAATGAATCTAAATGCTGAATGTAAGGAGAAACCAAACTTTAGAAATACGATATATGCTACAGATTATATATACATATACAAATACATATATATATACATTTATATATATATATCTATACAAGAGAATGTAAATTGAAATCAAGAAATGGAAATTGAACTAAAAGCAAAACATTTTACAAGATGTGGCTGTAACGAGAGATATGCTTGGATTGAATGGCATACGAAACCAATGCATATATATATGTGTATATTTATATATGTATTTAACTATATATATATGTGTACATCGAACTATATATCGGAATGTGTGTATATCAAGTATAGCAATTGGCAACCAGCGAGAAGTGAGAAGCCAGAAAGCAGAAGAATATACACAAGATAGATGAAAACTGAAAGCAAAGCGAATACGTTTACACAGGAGCTTATAAAATTATGTATAGACATACACGCACACACACACACACCCACACACACATACACACACGAACACACACACGCATTATTTTGATATTGTTTAGTAATAATTGATTTTAAAATTGATAATTTTGTTGAAATTTGGCTAACTAAAACGATTTTTGTTTTGTAGCAAATGTACGCACCTGGCTGTAAAATTGTGAAAGCCGCACACACACACACATATATACACAAAGTCACCTAGACACATAGGTACACATACACATACAAACCAATTGCTATAAATTTGTATGGAAAATAAAAAAATGCACATCGAATGCAACAAAAACTAGAGTAAAAATATTAAATATTAATATATATGTATATATTTTAATTGTTGTATATGCATATATATATATATATATATATATATATATATATATATATATATATATATATATATATATATATATATATATATATATATATATATATATATATATATATATATATATATATATATATATATATATATCTGTAGAGATATTGATTATTGATGTACGGAACGGAAACAAAACACAAAGTGATGCGTGTATATATATATATAAATGTCTATATATATATACATAAAAGGCTTTTAAACAAATGCTGATCGATGATTTTGAACTTACGAATTTGTTAAGATGGTGAAGTAGACAGCAAATCTATATAAATATAAATATATACATATATATATATAAGTATAAATATAACAAACACTAATTGGATGAGAGTGTAAAGCGTAATATAACAAAATTTTGATATAAACTGACTACTGTTTCTTTTTTTTTTTTTTTGAATAACTTTTAAAAACTAGTCTAATAGCATTACAATAGTTAAGATAAATTTTTTTTGTAAAAACCCCAAACTAAATTTTAACGAAATGAATAAAAAAAATTACGAAAATATAAATAAAATGTAAACAAAAAAAATAATTAGAAATAAGGCTTAAACTATTGTACATTAAATGAATTTTTTATACGAAACCGAAAGAGAGACGGAGAGAGTTGAAAGAGAGAGAGAGATAGCAAACATAGAGCAGTTACACTAAAACAAAATGGCGTCCGCAAAGCGCATACAAATGAGCGAGACAGCAAGTATGGATAGAAAGAGCTAGATATACCTATAACATATATATATATATATATATATATATATATATATACAGGTACAGTCCAGTCCAAAATGGGGCTGACAAAAGAAACTAAGTTATAAGTACTTTATTGCTTATACCTCTCTAAGTGTAATTAATGTATGTAATATGAACTTGGATAATAAGCAAAGCAAACATTTTTTTCTCTCTACATAGATATATATATATAGCAAATAGGTAACATTTGTAATGAGCAGCAGCTGCATAGATCAAGATTAACTTTCTACATGTTATATATATATATATATATATATACATATACATATATATCTATATATATATATATATATATATATATATATATATATATATATATATATATATATATATATATATATATATATATATATATATATACAATGTCCCAGAAATCCATATACATATATAATATATATATATTAAATGAATGTAATTGTATACAATACACTATATTTACAAGCGAATATTGATGTCTCTATACAAAAGAAAGAAAACTTTCTTCTCTATTCATATGAAAAGAATTGATGTATGTGTTATTTTACATGTGTCAAAAGAAAACCTACTACAAGTATGTGTAATAAATGTGTTTCAAACAACCAACTAAACAAAACAAGCATTTTATTTCAATGGATTTAGTAACTACCTTTAGCTGCCTTCTATTCAAATTGCGCGCCCATTGCGCTGTTATGTTAAACAACATAGACATAATCTGTTATTAACAGTTCGGTGCTGCCACTCGTTCGTTGCATGCACATGGGCACACTGGCGGCCAGTGGAAAATACCGTGTGAAATATACCAGCACACATTCCAATAAAGGCAATTAATAAAGGCAAAAAAATAACGAAAAACTAACGCAACGAAAGAGAAAAAAAACAATAGCAGGAGCAGCAAATACTAAAGTAGAAACGTGACTGAATCTCCAAAGCTATATTATATACGCGCGAGTGCTAAGCTTTTACAGACGCAGCCAGTGCGTTCAATTGAAGACAACGCAACGCAGTCCGTCGGCCAGGCGAGGGCCAACTAGATTGTATTTTTGCCAATGCCTCTGAAAACGGAATACGCAATAAAAAACTGTGCGCCGACGACCTTGCCCATTGTGTGAAAAACGGCGGGACACGCGGAATACAATCCTAATTTACCATAACAGGACAATTGCAATCTAATTGCATTGGAAATCGTAGCGATAACGATTACGACGACGACGACGACACACACACATCGATAAACATCGCTGCTGCCGCATCCGAAGATGCCACAGTTAAGGGCTGCTGCCGCTGAGGCGGCTGCTGCTTCCAACTCCGGCGCCCAGCCGCTTGTCAAGATTGGCCATTATCTACTGGGCGCGACGCTCGGTACGGGCACGTTTGGCAAGGTGAAGATTGGCGAGCATCAGATGACGCGGGTCAAGGTCGCCGTCAAGATTCTCAATCGCCAAAAGATCAAGAGTCTCGATGTGGTGTCCAAAATCAAACGTGAAATCCAAAACTTGAAACTCTTCCGGCATCCTCACATCATCAAGCTATACCAGGTGAGTAATATACCCCGACCGCATCCCACCCACTCCTCGCAGCTACTCTCAAACTATAACTTTATGTGGACCTAAATGCCTAAATGCATCTAGAACTGTAGCTCAAGACAGTCTCTAAAGCTTAGATAATTTCAAATTATTTCTTGAGTTGACTCTTCAACTGTAACGCCAAATGCATATAGAACTGTAGCTCAAGACAGTCTGTAAAGCTGCGACAAGTGAAAACTACATATTTGTTTTGCTGAAAAGAATTGACTCTCCAACTGTAACGCCAAAATGTCCCAAGAACCGAAACTGTAGACAGTCTCTAAAACTATGACAATTGAAAACTATTTTTGTTTGCTCTAAGACTTGACTCTCCAACTGTAACGCCCAAGTGTTCCTACAACTGTAACTATACAGCCTCTAAAACTATGATCCTTTTGGAATATAGTATATTAGCAATTCCCCTCAAACTATAAGCCCCTCAAACTGTAACAGCTAAAAGAGAGAATTAAAGAAAAATGTATAGAAATACCTAGTATTTATGTAGCCACGTTGGCTCTCAAACTGTAGAACCTGTAACAAGAGATCTCTGCACCATATTGTCAACAACTGTCAAACTGTAGACGCTAGCCTCATTTTTTATTATCGTGAAAATGAAATTTAAGCAGCCGTTAAAAAGCTGTTGAAATCGTTTAGCTGGAAGTAAACAAATCTTCGAAACTCCCCGCCAACAAAGAGCATATTATCTTTCATTCTTAGCTGAAATCGAAGCTCTGACAGCTGCTCTAGCAGCTTGTTTGTTTTTCCATTTGAAAGTCTGTAATCAATTTGTAACTATATCGGGCATAAATAATAAACGTGAACATTAACTCTTGTTGACATTCTAATTAAATATATACATATATAAACATACATTATATATATGTGTATATGTATATAGACTGATTGAGTGACTGCTGATTGCATTAATTGATTGGTCAATTGATTGGCTGACGAATAGTGCCCTGATAGTCATTGATAGTCAGCGATTGATGGTGATTGACAGTTAGTTTTTAGAATGATTGACTGTGCAATAGAGCTCTCGTCTGATTGATTGACTGACGTGTACAAAGGAAAGGAAGGATTGATCGATTGAGTGATTGATTGACTGACTGACTGCTTCCTGAACAGCCAGATTGATTGATTGATTGCCTAGATTGATTAGTCAATTGATTGATAGTACGCGATAGTCAGCTTGTAGACTGTAGATTAATTAACGTATTGTATAGCTCGTGACTTATTGATTGACTGATGTATACACATAGGTAAAGTCATCGATTGATTAGCTCATTGATTAATTGTCTTGTTTGTATAGCTCTTGACTGATGTACATAAAGGAAACTGATCAATCGATTGAATGACTGCTTGCCTTGATTAATTAGTCAATTAATTAATACTGTTCGATGGTCAGTTTGTAGACTGATTAATTAATCTACTGATATATGTATATACAAAGGCGAACTGATCATTTGATTGACTAGAAGAGTGAGTGATTGGTTCAATAATTGACAGGTCGATTGATTGGTTGGCAGTTTTACTGATTCAATTTAGTAACTGACTGATTGATTGATTATAAGCTGATTGATTAACCTTTTGAATGTCCCGCTGTTGATTGATTGGCTAACTGCTAGATTGTCTGAGTAAAAAAATTGACTGAATTTGATTGCTTACTTGATAGACTGATTGATTAATTGAGGGATTGATTGACTGACCAAAAAAATTAAAAAATTGCCATTCAGATATTAGATGCTAATCGAAGCCTTAAATCCCATTTATTTCAACCTCAGCGGTTGGGTATATTTATATAGCATTGCTAATAGATAGATAGAAATCATACAGGTCTATATTTATATATCTAAGAATATTTCGTATCACGATCTCATCCCCTTTCAGTTAATTCAATCTAATCGCTGTTTCTCTCAACTTCTATCTAGGTCATCTCCACACCATCGGATATATTCATGATCATGGAGTATGTGAGCGGCGGAGAGTTATTCGATTATATTGTAAAGCATGGCAAGCTGCAGGAGCATCAGGCGCGTCGCTTCTTCCAGCAGATCATATCGGGCGTGGACTACTGCCACAGGCACATGATAGTCCATCGTGATCTGAAGCCAGAGAATCTGCTGCTGGATCACAATATGCACGTGAAGATCGCGGACTTTGGCCTGTCCAACATGATGCTCGATGGCGAGTTCTTGCGCACATCGTGCGGCTCACCCAACTATGCAGCGCCCGAGGTGATTTCGGGCAAGCTGTATGCCGGACCGGAGGTGGACATCTGGTCGTGCGGTGTCATCCTGTACGCTTTGCTCTGCGGCACTTTGCCGTTCGATGACGAGCATGTGCCGTCGCTGTTCCGCAAAATCAAATCGGGCATCTTTCCCATACCGGAGTATCTGAACAAGCAGGTGGTGAATCTGGTGTGCCAGATGCTGCAGGTGGATCCGCTGAAGCGTGCCACCATCGAGGAGATCAAGAAGCACGAGTGGTTCCAGAAGGATCTGCCCGCCTATCTGTTCCCCTCGTCCATTGAGCAGGACTCGAACGTCATCGACACGTATGCCGTGGCCGAGGTCTGCACCAAGTTCGGCGTCAAGGAGTCCGAGGTGCACAACTCACTGCTCAGCGGCGATCCGCACGATCAGCTGGCCATCGCCTACCATCTGATCATTGACAACAAGCGCTTCGCGGACGATGCAGCCACACAGATAAACGAGATCCATAATTTCTTCGTGGCCGGCTCGCCGCCACCGGCCACGGCCCATTCGCCCCACGAGCCGCGCTCCAGTGCCCAGGAGTCGGGTGCACAGGCAGGCGGCGCCACTGTGACCATCGGTGGCGGCACGGCGGCCAGCTCTGGCACAGCCACGCCTAGTGGCCTGGGTAACAGTGCCACGCCCACCATACGACCACATCCCGAGCGCATTGCACCTATGCGCGAACGCCAGCTGGCCATGTCCGTGCAGAATACGGGCGGCGCCGCCTTCCCGGAGAAGACAGCACGTGGCGGCACCCCGATCAAGCGTGCCAAGTGGCATCTGGGCATACGCTCGCAGAGCAAGCCGAATGACATCATGCTGGAGGTCTATCGCGCCATGAAGGCCCTCAACTACGAGTGGAAGATCATCAATCCGTATCATGTGCGTGTCCGCCGCCAGAACGTGAAGACTGGCAAGTATTCAAAGATGTCGCTGCAGCTCTACCAGGTGGATCCCAAGAGCTATCTGCTCGACTTCAAGTCGCTGACCAACGACGAAGTCGAGCAGGGCGACGATGTGATCATGGAGAGCCTGACGCCGCCTCCATTAAGTGTGGGTGGCACAATGCCAGTGCAGCCCACTGGACACCATACGATGGAGTTCTTCGAGATGTGCGCCGCACTCATCATACAGCTAGCGCGCTAACGTCGACGCCAACCCAAAATAAAATACACACATGCGCCTACATATTTTACGATATGGCAAATGCAAGAGAAAGAGAGTGAGGGACAGCGAGAGCGAAAGAGACAGAAATAGATAGAGAGAGAGAGAGAGAGAGAGAGAGCGAGATGTTGCACGCTTTGCCATGTTAATATTATTATTATTATTATTATTATAATTATTATTATATATATAAATATATATCCCCCTAATCCCCCTCTACCATCCCTTCTACCTTTATCCACCCCTCAGAGCCCCAAAACCTAGCAAATTGTTAAGCAAAGCAAAGCAAAACCAAAATTTTTCATGTTGATAATGCTTAAGTTTGTTCTTTTTATTTTTATTTTTAATATTTTGTGTTTTTCTTTTTGTCAATTCTACATTTGATCTATATTAATACATATATATATATATATTTATATTGTAATAACAACTGTATCAAAAGTCAACAACGACACAAAAACACAAATTGTATTCAATATGTTTTCCCTTCTCCATATGGAACTTCTGCTAGATGTGGCCTAAGGCATAGCTAAAGTTACACAAATGCAAATTTGTTACTCTAACTGTAATAAGACAAAAGAAAGATGAAGAAAAGTGCAACAAAATATATATACAATATTTCCATACGCATATATCTATTTATATCTATATACATATTTCATATACAATTTGAGCTGCCTGCAAATCCGATTAGACTCTTGTTTTTTTAGCTATTCTCTTTTTGAGTTGTTCGACTTTGTATAAATATGTTTTGCTAATATTCTTTATAATAGTATATTATCTGTCAGTTATAGGCACTTTCATGGCATATTAGAAAAGGAAAAATATTTCTCCCTTTTGCCTATGTCGCTTAATATAAAATATCCCATATAGTGTATACAGTATCTATATATATAAGATCTATATAGTATATATATATATGAATATATCTATATGATCTAGGCACATTATGGCATATTCGAAAATTGCAATATATTTTCCTCTAGCCTTCTGCCTATTTCAAGTGAATTGTTTTCTGCTATTTTTAAGATATATAGTATCTGAATAGCATAGATAAACCTGTATAGTTTATATTGTATATATTTAGTAGGCAGTTTCATGACCTATTCGAGTTTGAGAAACTTCCTCTAAACAATCTTTTTTAGAATTCTCAAGCTTTGCATATTTTAAGCTTATGGATTCATTTAGATATGCAGAAGAAGTTGTTCATATAGAAGGGTATATTTGAAATTAGCTATTCTAAGTTCAACTAACTTTCTAGCAACTTAGCGAAATCTTGACATAATGCAGTTCTGCTGATGACAATCAATATTTAATAATTGTATATTTACAAGGTTTTCAATGATTCTATATCCGTTGAGTTCGGGCATATATAGATGTATATAGAAAAACTAAGTTCTTCATGGCCATAACTAACAGAAGCTTTGGCTGCTTTTGACTGTACAAGATTTATTGAGCATTGGCTTAATGGCTAAGTTTTCGTTAGACATGTTCTCATTATCAATTCATCAATCAATCGCATCATTATCATAATTACTATAATGTGGTGTGTGGTGTATGGTGTATGGTGTGTGGTGTGTGTGCCCTGCCGTAAACCCCGCCATGCCGCGTTGCGCCGTGCCGTGCACCAATTAAATTCATAAGGCCGCAAATACAATATAATATCTTAAATAAGTTGCTGCTGCTTCTGCTGCTGCTGCAGTTGGAGCTCTACTAATTCTTCTGCTGCTGTTTGCGCTTCAGTTTGTCGATTAGCGTCTCTATGCTGTTGGCGTCCACCAGGCCGATGAACTTGTCGACAACGACGCCGTTGCGAAAGGCTAGAACCGCTGGCACGGCCTTCACCTCGAACGTTTCGACCAAATCCAAATTTGCCTCCACATCGATAATAGCCAAATCAATTTCATTCGAGTTCTCCAACAGCTCCAACATTTTGGGTGTCAGTATTTTGCATGGATCGCACCATTCTGCATGGAAGTTCACTATCACCGGATTGTCGCTGTTGATGACCTGCGAACAGATAAAAAGAAAACAAAGTTTAGATAAAACAGAAACAGCAACAACAACAAAAACAAACCTTTCACATTTTATGTATTTATGTATTTTGGCTAGTCAATTCGAGTTGTTCTACCTTATTTGCATACACGCGCATACGCACAAGCCGAGTAAATTGCAGTGCGAGAGTCGACTAGCGAATGCCCTGTTTATACATGGCTTGTTTCATTAAAATTATGTGTTTTATTACATATTATCATATATTTTAAATTTAAATAATATACCAAATAAAGTAATTCTAAAACACAAATACCCCAAAAAAGGTACTTTTTTCGCCTAATAAATAAAATACCACCATTGGGATATTTGTTGGCGATGTGGCAACTGCTTAATGAATTTGTGTGTACCAATGCATACAAAATGTACCATTTTTGGTACATTTGTGGACGATGTGCCAACGAGTCAGCACTGTTGACAGCAATTTGTTTACAGGGTATCATATTGTACGCAGCGCGCACAAATAGCCAAAATGCGTCATGTGTTACGGCCGGAACCGCTCACGTACGCCAAATAGGCAACAACCAGTCGAATAGAGCATTGCATAATGCTACAGCAACACTTGCATCCATATGCTTATGCATGTGTGTGTGTGTGTGCAAGTGTATACAATGTAAATAGAGGCAGTTGGTTGCTGTGGCTCACCTTTTGATCAAATTCGTAATGATCCTTGATCACCAGCTTTTTGTAGTGCATCTGGGACTGTGAGAGGAACTTCTGTGTGGCTTTGGCCGCCTGTGGCGCTATCCGTTGGCAGCTGCTCTGGGCACTGCTGTTGATAAGACAACAGGCCGCCAGGCGTGGCGCGATTCCCTCCGCTGCGATTTTTAGCATTGTTGTTATTGTCGTATTGTATTGTATGTATGTTGCCAAATGGGTTGCTAATGGCGTGCTTTTTCGTCTACGGACTCGAGTAATAGTCCTGCTCTGAGATTTTCAAGATGCAGCGATAAGATAAATAAACGTACAATTATTCACTTCTGTTTTTCTTTATGTCTGCAGGCGGAGGAGCGGGTGACTATTCGAGCGTCTGGCAGGGCTGTTTGTGCACTGAGTGCTGCCACATGGCTTAACTATACTCGTTTAATGCACATGGCAACACTGCATTTTAGCGGCATTTTTAAATGCAAACTAAAAAAATCCAATTAACAAACATTTTAATGAAAATAAAAAAAATTTATTGTAGAAATGGTCGATTGCGAAGCAAAATAGATTTATGTTAACACTTAACACTTAAAGGTAATCGTCGAATTTTGGTTAATTGTGGGGCCTGAAAGAAATGTGGCCACCCCAAATTTGTGCATTTAACAACACTTGTCTGCACCATTTAAATTTCAGTAACGACCGTCAACAGCATTTACCGATGCGCATAATAAATTATGTTTACTCAAGCAACAAACATAACAATGAAAATATAAACATAAGTTCGGGCGCTTATTAATTTTAATTGACATAGACATAGAAGCTATGGCCAGGATGGCATGTACCTACTGTATCACATATATGTAAGTATGTACGTTGGTACATTTAGATGGGCACAATAAGAATTAGTAACGGTAAATGTTTGTTTTTAATTAGGCTCGCATAGACGTTGACTTTCTGATATTATCTAAAGACAGCTGATGGACGTTTTATCTGACTTTTGGATAGTTCACTTGGAGCAGTCACCAGAGCGAGTTCGGCAGAATATGAACGTGAGCAAGATCTACGCCAGCTACCTGGACAGCAAACTGATTGGCATCCAGGCGGAGGACGCCAATCAATATGTGGTCCGTGCACTGAGGCACGTCATCCAGGATGTGTTCGCACAGCTGAGTGCGACGCTGGTAATAACACTGGCCACCAGCGACGTGAAGATGGACAGATGGTTCGATAATGTGGTGGGCGATCTGGCCAGCACTTGGGAGTCAGTCTCCGTGCAGATGCTGCATGTGAATCATCTGCCCCATGTGCGGGGGCGCAAGTATTGCAATCTACTGCTGGTGGACTCCTATAAGGCATTGCTGTGAGGCACTGTAGAGGCAATTGCAATCCAATCTATATTTACTTAAATCCCAATCCTTTGCAGCTCCACGCAGATCACTGCGGATAATGCGGACAGCGATGATCACGAATACTACTTCATCTTTTTGCAGACGCGCGATGCGCAGATTCCACATCAGTTGCAGCAAATCCTGGACCATTGCTTGAACAACTTCTGGCTGCACTGCAACGTCATGGTGCAGACGGCCCAGATGGAGGTGCTCATCTATAGCTATTATCCGTACACGTCGCAACGCTGTCAGGCCGCACAGCCGCAGCTGGTGAATCGTTTCGATGGCCAGCGCATGCTCCATGCGCCCATGTTCCCAAACAAGCTGCGTCAGCTGCACCAGTGTCCGCTCACCGTGGTCGTGTGGAACGCGCCGCCCTTTGTCGAGCTCAAATGGGACGATCGGGCGGGGCAGCTGGACGCCATTGGCTTCGAGATTACGCTGATTAAGCAACTGGCGCGGCATCTCAACTGCAGTTTGATCTGGTACAATGTGACGCTGGAGACGGTGGTCAGCTACCAGAAGAACTGGGGCAATGGACGCCGACCGATGGGTCCACTAGAGCTGGTGTGTAGGAAGAGTAGTTACTGCTTAGCTCCATTAACTAATCTCTCTCTCTCTCTCTCTGTCTCAGTTGATGAAGCGACATGCCAACCTGAGCGTGGGTAACTTTCGGAAGACACCTGGTCGCAATCGCATGCTCACCTCGCCCGTGGCCCACTATTATGCTCCGCTGGTGGCCACCGTGGCCATCAAGCACTTTCGCTTTGGTCAGCTCACTTTGCTGTATTTTCCCTTTCAGGGCTGCGTTTGGCTGCTGTTGCTGGTGGCTCTGATCCTCCATGGCTTAATCTATATGTGGCGCTGGCGTCCCATTGGGCTGCAGGTGCTGGAGATGCTGCTGGGCGTTACTTTGGTCCGTCTGCCACGCTCCTGGCTGCAGCGTGTCATCTATGCCCATTGGCTCTATGGGAGCATTCCATTGCGTGTTGTGTATCAATCGCTGCTATTCCATTTCATACGCCTGCAGCTGTTCGAGACGCTGCCGAATTCGTTTGAGGAGCTCTTGGCTAGCAATTTTCGTGGCATGTGCACGTCGAACATCTTGGGCATGCTGCGCGAAATGCCGCAGGTGGCGCACAATTATGAAAGCTATGTTAGCATCTCATCGCCCTTCGATGAGGCAGTGCTGGACGCACTTCATCAGACGGGCGATGGTCGGTATTTTGCCATCACTGGTCGGGATCCAGCCATTGCCCATTTGACGGCCACGAATCGTCTGACCAGCTACCACATTCTTTCCCAGTACATCAATCTGCAGCAGGTGGTCATCTATATGCCCAAGCACTCGTATTTCAAGGAACTCTTCAATGATATGTTGCGCAACCTCGATGCCAGTGGCTTCATTGACTTTTGGCGTCGCGACGCCTTCACTGAATATAGCCGCCGGACCGTGCAGCAACGCAGTCTCTCCCAGCTGCAGAACGATCAGCAAGTGGAGCGACAGAACGAACAGTTGCGTCAGCTAATCGGCATCTACAGCCTGATGGGTACTCTCTATGCTCTCTCAGTATTGATTTTTTGCGCTGAGCTCTTTTGCCATCGGCTGACCAAGCGAAAGATGGAGCAACGTTTGCTTTAAGCTCCAAAGTTCTATGTAATAAAAATGTTTACAGATTATATTTTTGTATGGTCATTTTTTCTTAAATTTCTAATCAGATTTACATTACTTTCACGATCTGGCAGCACTAAAATTGAACTAAACGCTAAGTTGGGTGCGCAAGAGGCTTGAATGAATGCAAAATGTACTAAATGTAGTGAATTTTCTTAAATAAAGCCACAGCTTACCTCTAGTATTGAAAATCTACCATTTACTTAACAATATACCTCCACATTCAAGCACTCATATTGAACACTCATATCAAACAGTTGCACAATACGAACAAAGTTTTCAGCAAGTTTACACCAGCCTGGGCTGATGACAAAATTCGTTGAAAGACTAAGTAAATTTAATAAAATTGACCTCTCTTGTATTGTATCCCAGTATTCTCTTCAATATAAGTACTCCAGATGTACATATGTATATTGATTTCAATTTGTTGGCGGTATACGTGGTTGTTATTTTCGGCGGTTGTGGCAGCACTAAAACCGTTAAAGCGCTAAGTTGGCTGCGCTTGGACTACAAATGCAATTTTTGAAAAAAGAAAAATGTTTAATAAACTTTATTGAATGCAATGAATAAAATTAAGACAAACAAAAAAGAAAAATTACAAAACCAAGTATCAACAATTTGCTTAACTACTTTTCCAATGCACCGTTCATTAATCATAAACCACTTACAGCTCAATTAATGACAAAAGACAAACAAAACAAAAAACTGATTGCGCTTTAGGGCTTCAGCTGCGGGTTCAATGCCATTTGTAGAACCAGTTGAGCTTCAGAATCGGCAAGGAAATGAACATATCACAGCTGTTTCAGTCGTATCAGGATTTGTCCGGGCAGCAGATGAATCATATCAATGAGTATGTGGCACGGTCCCTGCTACACGTGGTCCACATCCACATTATGAGCGTGACGCCGTCGCTGGTGCTGACCCTCTGCTGCCGCAATAATCATACGTGCAACTTCTACAACGAGATGATGAGCGTGCTCTTTCGCTACTGGGGCATAGCCCCGCTCCAGATAGTCACTGTGGAGCAGGGCATGCGGCAAAAATTCATACCGGGTCGCCGGCACTACAATCTGATATTCACGGACTCGTATGCGGCCTTTGCGGAGATCGAGGTGGAGGCCTATTCCAAAGAGTATAACTACAACGAGTACTATTACATATTTCTGCAAGCACGCGATCATCTGCTGGAGAGGGAGATGCGTCGCATCTTCGAGCATTGCTGGCGCCACCAGCTCATCAATTGCAACGTCCAGGTTCAGAGATCCAATGGCGACATCCAGTTGTACACGTATTTGCCATTTGGACCGCAGAGCTGTGCTGATATGACGCCACAGTTGATCAATCGCTACAATGGCAGTCATATGCTCGATCCGCAGCTCTTTCCCCGCAAGCTGGACAACTTCTTCGGATGTCCTCTGCGTGCAGGTTTGCTGCATTTGCCGCCGTACCTCTAGCTAGACGGCACTGGACCGGATATGCGCATTATTGGCGGCATTGAGGGTCGTCTCTTGAAGACGTTTATTGAAAGACTCAATTTAAGCATCCAAGTGAAACAGGTGCCGTCTGGAACGGGAGCGGCCATCCAGATCAACAAACTGCTCCAGATGGTGAATTTGCATACTCCTAGCCTTCTTTCCTTCTAATTCTCTTTGTTATAGCTGCAAAGTAACCAAGCGGATATATGCATCGGTGGCATTCGCCAGACGGTGGCACGCAGCATGTTGGGCACATCGACTCACAACTACCAGCAGACCAGCGTCCGCTTTGGCATCTTGAGCGTCACCTACGAGCTGACCTCGTTGGACATCATATTATATCCATTTCGCACATCCATTTGGCTGGCTATTGGCGCTGTTCTCGCACTTTCGCTTCTGATGCACCTGGCAATGGATCGGCTATTGGCTCTTAGACAGCAGGGCTGCCTCGTGCTCAATGTGTTTCTAATTTTCGTGGGCATGCCTTTGCCAGCTTTGCCGCGCTCGATTGCCAAGCGCGTGCACTGCATTATGTTAATTCTCTACACGTTGCTCATACGCACCATGTACCAGGGCATGCTTTACCATTTGATACGTACACGCATGCTGACCCGGTTGCCCCAGTCCATCGAGGAGGTTGTGACTCACAACTATGAAGTGGTGCTGTCAAGTGGAATTAGTGATGTACTCTCTGAAATACCCGCTATGCAGCAGATGCGATTCCACGTGGTCGATGGCGACGGATCCCTCATGCATCCTCTGCTATACTTAGCGCAGAATCCACGGGGCAAAAAGCAGGTGGTTGCCGCAACGCTAGAGATCTTTCTCTTGTATAATCAGTTGAGTGTGAGCAATGCCAAAACCCACATTCAACAGCAAGAGATAAATCACTTCGAGATCATGGCGCAGGATGTGATCAACATGCAGCTGACGATGTACCTAAGGAAACATTCCTTTCTAATCGACGCGTTCAACGAGGAGATTATGTGGATGCGCTCCGGGGGACTGCTGGCAGTCTGGGAGCGCTGGGAACTGGATGAAATCTATTTCCGAGACACGCCTTCGACCAGCTTTAGAATATTCGGTCTCCATGAACTCTATATCATATTTGTGCTAATGTTAATTGGATTAATGCTTAGCACACTTCTCTTTTGCCTGGAGCTGATCTCACTACGCTTTCCACGATTTCAGCGTTGGCTTCCATCGGAATAAAAGCTTTTTATTTAGCATCTAGTGTAGATAAAACAGTTAGCATTAAATATTTATGAGCATGTGAAAGCTGGTCACACTTGAGCGGCAGCAGTGAGAAAGTGGCTCTGAAGGACCTTAGCGTTGCACAAATACTTATTTTTGGTATTTATACCATCTAAAAAATAAAACTCTGGTCACTTTTTGTGCTTTTGAAGCTAACATTTAATTTAAATTTAACATGAAATTCAACAATTTTCAACTAAATTATGGTTTAAAAAGAGGTTAGTATAAATGGTTCATCGGCTTCCTGTTTGCGAAAATAGCGCTTTAGCTTTTTCATCGCAGTAACCGAGTCACCGCAATACTTCATTAGAATACATTCAATAGTAGTTAGTTTGTCCTTCAATAGAGAGATCTGGCGGCGTATATGCCAAATACGATCTTCATCTTCGTCATCGGAGTCCGAATCCGGCGGCAGATCGATAAGCATGCATTCATCATCATTCATGATCGGCGAAGATGTGGCCAATGGACGGCCCTTCTTTGGCTTGGCGATCGGCCAACCTCCCTGATTCGGTGGCAGTGACAACAGGGACCATGAATTTGGTAAACTGCGATCCCCAGTCAAAAGCTTTGGAGTTCCCGAAGTGTTTTTGAGAGAAGGTTTGGGCACAGGCTTGGGCACAGTTTTGGGGGTGCTAGCTTTTGAGGTGCCAGCTTTGGAGGTGCCAGCTTTGCAGGTGCCAGCTTTGGAGGTGCCAGCTTTGGAGGTGCCAGCTTTGGAGGTGCCGGGCAATGATTCAACCGATGAGCGAACTGGCGTCTTATTAGTGCACAACGACTTCATGACTTGTTTTGCAATAGACACGTTTGGAGTGTAAGTGCCAAGCACCGATGCATCTGTTTTCAATGTAAGTATTTCAACTGGACCAAACTTCACATTGAGTGACTTAGTACGTACGAGCGATGTATTCTGAGTTTTAGCTGTACCAGTTAGCTTTGGACTAGCACGCTTCAAAGCAGCAGCGTTCCGCGATTGTCCAGCGGGAGACTTCATTGAATTGGTTGCTTTCGGCTTGGCCGGAGCTGATTTCGAAGCGTTTGGTGCATCAGAGGACTTATTGAATGTATTCGGAGCGGTTGACTCATCTGTTGCAAGTGCATTTTGTGGAAGTGATGAAGAAACTGACTCAGTCTGATCAACTGATGGTTGAGATGATGATCCAGCTGGCCCATCTGGCTCAGCTGGCTCTACTATAGACGAAAGATTTGATGGCTCTGGAAACGTTAACGAGGTTATTTTGCCTAATAGACGCATTGGTTCACAGGCAGCCAACATTGCATCCGACACTAATTCCTCTGCAGTGTCGACGCGTTTAAAATTAAAATTAAAATTTAGACGACGTTGGATAGGCTTGGCTGCCGGAGACGCGTTTTCTTTGCGGTACATGCGTTTAAAATAAATACGTTTTGTTGGTGTCATGTCCTTTGGGTCGGGTTTTCCTTTAACTGGTTCCATTTGCACTTCAGTTAGCGACCTTTTCAATTGGCCTCTTGGCAGCTCCAGTGAAAGTGTTTTTTCTTTAAAAATAATTGGAAGTGTTTTTTCTTTAACGGTCATTGGTCCCGGCTCGACTTCAATGGGTGGCGGTTCGACTTCAGTGGGTGGTGGTTCCGGCTTTTCTTCAGCATCAGTTTCCTGTTGTAATTCAACCGATTCTGGCTCAACGGGCTCCGATTTTGGTTGAACGGGTTGCGAGGTCTTCTTACCTGGTACTATTTTCTTTTGAACGGTTCCCGATTTCTTTTGAGTTGGTTCCCATTTCTTTGTTGGCTCCCATTTCTTAGTAGCTGGTTCGCCTTTCTTTGTAGCTGGTTCCCATTTCTTTGTAACTGGTTCCCATTTCTTTGTAGGTGGTTCCCATTTCTTTGTAGCTGGCTCCCATTTTTTTGTAGTATCTGGCTCCCATTTTTTTGTAATTCGAATCGCCTTTGGCTGTGATCGAGCCCGATCCGCTCTTAATTGAGCCGATTCCCTACTCTCTTGAATCGATTCCTCATTCTCTTGAGCTGTTGTATCAGGTTGTGGTCCCTTTTTCGGATAAATGACGGTATTGGACCTCACTAAACGTTTCCCACCTGGAAAGCCTGGCTTGGTCCCATCTGTTAAGGATGGCTTGGTCATAACTGCTATGACTGTATTTGATCGAGCTGGCGGCTTCGGTTTTGGCCGAACTGGATTCGGTTTTCCTTGAGGCGATTTCTTATTCCCTTGGGTCGATTTCTTATTCTCTTCTGCCGATTCCTTATTCTTTTGAGCCGATTCATTGTTCTCTTCAGCCAATTCCTTATTCTCTTGAACCAATTCCTTATTCACGTGATCCGATTTTATATTCTCTTGAATCGATTCGTTTTCTTGAGCTGATTCCATGTTCTCTTGAGCTGATTCCTTATTCTCTAGGGTCAATTCATTATTCTCTAGAGCCAATTCATTATTCTCTAGAGCCGATTCCTTATTCTCTTGAGCCGATTCCTTATTCTCTTGAGCCGATTCCTTATTCTCTTGAGCTGTTTTGGAAGCCTGTGATCCTCGATTCGAATGAATGATGGTATTGGACCTTACTAAACGTTTCCCACCTGGTAAGGCCGGCTTAGTCCCACCTGGTGAGGTTGGCTTGGCGGCGCCACCTGGTGAGGTTGGCTTGGCGGCGCCACCTGGTGAGGCTGGCTTGGCGGCCCCACCTGGTGAGGCTGGCTTGGCGGCCCCACCTGGTGAGGCTGGCTTGGCGGCCCCACCTGGTGAGGCTGTCTTGGTCACACCTGTCTTGGTCACACCTGATGAGGCTGATTTGCCACTACCTTTCCTCAGGAAAGGTTTCTGAATGGGCAAGGCTTTGACCTCGTCCTTAAGTTCTTCCGGAGTAGGTTTGGCCTTATTTGCAGCACTGTTCGCATTCTTTTCCTTTATGCCAAGGAGACTGCGTGAGCGATGTTGTAGATTCGGCTTGCCGTTATTTATAGAAACAATCGTAGTGCTACGGCGCAGATAGGCTGTGTAATCGATTTTGGGCTTCACAACTGATATAATTTTCTTGAATCCAATGGGTTTGCCATCGCGCTCAGCAACCGCATCGTACGGTTGATCCTTTTGATTCATCTTATGGAGCTTGTGTACCCAGTTACAGAACTCAAAGTGACCAAGTCCCTTCAGTAGCTCGCGCTGGTCAATGTCTTTACGGATGTCCATTTTTTCAAGTGTATTGCAAAATATGATAAAGTTCGCTTCCATCTCGAAAATAGCATTGGTATACAAAAAAACTTTGTCTAGCGGTACATAATTCGGAGCAATTTTGTGCAGAATTTGACAATAAATAGAGCCTGCTTTCAACTCCGACAGCTCTTTCACTTCGCTTTTCATCTGTTGGTTAACCCAATGGATTAACTCGCGCACCGAGCGCACGTCCTTCTTTAATACCATAACATTCCTAAAATGTTTACTATTTGGGCGCTCATATTCGTCCATTGTGCTTGGTTATCAAATATTAAAAAAATCAATTCAAATTTTTGGTTAGGTTCGAATGCCACGTTAATTACCTTGATCTCAAGCAAACGGGTGATAAGTTAGTTGCTTAATTAGAAAATAAACGGAAGATCTGCAAAATAAAACGATTTGGTTAATATTAAATGCCAAATAAAAACAATTCTACGAATTAACAATGGTGATAAGTGTAATCAGCATTTCTTGATTTCTTGTCCTTACCATTAGCTATTATTGAGGTTCGGAAAGATTTATGAAAATAAAAACTAAAGGCAAAGTTCATGCCCGTTTTGAAAGAAACTTTTTTCACGAATAAAAAAAAAATTATTTTTACAGAAATTGAAATTTTGAAGGAAAAATTTATAAAAAATATATGTCCGTACGGACTGAAGCTTCTCAGACAACTGAATACGAAACGAAATGAAAACTAACGTGTAGTAAACTCGAGTGATTGAATTAGCATGGTGAACTTCGATTTGAGTTTTTCAATTACTAGTTTGAAAACTGGTAAAATATGGGTTTACTCGATTTGCTATGCCCCAGTAGGCGTAGATATATGCGCCATATCTTTTTGAACTTGTGTTGTTAACGAGAGTTTTTATTCCGAATCTCCTCTACGGCACTTTAATTAATTGGATTTGTCTTTCCGAAAAATGCATTTTCCAATTTGTCACGCCTCCAGTGGCGAATCGGGGAAAATGGACACTATCAGATATCAGACAAGGCTATACTCGAGTGTATATTCCAAATTTCAAGTCTCTAGCTTCAATAGCGGCGAAATGGTTTGCATTCAAACGGAGAGACGGACGGATGGACAGACAGACAGACAGACGTACGGACGGACGGATAGCACGACGGATATTGCAAAAAACCAATATACTCAGTTTTTGAACCTTACCATTAGTTTTCTTTGAGGTTAGGGTCCAGTTCACAATAAAATGAATTGCCAAATATTCTATTACAAAAACGAAAATGAAAATTAAAACAAAACTAAATTTCAAATTGTTTGCCCGCTTTTGAAAAGGCTTTTTTCACAAATAAAAACTTATTTTTACAGAAATTGTAATTTCGAAAAAAAATTTATAAAAAATTCATGTCCGTACGGACTGAAGCTTCTCAGACAACTGAATACGAAACGAAATGAAAACTAACGTGTAGTAAACTCGAGTGATTGAATTAGCATGGTGCACTTCGATTTGAGTTTTTGAATTTTCTAGTTTTAAAACTGTTGAAAATATGGTTTTACTCAACTTGCTATGCCCCAGTAGGCGTAGATATATCTGCCATATCTTTTTAAACTATAAATATTTCAGACAGACAGCCGGACGGACAGAAAGACGGACATTATACAAAACCAATATACTCAATTTGGGTTAGAAAGCGAACTCAACGCACTGAGCCGTTCCGTAAAATAATATATTTTGCAGCACTTTTTGTTGATTTTCCTACTTTAAACAGTACCATTAGTTTTCTTTGAGGTTAGGCTCCAGTTCACAATGAAGTGAATTGCCAAATATTCTATTACAAAAATAAAAATGAAAATGAAAGAACTAAATGGCAAATTTCATGCCCGTCTTGGAATAAACAAGTAAGAGGGCTCTAGTCGAGACTGCTCGACTAGGAGATACCCTGAACCCTGCAAAGTACTGATTCCAATCATTCTACACTTCTTTCATGCACATATACAAAAACACATACACACACGTACGCATGTATCCATACGAACTCATAAACAATTGCTCTGCTAACTGCGCAGCTACTGCGCTTGGGCTGCCGTGTGGGCTATATTTTGAAAATTTGTTTGTTGAATAAATATTTTTGTAGTGGGACTATCTTCATCAAATTTTCAGAACGTGATAACAACATTCAAATGTGTGTATATGCCAAAGCACAAGTCTCTAGTACTTGATATACGTTTTTTTCAAATTTGGGGTGAAGGGAGGGTGGTATCCAAAATCTGTATTTACCACAAATCCACACAGTAAATATGAAATCTCTAGGTCTATCAGTATTTAAATTAGGCTTAAAACGATAATTACGATAACTATAATTTACGATAATTATCGATAAAAAAGAAATGGAATAAGTTATCGAAAAAATATGATAAACTCGTACTGCGTATGGTATACACGAGTATACATGTAAAATTTCAAGTCTCTAGCACTTGTAGTTTAGGAGATCTCTGCGTTCCTACGGACAGACGGACGGACGGACGGACGGACGGACAAACGGACAGACGGACAGGGCTAGATCAACTCAGCTCGTCATCCTGATCAAGAATATATATACTTTATGGGGTCTGCCACGCCTCCTTCTGCCTGTTACATACAGTTTCACAAAAACATTATACCCTGAATTCCCATTTTCAATGGGTTCAGGGTATAAAAATATATAGGTCAAGATCACACGATGACTCAGCAAGAATATAAGCAACAAGTAAGAAAGCTCTAGTCGAGGCTGCTCGACTACGAGATCCCCTGAACCCTTTCCAGGAACTAATATTTCAATATTTCGTCGTTCCACTTCTACTTACACATGCGCACATACGCACGCACGTATAAACAGGCATGGGCTGCCATGTGGGCTTACTTTGGGAAATTAATTGTTAAATAACTTTTTTTGTAGACGGACAATCTTGATGAAACTTTCAGACCGTAATTATAGCAGTGAAATGTGTGTATGTGGTAACGCACAAGTTTCTAGTATTTGAAATACGGTTGTAAGCTTGTAGGGAAAGGGGTGCTTTGAGGGGTCGAGCAGTCTCGACTAGAGCCCTCTTACTTGTTGAACTTGTATTAAATATTTTAGACAGACGGACGGAAAGCAAAACGGAAAATTGCATAACACTAATATACTCAATTTAGGTTAACTCAACGCACTGAGCCGTTCCGTAAAAAAATCACCATTACCATTACTTTTCTTTGAGGTTAGGCTCCAGTTCACAATAAAATGAATTGCCAAGTATTCTATTACAAAAACGAAAATGAAAATTAAAACAAAACAAAATTTCAAATTGTTTGCCCGCTTTTGAAAAGGCTTTGTTCAGAAATAAAAACTTATTTTTACAGAAATTGTAATTTCGAAAAAAAAAATTTATAAAAAATTCATGTCCGTACGGACTGAAGCTTCTCAGACAACTGAATACGAAACGAAATGAAAACTAACGTGTAGTAAACTCGAGTGATTGAATTAGCATGGTGGACTTCGATGCGAGTTTTTCAATTTCTAGTTTTAAAACTGGTAAAATATGGCTTTACTCGATTTGCTTTGCCCCAGTAGGCGTAGATATATTCGCCATATCTTTTTGAGCTTGTATTTAATATTTCAGACAGACAGCCGGACGGACAGTAAGACGGATATTATACAAAACAATAACCAAAAAATTTGGGTTAGAAAGCGAACTCAACGCACTGAGCCGTTTCGTAAAATAATCACGTTTTGCAGCACTTATTGTTAATTTTCATATTTTGAACCTTACCATTAGTTTTCTTTGAGGTTAGGGTCCAGTTCACAATAAAATGAATTACCAAATATTCTATTACAAAAACGAAAATTAAAATTAAAACAAAACTAAATTTCAAATTGTATGCCTGTTTTTTAATAGGCTTTTTTCACAAATATAAAAAAAATTATTTTTACAGAAATTGTAATTTCGAAAAAAAATTTATAAAAAATTCATGTCCGTACGGACTGAAGCTTCTCAGACAACTGAATACGAAACGAAATGAAAACTAACGTGTAGTAAACTCGAGTGATTGAATTAGCATGGTGAACTTCGATTTGAGTTTTTCAATTTCTAGTTTGAAAACTGGTAAAATATGGGTTTACTCGATTTGCTATGCCCCAGTAGGCGTAGATATATCCGCCATATCTTTTTTAACTTGTTAACGAGAGTTTTTATTCCAAATCTCCTCTACAGCACTTTAATTGGATTTCTGTCTTTCGAAAAATGCATTTTCCAATTTGTCACGCCTCTAGTGGGCGAATCGGGGAAAATGGACACTATCAGATATCAGACAAGGCTATACTCGAGTGTATATTCTAAATTTCAAGTCTCTAGCTTCAATAGCGGCGAAATGGTTTGCATTCAAACGGAGAGACGGACGGATGGACAGACAGACAGACAGACGTACGGACGGACGGATAGCACGACGGATATTGCAAAAAACCAATATACTCAATTTAGGTTAGAAAGCGAACTCAACTGAGCCGTTCCGTAAAATAATCACGTTTTGCAGCACTTATTGTTAATTTTCATATTTTGAACCTTACCATTAGTTTTCTTTGAGGTTAGGGTCCAGTTCACAATAAAATGAATTGCCAAATATTCTATTACAAAAACGAAAATTAAAATTAAAACAAAACTAAATTTCAAATTGTTTGCCCGCTTTTGAAAAGGCTTTTTTCACAAATAAAAACTTATTTTTACAGAAATTGTAATTTCGAAAAAAAATTTATAAAAAATTCATGTCCGTACGGACTGAAGCTTCTCAGACAACTGAATACGAAACGAAATGAAAACTAACGTGTAGTAAACTCGAGCGATTGAATTAGCATGGTGAACTTCGATTTGAGTTTTTGAATTTTCTAGTTTTAAAACTGTTGAAAATATGGGTTTACTCGATTTGCTATGCCCCAGTAGGCGTAGATATATCCGCCATATCTGTTTGAACTTGTATAAATATTTCAGACAGACGGCTGTCACGGACGGACAGTAAGACGGACTTTATACAAAACCAACAATATACTCAATTTGGGTTAGAAAGCGAACTGAACGCACTGAGCCGTTCCGTAAAATAATCACGTTTTCAAGCACTTATTGTTAATTTTCATATTTTGAACCTTACCATAGTTTTCTTTGAGGTTAGGCTCCAGTTCACAATGAAGTGAATTGCCAAATATTCTATTACAAAAATAAAAATGAAAATGAAAGAACTAAATGGCAAATTTCATGCCCGTCTTGGAATAAAAATAAAAATTATTTTTACAGAAACTGTAATTTTGGAATAAAAAATTATAAAAAATATATGTCCGTACGGACTGAAGTCTCTCAGACTACTGAATATGGAATGAAAAAACTACTTACGATAAGTAAACTTGATCGTTCGAATTAGTATTGTGAAAGTCGATTCGATAACTATTTATTTTAGTGTTGAAAAATGCACGAATATCCAGAGAACAAGCAGTCAATGTATATGACTTGAGTCCTGGCATTTCTTCCTTTGAACCCGCTCTTAAAGCAATAACCAATCAGTTGATTTATTGGAATATATTGTGAACTAAAACCCTTAGTTCGCCTGCAGCAATCTTAAGTTGTTGGCTTCAGGTTATGTTACTGAAATGCTCTGAAACGAAACATTTTTATAGAATATAGAACAGGTAATATAGCTATAATGTGTGTATTTGGCAAAGAACAAGTATCTAGTATGCGAAAAACGTTTTTTGCAAGTTTCGTGGCAATGGGGTGGATTTGAGGCTCTAGCCCGATAGATGTATGAGATTTAATTTTAAGTGATATTTTTGAGCTATTGATTTTTTGAAACAATGTCGATCTGTGCGTGATATACATGGGCCTACAACAAAAAATTCAAGTCTCTAGCTCTTTTAAGTTCAGAGATCGACGTGTTCACATAAGGACGGACGGATAGACAGGCAGACAGACGGTCAGGGCCTAATCGACTCCGCTCGTTGCCTAAATCGAGAATATATATACTCTTTCTGATTTCCCATTTTCAATGGGTTGAGGGTATACAAACTTATACCAAGTACGGAATGAAAAGTACTTACGATAAGTAAAGTTGATTGCGCTATTGGTGTACGTCGATTCAATAGCTCAATGCACGATTGTAATTTACAGCTTCAATAAGATAGCGACGATCCAGCGAGCAAGCAGTCAATATATATAACTTAAATCTGGCAGATTCGTTTCTTTGAATCAGCTCTTTTGCTTAATGGGACCAATTATCGGGTTTATTGGACTATATCGTATATCCACAACTCGAACTCCAAAACCCTCGGCGTGGAGCCGATCCAAGTTATTGACTTCTGGTTAGTTTTTTAAAATGCCCAGCAAATATACAAAATATAAAAAAAAATATAAAAAAAATATAGGAGAACCTTTCCTAGGTACAGACTGAGCCAGTATGATGAAATGCTCGCATCGATTTTAGCAGGTAACTTTTTTTTCACTGCCTACTTTAATATATTTTGATGAAAAATATGCCGATTGAATGTTCAGTTTGAAATGCCCTGGGAACTAGATATTTTGGAATGTGTAGCCATGTGGTTAAGGTAATTGAAACAGATTTTCTAATGCACTACACGATTTAAATGAGATTTTGGTCAAATATTGTCAAGGGAGAACAAGTATTTGCACAGGAATCAACTTTAGTGTATTATTGATTTAATCGAACAAAGTGATATTAATAACTCAACAATCCAATTTCTTCTAGCTCTAAAACTATAGGAGATACACGGTTTTGCGGTTTCCCGCGCTCCCTGTGGGCGTAGATATGTTCGTCATATCTTTTTGATCTTAGGTTGTCAACGCGAGTATACATTTTAAATTTCAACTCTCTGGCACTTCAACTAATAGGATTTCTGGTGCATTTTCCGATTTGCCACGCCCCTAGTGAGCGTATTAACAAAATCTTGACACTTTATCAGACGAGGCTATACACGAGTGTATATACCAAATTTCAAGTCTCTAGCTTCAATAGCGGCGAAATGGTTTGCATTCAAACGGATAGACGTACGGACAGGCGGAAGGACGGACGGACGGACATTGCACATTCTCTAGGGTACTGGGACTGCAATCACAGTCGATATGCATTCAATATACATATATAGGATATTCAAAGGTAATCCAATTTCAGTTAATCCCTGGAAATGGAACTAAACGCTGTGCATTTGCTGCTGTTGCTGCTACTGCAGCTGGGACTAAGCCAGACCTGGAGCCAAGAGCAGGAGGATGAAAACCTGATTGGGAATTTATCTAAAACTCTGCAAATGATATTTAGACAGACCTGTGAGGCCAACAACATGAGCGTCTTCATCAGCACCAGCTACAAGGATCAGCTGCCGCAATGGGAGCAGCGCTTGGTGGAGCTCGTGCTGGCGCGCTGCTTTGTGGCAATTGTGCCCCGTGTGCTGGACGAGCGGCTGGTGGAGTCACTGGGTCTGCGCACACAAATTCTGCTGTTCTTTGTGCAGAATGCCAATCAGTTGATTGCGGCCAGCAATCGCAATCCGCGCATGAATATGGCCCACAAATACAAATACCTAATCATAATGATGACCCAGCGAGATGACGCCTCCTGGCAGCAGGCGCAGATGAGCCAGATCTTTGCATATTTACTCCATAAGCGCTACAATGTGCATGTGCTGCTGCTGCTGGTCGAGCTCCAGGCGGGCACAGTACGTGGCTACACCTATTATCCGTACTCTGGTGATCGCAGCTGCGAGGATACGCAGGCATTGCCAGTGGCGCTGCATCAGGCACGCCTCCATCAGATCTATCCACGCAAGGTGCACAATCTGCACGGCTGTCTCCTGCACGTGGTTGTCTGGCAGATCCTGCCATACATGCGACTGCATATGGAGCAGACGCGGGCCAGCGATCGAATCTCTGGCATCGATGCCGACATACTGAAGCTGCTGGCGAGCAAGCTGAACTTCAGCCTGGCCCTGGTGGCCAATGAGCCGGCGGATTTGATTGGCGGCGTCAGCTATATGAACGGCACCATGTCCGGCGCCTTCCATATGCTCCAGCAGAGACGGGCGAATCTCACGCTCGGTTTTGCCGCCTGCATGCCGGCTCGCTACAAGCATCTGTCCAGCACGCTGCCCTACAGCCAGGTGTCGTATGTGCTGGTGATGCGCACGGCTCGTCCGTATAGCGTCTACGAGATTATGCTGTTTCCTTTTGAGTCGCGCGTCTGGCTGTTGATGCTTGCGCTGGCTGCACTGCGTCTGCTGTGCTGGGTGGGCGGCTGGCGTCGCATTGCCCTCCTGGACTTGGCCTGGATTCTTTCGATCTTTATGCTGCGCATGTGCTACGAGAGCTCCGTCTTTATGTTCGTGCACAATGCACCGAGTCGTCCTTTGCCGGACAGCCTGGAGCAGGCGCTGCTGCAGGATTATCACTTCATTACGGATCATGCCACGTACCGCATGACCGCCTTGCTGCCCGCCCTCAGGGCACGCACTCGCATCCTGGCCGGCCAGCCTGTGGACATGCTGGATCAGCTGCTAGCCCAGCCGGAACAGAAGCGAGTCGCCACCATCAGCACAATCAGTTTTGTGGCCCACTATCTGGGCAGGCAGCGGGAACAGCATCACAGATTCGTTGTAGCCAGCAACAAGATCATGGACAACATGATCTGCGTGCACTTTCCCATGGGCTCCTATCTGACCTCCAATTTCAATCATATGCTCATCCTCATGCGCAGCTCCGGCATTGGACCACATATTGTGAATCGGCTCAAGTCGTCGCATCTGGCCACCACCAAAGCCGCTCGACTGAATCCATTGAAGCACTGCGCCGACTATGGGGCTCAGTTCAATGAGTGCATGCGTTTCATTTATGCTGCCCTTAATTGCCTGATGTTTGCCCACTCCCTGGTGCTGGCCATCTTCGTCCTCGAGCTATTCAGTCGACATGAGCGCCTGCGATGGCTATCTAGAATTTTGGAGCGTCTCTGAGGGTATTCGAATAGATGTCATCATAAGAGACAGTGCCATGGTAGGGAATATGATCTATGAGAGTGTAAAACAACAAATTAGTTCTTAAAGCTTTAAAGTTAAAATTATATCATACTTTATAATAATAATACTCAACTGTTTGATCTCTCTCGGCCTGTTTGAATGATCAGCACATGGCCTTAGGCCTAATAAATCAAGAACTTTGATACTGGCGGATTCCTTATAGCAGATATATGATATAGTGTTTCGATTAGATCAATTTTTAGAATTATTTACTAAATATGGTAGGGAATATGATCTATGAGAGTGTAAAACAACAAATTAGTTCTTAAAGCTTTAAAGTTAAAATTATATCATACTTTATAATAATAATACTCAACTGTTTGATCTCTCTCGGTCTGTTTGAATGATCAGCACATGGCCTTAGGCCTAATAGATCAAGAACTTTGATACTGGCGGATTCCTTATAGCAGATATATGATATAGTGTTTCGATTAGATCAATTTTTAGACATATTTACTAAATACAGCCTACATATTATTTTAGATCAATTATAAGCTTAAAAATTAGCATACATAGAACCTGACAAATAAACAAATAATCAGGGCTCTATCAGGACTATGTAGATCTATCTACTATGTAGATCTTTCTACTATGTAGATCTATCTACTATATAGATCTATCAACTATGTAGATCTATCAACTATGTAGATCTATCTACTATGTAGATAAGTGACAATGTAGGCAAGTTTAAATTAAGATAAGTTCAACTGAAGATAAGCTACAATGTATATATGTAAGTTACAATGTAGTTAAGTTCAGATATATTTAAGGTACATTGTAGATAAGTCTTCTGCACAGTATATAGGCTACATAATATATAAGTTACAAGTTCAATAAGTTACAATGTAAATATGTTAAAAGAAAGTTAATCTATTATGTGAATAACTTACAATATAGATAACTTACAACATAGATAAAATACAAAGTGTATAAGTTGCAATGTAGTTATACTATGTGATACATTTAAGTTACTGAGTAGATAAGTTACAATTCGGATAAGATGCAGTATATATAAATTCAAAGAAAGTTGGATAAGTCTTCTGCACAGTAGATAAGTTACATTATAGGGAAGCTATAATTGGGATGAGGTACATTATAGTAAAGTCAAGACAAGTTACAATACGATAGTTCAGTTACATTGCAGTTAAGTTACAATTACAAAGAAAAGGTCTCAAATTCGATTGCTTTAGCTTTAGACCATATAACGATTGGCCGCATTCATGAGGCGACGCAAGCGCGGTCGATGGGGCTGAGCGGAGCGCAGTTCGAGCAGAAAGACGATACTGGCGAGCAGCTGCATCAATGCAAAGCTGCCAAAGAGGCCGCCCAGCAGCCAGAGGCTGAGTTTGGTGGGCTCACGGTTGCGCTGATTTGCCAAGTGCTCGATCCTGTCCAGATACATGCGACGAAAGCGGTCCACCAGGCCCGAGGACATCATGTTGATCAGCAGCTTGTTGATGCGTTGCTTTAGATACGAATGCGGACGCATGTAAAGGGTCATCGGAGCGGTTAGCAGGGGATATTGGAGCACGGTTAGACGCGGTTTCTCGGGACCGGAGTCCATGTCGAATCGGGATGCGGTTGGCTTCAGCAACGGCACCACAAACTGCACCTCGGTATGGTCGCGTAGCTGGGCAAGCGATTCCTCCAGCCTGGGTATAAGAATAACTCGCTGCTGGCTGACCAGCTCTCGGAACACTGGCTGCAGTGCAGGCAGCATATGGAACTCGTACTTCTTCTCCAGCACCTCAGCCAGCGTACGCAGCGGTGCCCGTACCCGTGCATCCTGTAGCAATATGTACATCTCGCCCGTGTAGGCGGCACGCAACACCAGCGTCTCGAGCAGCCACATGGCTAGCAGGAAACGCGCGAAATTCCGACGTGGCGGATGCATGTGAATGCCGCCCAGCAGCGTGCTCCACAGCTCCGTGCCAGGCCGTCGATTGTTATCGCCGAGCACAAAGCGACGCAATCGTGGCACACTCAACAGCTGCAGCATTGCAATCAGTGTCAGGCCGAGCAGTATGCTGGTCAGCAGGCATATCCATGTGATGTACCCAAGTGGTTTGGTCAGCCGCTCCAGCGGCGTCAGTGGACGGCCCCCAGGCACACAGAGCACAATGGGAAAGCTGGTGTACGAGATGCTCGGCAGCATATACGTGGCGCGCTCCCTGTTGTACATGTATGAGACGAAGGTGATGTTCGCCAAGCCATCAACGATCTGCAAATGTGGAAAATAAATTGTTATCGACTATCGTTTTAACTATCGATTTTTATTGGAATCATTTGGAATTGGAGGCAGATCGACTATCTATCGTAAAAAGGCTCTAACTGTGTTTTGGCAGTGATCGATAATTATCGGAATTGGAATTGTCGCCTGTGGACTTAGGCTTCAGTTAGAGTTGTAAAATTATAATTTTGATCGACTTTTTAAAGAGTGTAAAGCTAAATAAGGTTATTTGGTTTATCGATTTTGATGGAAATCATTAGCAATTCGGGCCAGATCGAGGTCCTACTGTGTGTGTTAATTTTATTTTAAGTAAAATAGGTTAAGACTGTGTTTCGGTCGTGATCGATAGTTATCGGAATTGGTAATACATACAATTTCTAGTCCACAAATTGTTGTTCATCGATTTAGGTTAGTGTTGTTAGTTGGTGTAGTAAAATTATAATTTTACTCATATTATACGACTTTTTAAAGAATGTAAAGCTAAAAAAGGTTATTCGATTTCTATTGAAATGATTATCAACGACTATTGCCACACATGCTACTCATCATTTATAGTTAATAAATCGTTATCGGGAATTAATGTTATCGATTGCCTTTGGGACTTTTGACTCACCATCTTCATGGCACCCGTTAGGGTGCCATTGGGATAGACAACGCCTCGATCCGCATTGGGCTCCTTCACCAATGTAACTGCAAAGTTCATGCGCTCGGCCAGCAATTGATAAATCCTGCCCTCGATACCTAACAGACGCTGACTATCCGTCAGATTGCTATTATCATCGATGATGACAAATGGACGATGCTGGAAGGTGACGGTAACCAGCCTGCAGCCATGCATGTCATCCACTTTGCTGTCAAAGAAACGAACGCTTTTCTCCAAATGAATGATCGGTGGAGCACCCAAGCTGCCTTGGAAGGTAGCATAGTGGACGGGCTCCGATGACTGACAGCGATGCGGACGATATGGATAGTAGTTGTAGACCTGGATGGTGCCATTTTGCCGATTGGTCAGCAGCACATTCACGTTGATCACGTAGATGGCAAGGAGGCGTTGAAAGATTTTGTAAATGATGCCGAGGCGTCCGGTCTCTTCGCCCGTATACACAATGCAATAGTAGCCATTGCGCTTGTAGAAGCTGCCCGGCCGCATCAGATGCCGCTCCAGTCGTAAATAGGTGGCCCAGCCATCGAGCATAAACAGTCCTGTGTCCCTGCCTAGAAATCCGCTTGGGGGCGCCTGAGGAGCTGCTTCTATTAGCGACTCGTTGGTAACGATGCCCTCGTTCTCTATCAAAAACTTGATGCGCCCGGCAGCTGAGGCCAGACGCAGCACGGCATCAGTGAGATCATTGTGCTGATCACGGCTCGATTCCCGCCTGGCGAAACTCATGATGGAGAGCGGCTTGCTGGAGTCGCTGGCATAGTGGCTGTTAATCGTCCACACCACGGCGTATATTAGCGTTATGTTATGAATCGATTGCACCGACTCGCTCGACAGCATGCTGAAGCGCAAATGAGCCAGCCAAGTGTCGTCAGTTAACTGTCCACGATGGCCAATGGGCCAGTGGCCATTGGCGAAGCTTTTAGTCGTTGCATGCGAACCTTATCGCAGCACATTATCTGGCCAATTGTATTTAAATGGATGTGCCATCAGTTAAAAAGTCGTTGGCCAAATTGCCTGCCACGCAGGCCACATAGCTACATCTGAAACAAAACAACAATATCTAAACTTAATCAGTTTACATTAAAAATTGAGATTTTCCTGTTGCCAAACTGATCGTTAGCTTTGAATTGAGTGGCAATGTGACCAATATACTTTTTAGGCTTCTTTATACTGAATTTCCGAGTCAGGGTGACCATAATAGTGCTTCATCTCAAAATACAGCAACTTTTTAATATATTTAAAATATATGATATATGTCTTATTGGCAAATTAAAATTATTAATACAAATTATGTTGATTCAGCTTTAAATTGCAGAGTAAAAATAAAGTGTGACCAGCTCATGTTCTACTTTGTTGGCCTACATAAATTCATAAGAGTGACCGCACACGAAATAGCAAATAAGCATTTTTGTTTTAGTCTTTTCTTCGTTTTTCAGATTTAGTCTTTTTTTTTCTTGCCTGGTTTAGTTTTGTCTTGCAATGACTAATTAACAAATAAATTGCAGCAGATGCAACAATTGTTCATGTCGCAACACACTTTACAGATCGGTGACCGTATTTAATGAGCTCGTTTCCAATACAACTGCAATATTACTGCAGTTTCGTGCTGATCTCAGCAGACGCCCGCAAATGAAAAAAAAAAAACAAATAGAAAATAAATAATACTTGTTCATACACACATTTTATTCTTATTTTGTACCACAACTTACGACGATGGAGTTAAAAGTCCATTGCAGCGCTTAGCTCAGCATTGATGCACTTTGTTCGCTTTTCAGCTCGGTGACACACATTTGCGATAAGGCAGTGTCTACGCTGTGAGAATTTCTTAGCCAATTCGAAAATCACCAAATATTGCAGACGCTTTTTTTTTATTAAAGATGGACCAGAGTAACAAGATTACAAGATGGAATATAAATATATTTTGAAACATATGTATACATATGTAGTGTATCTTAAAGTTAATATTTTATTTTGAAGAGTCCAGAATTAGAAGTCATTTTAATATTGGCACCCATGGAATATGTATATTTACTTCAATTGGTAGGTATGTAGGTAATTTTCAAGTTCACTTTATAGCACATAAATCTTCGGCTTTGTATTAAATTTTGACATATAAATCATTTATATATTAGTAAATTAGACGACAAACCATTTAAAAATGTCAAAAAAGCTTCGTGCTACATATAAGGGAAATTATCGATATTAGATTTTTGCGTGTTTCAATGCTGTCATCTCTATAGTATATTTGATATCAGCACGTACCGGTGAGTGTTGAAAAAAAAAAAAAACACAGTATGTTGGGTCACACTTTTTGCAACGGTCATAAAACGCGAGATAAAAGAAAAGTTGCGCACAGCTTCCGGATTGACGCAAATTGTAGCCAAAATAATTTCAAAATGCCAGATAAGTCTGTAATTGGAAACTTTGTGGAACTTCGCATTTGTTTTCAGTGCATCAGAATTTGCGCTGATTCCACGAAAAATTGCTCATCAGCAAATTGTTAAGCCAAGGTTTTTCTTCATATATATTTTTTTTTGTTCTGTCTGTTTTTGTTTTTAGTTTTATTTATTTATTGTGCTGCGCCGGCTGCTGCAAAAGCAGCAGATGTAGTCTTTGATGTGGCTTCTTTAAATACCCTGTACAATTTTAAATTGTTAATTGTATCAATAGTTTTTTATATTAATTTAAATACCGATACATTTAGTAAAAGCTAGTAATTTTTAATATATTAAAACCAAGCTCGAAATATCTTCGATATGTTAATTTTTATTTTTTTCTGTGATCGATTGCCATCGATTTGCAATCGATATGTTATCGGAATTTGTGTGAGACACATTGTACCATAATATCAACATATTTGGTATGCAGATTCATTAATAACCACCTAGCACATAATCGATAACGCTTCTAATCTGATATTTATCGATTATTAGCTTTTGCCTTCTGTACTCTTGACATATACATATATTCGAAACTCCCAAAACCTTTCTCTACTATCATCATTTATGTTCTACATTTTCATTTAATTACAGGGTATCTACGCGTTGTTCACTTTCCATTAGAAGACTCTTTACTTGTTAGTTGTCTTTTTGTGGCACACGGAAACGAAATCGAAATGCAATGGCAAATATTTTTTGGTGTCAAAGCCGGGGGGCGTGGCCTGTCACCTCGCGATGCGTGCAAAAAGCAGCGCAGCTCTTTAGCACGATTCGGCGACGTCGACAATTTTGGTCTGGCGCTGCTGTCGCCGCCGCCGCCGCCAACGACGACCAGGTATTCTATATGGGCCAGCGTTGGAGCGTTTGGAACGTCAGTTGCCGTTCGACGCTCAAGCGAAAAGTGAAAGTGAAAGTGCAAGTGGAGAGTGTAAAGTGCGGGCTATATAGATAAATAGAATATAGGATATACGTATTAAGGATGCGTTTGTTGTGTTTAACACTGCTGCTGCTAGGTGGCGCTTTGTGTAGCGCCCAGGATGCACAGCCGAGTGCCACCGTTGTCAGCGGCCCCGAGGCAGCTGCTGCAGTCGATAGCTTGACGCAGAGCGACACTAAGGATGATGCGACAAATGCCACCACTTCGCAGACTAAGCTGCAGATACCCAGCCAAGATCAGGTTAGTAAAGTGAAGTGTCAGGCCTAGAGATGGGCATTACATCACCTATCGATAAGTCTAGCACAGGACTGGCTGAACTTATGAAACCATACAGAATATATATTTTCGATATATATTATCGATAACTTATCGATCTAGCCTAGTCCAGCCTTTAAGCTGTAAGATGATCATAATAGGTCTACTATATATGTTAACATTACTGAAAATATAAATATTTCTCTGTATATCTAAACGTTTTATTTTACAATTTCAATAGAAATAATCAGTTGAGATTTTATTTAAACGAAACTTACAATTTATTAGCTATAATTAAAATATACATAGATCGTTTTAAGATAGATTTCCCAAATTTAAGTCGAATTTGATCGATATACACTGTGTTACTAAAGTCACCGTACCCATGTTGCAATAGCATGTAGATAATAACAATATTTTATTTAAATCTAATATTATAACTAAAAAACTAGAAATATTCACATATTTGCATTTATAAAAGTCTTCGTACTCTAACTAATAATATGAACCAGATAATATTTATTCAAATTACAAACTTAGTATCGACAAGGATATGTTAAAGTTATTGCTTTAGTTAAATCTCTCAATTCCCTAATCCGATCTCCTTTTCTTATGTTTAATGTATTTGTCCTTGTCTCTCTCTCTCTCTCTCCTTCTCTCTACCTCTCATATAATCATTTCCTTTCTCCCCCTCTCTCATCATTCCCACCCACTCTTAGCTTCTCTCCCAGATGCCACCCGTTACGCTACCTCGCAGTGGAGTTCCCTCTGTGGATGCTTTCTATTTCATGTTCCCGGCTTTAAGCAGCCTCTTGCGTTGGGGTAGCCTCTTTCCGGCACAGACTCTGCTCGGCGCCATGCCGGACAGTCTGCAGGCATCTCCCTCCAAGGTGGTTTTGGTCCTAGCCGATGATGCGAATGGCCACAAGTCACGTGTAACGCGTCAGGATGCAGCTCCAGCTGCGCCACCTGCTCCAGCTCCGTCAGGTGCATTGAATGGAGCCGCTATGTTGCAGCAAATGCAGCAGATGCTTGGCCAGATGCCGCCGCCGAATCTTGCTCAGATGATGCCCCGAGCGCCCGCCGGCTGGCTGCCAGATGGCTTCAGCCTAGGCCAAATGCCCCCACTGCCGGATAACTTCAATCTCGGCCAGATGCCGCCTATGCCGGATGCCTTCAATCTAGGCCAGATGGCGCCCGTCATGCAGAACTTTGGATTGCCCTCACTCGATGGCCTGCTCGGCCAGGCACCCCCTGCAGCCACGACCACACCGGCTCCACCCGCAGCCAAGGCCGCGGATGAGCCGGCACCGCCGGCGCCTGCAACACCAACGGTCGGCCAGGCTCCACCACCGGGATTCGGAGCGTTCTTCGATGGCAGCAACAATCTGTTGGGCAGCGCCTTAGGCGGCATACCTGGGGCTCCAACGGCGGATTCGTTCATGGCCGGACTACGTCAGTTCCTGCCGGGCAGCAGTGCCCAGGCCTCGGACATATCGGAGGTGCGTGTCAAGCCTGAAAATCACGATAGTATCGGGTATCGGGCGCCACAACAGACGCAGGCGCAGCTGGCTCAGATGAAGATTAAGTCCGCACTACAGATGGAGCAGGAGAAGCAGCGAGTGCCATTGCTCTGGTTCCGTATACCCAGCAAGCAGCAGGAGAACGAGGAGGAGCAGGAGAATGGCAAGACAAGGGATCGTGCCCAAATCGAGTCCAAGCTGGAGGCCTTCGAGCGTCAGGTAATTGAGGAACTGCAGCAGCTACAGCAGATTGAGCGACTGGCACGTGAGATGCGCGCCCATGCCCAAGGTGAGACGGCAAGGAATGGCCCCGCATACAAGCTGCGCTACCCCCTGAGCCGCACGCCCGTCCACAAGATCACCCGAGCTGACATCGAGCGTGCCCTGCGCGACGACTACGTGCGCCGCCTACTGAACAGAGAGATGCAGCGCAGAACCTACACCAAGCGTCAAGTTATGGCTGGACAGCAGCCACAGGCCTTATCCAAGGAGGACATAGTCAAGGTAATGGCCTATGCCTATCGCATGGCCAGTGAGAATGCCGAACGGAGGGCTAAGGAGCAACAGCAGTCGCAGCAGATGGTGCAGCAACAGAATCCCATGATGATGCGCCAATGGACGGAGGGTGAATCTAAGGCTAAGGAGCAGCAGCAGCAGCAGCAGCAGCGTCAATGGATGCAGGAGCAGCAGGAAAACCCCAAAATGATGAGACAGTGGACGGAGAGTCAGGCCAAGAGTGCCGAAATGATGCGACAGTGGACGGAGGATCAGGCCAAGGCACAGCAAGAGCAGCAGCAGCAGCAGCAGGAGCGGCAGCAGGAGCAGCAGCAGGAGCAGCAGCAGCAGGAGCGGCAGCAGGAGCAGCAGCAGCAACAGCTGCGTCAATGGAGCGAAGATCAAGCCAAGGCGCAACAGGCCAAGGCACAACAGGAGTCACATCAGCAGAATCCCTCAATGATGCGTCAATGGGCCGAGAATATGGCTAAAGCACAAAACACACCACAACAGATACCCATGGTCATGCAGCAGCAGAATACCCCAATGATGCGTCAATTCATGGAAGCACAGAGAGCTCCCCCGCAGTTCCAAATGCCCATGCCTATGACGATGCAGCAGCAGGGACACATGATGATGCGACAGTGGGCAGAGGCTCAGACCAAGGACCAGCAGCAGCGCCAATGGATGGAACAGCAGGCAAAGGCGCAGCAGGATATGCAGCAGCGTCAGTGGTCCGAGGAACAGGCTAAAGCGCAAAGGGAACAGTCACCCATGATCGGGCAGCAACAGATGATGCGGCAATCCACGGAGGATCAGGCCAAGGCACAGCAGGAGCAGCAGCGTCAATGGGCTGAGGGTCAAGCAAAAGCACAACAGGATATGCAGCAGCGTCAGTGGAGCGAGGATCAGGCTAAGGCACAGCAAGATATGCAGCAGCGTCAGTGGAGCGAGGATCAGGCCAAGGCACAGGAAAAGCAGAACTCCGAGAAGAACATGAATCAGGAAGCCGAGCGTCGATGGGCGGCTGAAAAGATGCTGGCTATGCAACAGCAGCAGCAACAACAGATGGATCAGCAACAGATGGAGCAGCAACAGCCACAAATCGAAGCCGAGGGAATGCTGGGAGAGGCTAAACCACAAATGGCCGAAAACGCTGGCCAGGCACGACACAAAGGTAATCTCTTTGGCGTATTCCGCAGTACCGATCCTAATCTTTCGCCACAAATAGTGGATATGCTTGGCCTGGGCGGGGATCACCGCAAGAAATCCAAGTCCAACTCGGCGCCCACCATCATCAACTACTATCACAATACGCCACCAGCTAGCTACGCACCGGCCTATGGTCCAAGCTACGGACAAGTGCATAGACCCAGCTATGGCTCCAGCTACGGCACCAGCTACGGCGGTGGCGGCTACGGCTCCAATGGATATGGTGGGTATCGGGCGGCTGTTGGTAACGATGAGATCGATTCCATGCTGCGCCAGCATAACACCATGATGGTAAGTCTAACCCACGACAATGCAATTGCTAGAAGAGACTATCGGAAAAACACGGCTTAGTGGTTGGAGTTCAAGCAAATAATGAACAATTTAAATGAAATCGAAGATAATCTAAATAGCTCTAGAGAGAGAAACACATGAAAAATAACTACATGGGAGGAGTTTTTTTCGCCCCTTAGTACTTACGTTTTGAGAGCTTGAAACTGGGAGTTGGGAGAAGTCCGCACCGGCAACCTTCAACTTGTTGTAGCCTTTGTGAAATCTTCTGGGGAGGAATTTTTAGCCTATGACTAAAAATTTGGCATAGAAAGGATTAAACCAATACCAGATAGGATCAGGGTAGAGAGAAGTATTAGGTCTTTCCCAAGGTGAAAAGAGCTAGAATGTAGAATGGAACTTTTACTTAGGAAACTTTAGAGTTCTGAAAGTCCTGTGTATGTTTATATATATCTGCCCAGCATTGGCTATAGCTAAGTCCAATTATCTTTGTCCTAATTATACATGTATAGACAATTACAGTAGAATCAGGTTATAACGAAGATTAAGAGGCCGTCGTTATACCCGGAAGACGCTAAGTTTGCACTTATAAGTTTATCTGGGGACCAGAATTTTCGCCGCAATAACCGTACGAACTCTATAAGCGGAGTCTTATAACCGGATTCTATTGTAGTTTTAAGCTAAGCCACGCACACTCACACACATACGCACAGCACACTCACTCACACACACACATACACACATACACACACACACACACACACACTCAAGCAGACACCGACACCCATGTAGTTGGCTTCATATCATTCACATTTCTCCATCTTCTTCCACGCCCGCTGTTCCTCATTGTCATTAACAGGCGACGCATTTCAGGCAATAAAATCCAACGAACAGAAGGAGCGGCAGGATGACCAGATGACCACCACCACCACCACGAACAACAACAATAACGACAACAACCACACTAGTTCAGACACGCCCCCATCCGTGCCGAACGGCGAACATCGCATAGAGAAAAGGTTAGCAATTATGTTAAGCAATTCCTCGCCAGCTCAGCATGCCGGCAGCTGCGGCTGCGGCAGCGCTCACTGCGCCTGCGGCAGCAGCTGTCGTTGCGCCAGCCGAGCCAACTCCGGCGGCTGTCCCTGTGCCAGAGCACAGCACAGGAGACGCCGGCGTAACGCCGAATATGGCACGCTGGAGACCATCGATGAGACTTCGCTGAATGCTCTGCGCAAGGAGTATAAGCTGGGCCTGAAGGAGATCACATTGAGTCCGGATGAGGATCCGGCGGAGGCGCTGATGCGCTACAATGCGGCCTCAGTGCGCGAGGCGCTGGAACGGGCCAGCCAGGAGCCGCTGGAGATCAGCGGCGATCAGTTGGCAGCTGGGGAGACGGTCGCCAGTCCGCCGGAGGAATATGTTCCGGAGACAACGACAGCTGCCACGCCCACGGAGCGCACTGTAACAGAGCAGGCGCAGCAGGATGCGGCGAGCAGCGAGCGTTCGCAAATGCGCGCAGAGCTTGCGGCGGCACGAATCGAATTCAAGAATCTCTACGGCCTGATCGAAAGCCTCAAGGAGCAGCTGACCAAAGCGGAGGAAAGGCTAAGGGATTGCCGGCAAGTGGAGGCAGCCACCACCACGAGCAGCAGCACCAGCACCACCAGCAGCACTACTAGCAGCACAACCACCACCACCAGCACCACCACCACAGAGAAGCCGCCAGCTGCAGAGCACTGGGAACGCCTGCTGGCCAGCAAAGGCTACGATACCAACTATTTGTCCAAGACGCACGAGCAGCAATATGCCCAGGGCGGCCAACTAGATCTATCCAAGCCGGAGAGCAATAGCTCTGGCGACTACAGCTACCAAGAGCTGCAGCCCTACGATCCGGATAACAAAACAAAGCGTGCCACAGGCTACAACAGCACCACGGAGCCTTCGGCTGAGGCGCTGAATCAGGCACAGCTGTTGAATGCGGCGCTCCACGACAATGCCATCAAGGACACCGAAACGGGCGCTGGCTCAAGTGAGGGGGCTGACACGACCACGCCCCATCCGTATGCGCTGCGCGGTAAATTTGTGCGCAGGCGCAGCACACGACTGGGATTGCGTACGACGCGTCAAGCGAAGGTAACAAAGGCCAGCGGCAAGGCGACCAAGGAGCTATCGCTGTTGCGTGAGCGCAGTACGAAGCTCGATCAGCTGATCGATGTGCTAAACGAACTCCTTCGTTTGCAGCTCCATCGTGAAAATGCGTTTGCCCAGATGGCGGGCAGCAATCGAATCCCAAACAGCATCCCCATCCCGACCAGCTCCACCCGTCGTCCCAGCAAATACTCAAAGCGTTTGCGCCGCAGACGCAAGCAGCGTCCAGGCAACAGCAGCAGCAGCAGCTATATCTCATCATCATCCGCTAATTGAATACAATACAAATGTGTATTAATAACTTTAACATTAACATTAACATGAACATTAACATTAACTTTAACTTCAACATTACCATTCACTAATTTAGGTTAATTCCATTTCGTTCATTTCCATTTGCATCAAACAGTCCATCAACAGCATCCACATCAACATCAGCATCCACATCAGCATCAGCATCAGCATCCACATCAACATCCGCATCCGCATCCTCATCGAATGTTAACGAAACTGTTGGCTCTACAATGGGCCTCAATGAGGGCCTGCTCCGTCCGTATATGGGTCTGCTGCCCGTGGCCCAGCCGAACGATCCCTGGAACCAGAAGCCATACGATCCACACTATCCGCTTTACAGCGGCGGCGGCAGCTATGAGGCGTATCTGAGACCACGACGAGATACACACATCATGGCGCGCACGCAGCAGCTGCTCACGCCCGGCATGCTGGAGCGCCTGCTGCGCATTAAGGCGGAGTTTCAGCGTCGGTTTCCCCATCTCTATCAGGGCATGCTCAATCATCATACGAATCAGACGCGTGTGGTTGTCAAGCCGCCGCTATTGGTGCGTCTGTCCAGCAGCAGGACGAAGGGAAAGGGTGAGCCTGTCTATGAGCTGGGCGCCGCCGAACGTGGCCTCTTCGACGAGACGGAGGAGGAACAGGAGCCGGAGGATCAGGAGCAGTCCAATACGATGCAAACGACCACCGAGAAGAATAAGTCCAATCGCAGCATTGCCAAGAAGGATGACCTTGATGACGAGGTGGACTATTTTCATTTCGAGGATAACGATGACGATGAGGCTAACGATAAAGATAACGATAATGATGATGATAACGATACTGATATTACTGATGATTAGCTAAAAGTTATTTGAATTATGTACACCCAATTAAAAGAAGCACTTTACAAATTTAGAAAATGAAAAGCTTTGAGTTTTAATTACCGATAGGTGTTGAGAGAGCAGCACTAATCAGAGGTAGCGAGGGAGGAAGAGAGAGAGACATACATTGACTTCATCAAGAGCAGCAACAGCACCTGCACAGTAGTGCTTTTCTTTATGCTCTACAGCCAATGCCCTGGCTGACTCATGGGAAATCCATTTAATGCCGATTTAATAAACATGTGACATGTGCGTAACAATCCATAAATACATACATAAGTATGTATGTATGTTCATATATTTACCAAGCCCTTGAGGCGTATTTTCATCTGATTGGCTCAATTACTCAATTACTGAGTTGAAATCGATTTACTCGGCTTTCTTCAGATATATTGCAATGCTGATATTTGTTGCGACTTTGAATGTACATACATACATACATATGCACATAAGTATGTATATTCTGCATTTCTTATTTGCATTCGCAGTTGTTAAACTTTTTTCTTATGCTTTGTTGTTCTGCTGGTTCTTTTTCTCTAAATCTTTTAAACGTCCATAATTATGTTTTGGTATTTTTTTAATGACTCACCTCTCATCTCTGATATCGATTGTTAAATTTCTCTGATTATGATCTGGTATTTTTAACGGCTTATCTCTTTTGTTATTTTTTACGCGACAGTACAAATCATTTTATAGTAATATTTATTTACTTATATTTATAATTCATAATTTATCTCTGATCATTGTTATTTTATTATTGTCTGCTAAGCATTCTTTATTCTGCCTGTTCATCGTTCTTCTTTTTTTGGTATTTTTGTATGTTGTTATGCACGATAGTGATTGGATCATCGTTTCGATAATTACTAATCGATTGCAATTAAACTAATCTTTTTTTAACGGTCTGCCTTATTGAGTAATTGTGACAATCAGATAACTGCAAATTGTTAAGCAAGAGGTAGCATTTCGTATTACAATACATCCATGTGCTTATTAGCTTTCCATTAAGTAGATTTCCCTGGAGTATGCGAATCAAGAACAAGAACACGGCTAACCCAGTGGCTGTCAGTTGCAGCTCACAAGTCGAGAAATGCGGCTTACTGTTTGTCTTGTGTCCAATTTGGCGTTGCTGCTGCTGGCGCTGCCGCTGCCGCAATGTCACGCGACGCTGATGATGGAGCCAACCTCAAGGCTGGACTCACTGTCGCTTGCACTGGCCCAGGTGCTGCAGCAGTCGGAGATGTCGCGCAGCCAGACCCTTTACGTTCACTTGAAGTACAGCTCGCTGACGGCTCGGTCGTCGCTGCTGGAGCTGCTAGGTGGCGTGTTGATGGCATTGCCGGCCGCAGCGCCGCAGCCGCGCTGCCTGTTCCAGCAGAAGGTCCTGCCCTACAGGCCGTATATTCATGCAGTGCTGTTGCTGGTGGAGGATCTGCTTGCCCTGCAACGACTCTATGCAGAGTTGGGCGCAACGAGCGATCTGTCCTCAACGCTCATCTATATGCTGGATCCGCAGCCGGAGCTGGTCATGAAGCTGCTGTGGAGCCGCAGCGTGCTGAAGGTTGGCCTGTTGGTGTTCGACGGACAGAACTTGCTGCTGCTCAGCTATTTTCCGTACAGTGCCAATCACGGCTGTGAGCGTGTCCGAGCCAGTGTTGTGAATCGATTTGATGGCACGCTGGGCATCTGGGAGACCGACGATTATTTCCCAGCCAAGCTGGGCAACTTCTATGGCTGCACATTGACCTGTGCCACGTGGCCGGACATGCCGTATTTGGTCAGACGCGATGATGGCACCTTCCTGGGCATCGAGGGCGAACTGCTGCAATTCATGGCCGATAATTTGAACTTTTCCGTGGGCCTCTACTGGCTGAATGAGTCGCAGGTGCGCGACACTTTCGATGAGTCCGGCTGGGTGTTTGAGCAGGTGCGTATACGTGATATTTATAAGAGAACAAATACTAAAAGAGATTTTTGGCTTAGCTTCGTGCCCCTATTTTTGCAGTTGAATTGAAGCCAGTATTAAAAACTTATTTTAGATACCTTCTAGGAAATAAAATATTGAAAAAAACTTGGTATTTTTAAAATTTTATGCATATTTTATAAAAATTGTTAATTTGGAAAGCGAACTTTTATTTGGCTATATAGTTTAATTGTATGTATTCTGGGGTATTTTATTCGGTATTATAAAACTAAACTCGATTTTCAAGTTTTTTTTTCATAACTTGGAGTAATTCTTTATTGATATTAATTTTTGGTATTATTATTTCCTATGGCTAATAATTAAATTCAAATTTGCCATATATTATTTGGCACATAATTTGGTAATAATGAAAAATGAATTGAAATTGTTTGGTATTTTTACGTTATTTTATTGAAATTGATTTGTTTGATATTTTTACAATTTTATTACAGATCTTTAGTCAAGCGGAATATGCTTTGGGTGGCTTCCACTACAAGCCCAACGAGGGGCATGAGGTACCCTATTCGCAGTCGATGTACTACTTCATGAGCCACATTATGCTGGTGACCAATCTGCCCAGCGCTTACTCGGCCTATGAGAAACTTGCTTTTCCTTTTGATCCCGCTCTGTGGCGGGCCATTGGGCTGGTCCTGGGGCTGGGCTATTGCGTAGTTTGGTTATTGAAGCGATTTTCAAAGAATATGCCGCAGGTAAAATATATGATATAAACATACATATATACAAATATTGAGGTTAAGTTTAGAATTATGTTAGCTTAGGTTTCTTAGTGATTGATGAATTGAGGTTAAGTTTCAGTTTAATTAAGGTTAGGTTTATAAAACAGTCGCGTATTTGTTCTTATCAACATGTTTTCTTTCCAACTTTACCCCAGCATCCGTATTATCAACTGCTGGTGCTGACCATAGGCGGAAATATGTTGGCCAAAAAACTGCCGCAGCGGATTTCGCTGCGCCTGCTGCTGGTCACGTGGCTGCTGTGCACCCTGGTCATACGCAGTGCCTACCAGTCGGGCATGTACCAGATGCTGCGCCAGGACAGGCAACGCAATCCGCCGCAGACCATCGCCGAGGTGCTGGCCCAGAGGTATACGGTTCAGCTGGCACCTGGCAATGCGCAACGCTGGCTGGACAGCTTGCCGGAGTTGCAGGATCAGGAGCCGCCGCATGAGCTGGAGACCAGTGAGCTGCAGTCCTTTGCCGGCCTGGCCGCACTCAGTGGCAGCGATGAGCGTGTGGCAATCATAACGCCATACGAATACTTTGGCTACTTTCGCAAGGTGCACGCGATGAGTCGCCGGCTGCATCTGGTCAGGGAGCGCATCTTCACCCAGCAGCTGTCGTTCAATGTGCGCCGGCACTCGCATCTGGTTGGCGTGCTCAACAACCAGATTATGCAGGCGCACTCGCATGGCTTTCTCGAGCACTGGACGCGGCAATATGTTAGCGCTGTGGATGAATCCGAGCAGAGCATCGCCCGGATACCGGCCGTGCCCTATGAGACGCTCAATGGCCATCAGCCGGAGGGTGAAATCGAGCAGCGGGATGATGAGGCAGTGCAGGCCAAACTATTGGTATTATCCTTCAAGGAGCTGGCCGCCCTCTTCTGGCTAACGCTGTGGGCCCTACTTGGCTCTGCGCTCGTCTTTGGCCTCGAACTGTTGCTGCATAAATAATGTTCGAAATTTATTTTGTGCTAAAACGTTTTAATTAAATTACTTCATAATCCAGCAGCATACATTCTGAAGAAACGACTCCAGGATACCCTATCTGCCAAGGCCATGATCAAATCTCTGGGATTACTGAACAAATAAAAATATATATTCTTACGTATGCCTTAGTCACTTATAGGGTATGGTTACTACATACCAAATTGTATATCCCTAGCTTTAATAGTCCTCGAGTTTTGTCTAAGCAGGCATACTTAAAAATCGATATATATCGATATTCCGAAAAGATAGCGCCATAAGTATTATGCAGTCAAGGATTACTCCATTCGCTATCGTCTACCCAATTGGTACAGGGTATAAAACAAAGCTCTTCCAGCATCGCCCGCTGATAGTTCGCAGCGTTTGCTGCTCGTATCGTAAAAACGCAAAACGTTTTATCTAAAAGCGATAAATTTGCAAAAGAGCGAAAAAAAAGAATAAGGAAAACTTACAAACGCGCCACCAAAATCTCAATCCACAAAAAGCACTTGCACACACACACACACACAGACGCACATAACCCACCCACATGGACATCAATTTTCTCGCCCTATGTGTGTGTGTGTGTATGAATGGGGGTGTGTATGAGTGTGCCTGTGTGTGCCGAAAAACGTTGCTCAATGTCGTTTGCAAAGCTCACAGTCCAACACCCTTTCGCAGCCACAATTGAACTGATTTCGAAATATGTATTGTAAGTGGAAGCGATTGACTGAATGATTGATTGATTGGCTGAATAATTCATGTTCCACATACAGACCAAAAACTATAAGAGAAATGCGATGTATAAGCTAAGCAGGGGTTGAATGATTTACTTCTTGAGCGATTGATTGATTGATTGATGTATCATATGATTGATATTGCTTTGGCTACACATGATACATCAATCAACCCCTTCGTAGGTCATATATCACATAAATCAATCAATCACATGGTAAACCATGCATCAATCAATCAATCAGTCAATCAAGAAGTACCTCAATCAATCCCCTAGTAGGTTAAATATCGCGTAAATCAATCAATCAATCAATCAAACATTTACTACTTGATTGATTGGCTGAATGGCTATTTGATTGATTGCTGTACCATGTCTAGCTACTTACATTTTTTATTGTCTTTGACTGGAACTAAGAAGGGCTTGATTAATTAATGATTGACAGACTTGACTGATTGATGGACTCATTAAAGCTATAGTTAAAATTCCAGATACAAGAGCAGATAGTTGTATTTTCTATTGCCTTTGGCTTATCTGATCTATGAATTTCATTAACAACAGATTGACTGACTGATTGAACTGCTATCTAAAATCCTACATATAGGCTTTATTATCGACTGTCTTTCGCCCATATTATGTAAGAACTAGGCAGGTATGGATTGATTGACTGCTTGATTGACTCAAGATGCTTCCTGAATAGCTTAAGCACTTGGAGTTAGTATAGCTTAACCCTAGCTATGGCTGCCTAATGTGAAATAAGAGCACACATGAAAACTAAGTTGATGATTGTCTAATTAGTTGGATGATTGATGCTTGAGGTACTGCTTAAATTGTTTAGTAAGCTAAATATTACATTAAAGTTAACTTTTGTGATGTGAGTTGAGATTGATTGACTGACACCCAGATCTGTTGAATGCATATTTCTGGATTTTTATTGACAGATTGACTGATTGAGCGTGTATAGCTATACATATATATATTACTTTTAGCTTTTCGATCTGCCGCATATTGCATTGCCTTGGAATAGGACTCGTGCCGAGTTCAGCTCTATGTAGTGTCCCGAAAAAAAAAGAAACACAACCAAAATTGTCCCTCCCAAGGCGCCAGAATCGAGCTTTGAGTGGAGCTGCTGCTGCTGCTGCTGCTGCTTTGCTTATCGCCTCGCACATTTGCGCTTTTCCCGAACATTTTTTGCGCCACAAAATGTGCTGTAATGGGGCAAAGGGGGTTACAATGTTACCCCCAGTCGCTCAGCTCTACCGCCCATCAACTGCCACCATGGCATAGAGCATATCCACTCCCAATGCCAAGTAGTCAACGACATCGACGTCGTCATCGTAGCTGAAAATTCAAGTAAATGTATTGAACTTAAGCTCATTGCCTTTGCCTGCATTGTCGTCGTATCCCCTCTCTCCATCTCTCTCTCTCTTTCTCCCCCTCTCTTGTGCTAGCATCCTTTTCTCGCTTAGACACTCGTCCCTAACCCATCTTCTCTTTAATATTGAGGAAAACGTTTAGAAATTGTTTTTTTTTTTCTGCTGCTATTTTTCTGGGCCGACATCATGTACAGCGAGACAATAGGCTCCGAGCGAGAGTGAGTGAGCAAAGAGTAACGAGATAGAGAGGGAAAGAAAGAGTGTGAGAAAGATTGGAAAGAAGAGATTAGGAGAGAGCGAGATAGATCTGCTAATGAAAAGCAGCGAGAAGCATAGTATGACGAGTAGATGGATAGAAAGAGTCTAAAGTAACGACTGCTGGTCAAAATGTTATCTAATCAAGAGATCTTATCAAGAGACAAAGCTCAGTAAGTGATGAATAGCAAGTAACGTTGACAACTTCAGCGAGTAAGTGTGGACTACAAATGAAAGCGACGAGTAGAGCTGCAAAAGCAGCGAGTAAATGTCGGCGAGTGAAAAAGTTTTAAGGCTACGATTAACGAAAAGCTTGAACGAGTAATTCTGATCATTTGACGAGTAAGAAATTATCGAGCGCGTTATGCTGAGCAACGAGCAGAGAAATGATTATATGATATACGTGATTATCTGACGAGTTGACAATCAACGAGTAAAGCTGAAAAGTACAGCGAGTAACAGTTAATCAAAAAGCTTTCAAAATCATGTACGACTTAAGCTTTACTATGCGAGTGAATGATGCTTGGATCTGGGGCACGCCCAGTGCTCGTTGATGTAGCTCAACTTTTATAGCCACAGCCAGAGGCAGAGCTGAGATGCGACTCGTCTGGACTGCTTACTCGCGGCGATTGGTAATACTTTGGCTCGTTTTTTTTTTCGTATTTTTTGCCAATGAATTTTTATGGCGCGACTTTAACGCTTAGTCGATGTGGCGAGAGCGAGAAAGGGAACAAGGAAGAGAGGGAGATAGTGACGCGAGTCGAGGCAAACAAAACAAATATATTCATGACAAGATTATGTGGCAAGCCGACAGCGAGTGCACTTAAAAATTAGAGTTAGCTGGAGAGAGGGAGATAGACATATATGTATATATATATAGAGAGAGAGGGAGAGGCATAGGGAGGGCGAGAGAGCGATGTTCGGGTAACCATTTTATCAGCTGCTGGTGCTTGGGCCACACAAAACGGGCAATTTCCGGCCGCGGAATTGCAGCTAATTAGCTAATCAACACAATTATGAGGCAGACATGAACCAGCAACAGCAACAGGACTCCGTGCGTATCAGGAAGAGGAACAGCTACAGCTACAGCTACAGCTATAGCTACAGCTATAGCTACAATGGCAATGGCTAAAAGCCAAATGCAGCGGAAGTTAAGCAGACACACAGAGACCGCAGACTTCAGCCAAACAAGCTTCATCCTTCACATCCGCCGGGTTACAAATGTTACCCACGGGACGAAGCTGCTGCAGCTACACGGCGTAAGCAACGCTGCATATGAGCTATTTAGCAACAGCTGCGGATAAGTCGAATATCAGCCAGATGAGAAAACATCGACTGCAAAGCATTGTTATACTTGATAGGTTAAGTCTTTGATAACATACATAACCGTACTGATACTATGGATAATACCAATCAAATATATATCGTATCATAACATATAAGTACGCAAAGTCTTTGATATGTATATATAGTCTTCTTAATATGTGGTGAAAAAGCAATTATGGATGTTCTGAGTCGAAAGTATCCGACTAGCAAATATCCTGAGCTGTGACTCGTATCATTCTAGACTACATACATGGCATACATACGTAATTGACTCCTATGGATGTCAAGCACAATGAAAGGACATATAAATTGAAAATGTGCAATATATGCAATATAGACAAATATCTGTATATACTCTATATATATGTATACATAATACTAATATATAATCTCTATCTACTGTAAAGTAGAGAACAAAAACCACGTTATATAGCGCCGTCCAATGAATTTATTCAGAACACATGTATATTTGTTGTATATAGATATATACTATATATACACACATCTGTACCCTCTGTAATCACTTGGAAATTTGGTTTAGTCTTTGTATTGCCAGGCGATATAGTCCAAGGGGCAGACTGGACGTTTGGCCAACCAGCGCGAAATACAATGGTAGTGATAGACGTGCTGACAGACCCCGACGGCCTTGGGGCATTCATCGGACATATTCGATAGGCATTCGTTGCACAGATCATCGATGTGATTGCGACAAATGGCGCAAGTATCCACTTTAACATCTATGTCGAAGAAATCGTTTAATATTATGCTAAACTATTGAAGAAAAACTTACCCCAAGCCCAAAAAGCATTGACATTCCACTGTATTGAACAATAAAAGAGGTGAAAGTTCGGTTAATTTTTTCTATCTAATAAGTTGATGATCACTTACATTCATTTGGAAGCTATTGCTTTCCTCCGGTTTGGCATCATTCTTAATTTTTTTAATTTCTTTCATTTTGAATTCTTGTGTCTTTTTTTGCTTGTAACTTTCTGAAAAGATTGTTAACAAATGAAGTTACTACAATAGGCAAGACAGTTGCTCTCCCTACTGAAAACTGTCAACTTTTTCAGTGCTGTAAAGTATCAAAAAGACAATCGTAGCAAACCTGTTAAGATTTCATTTCTACAAAATATCGATATATACAAAACTGTAAATAAGCTCAAAATAGTTTAAAAATACCAAAATTCTTTCTGCTAGTTCCTTTTTGATTGTCCTTAAGCGTGTCTTAAGAACTGTCAATGCTGTAAAGTAACAAAAATATTATTAAATTATCAATATACACAATACTATAAATATAACTATTCCCACAAAAAAAAAAAAAAAAAAATTAAAAAGAAAACTGTTAAATTTTTAGTGTTGCAAAACATTAAAATGCATAAAATTCGAAGTTGTAAATAGTAAAAATACCAAAATTCAAAATAAAACATATTTTGTATATATGTATATACATATATATTCTCTTTCCGTTAGTCTCCTTTTGATTGTCCTTAAGCTTGTCTGTGTCGATTGCAATTGTCCTGCACCTGGCATTCGATTTATGCATACATATCCTTGATAATTATGGCGACAAGTGCCACAATTGTCAATGATATTATCCGTTCGTTTAATTAAACAAAAACAAACGATAAATAAGTAAATATTTTTAACTCCCTTTCAGTTGACCCATGACACAGCATCAATCGAATGGAACTGTTGACTAATAGTTCCCGATTTTACTTTCATTTTGCAAGATACTCATTTAAATAGAACTAGTTTATTTGGCAATAGGAATCACATGAATCATAAGCGCCATTACTCAACACTAAAGGGTAACTAAAGGGTTCATTGAACCAAATATTATGATCTGCTGCGTGGAGCGTTCTTCAAACTAATTAGTTCATTACAAAAGCAACAGGAATAAAACGAAATGGCAGCTGGATAGCTTAAGAGTTCAACATCAACATCATCACCATCATCATCATCATCATCTTCATCATCATCATTATTATTGCCATGCTTAATATCCTGTGTCAACTATTGTCTGTTCCATTTGCATTTTTGCAATTATTTCAATTAAATCTACAAAAGAAACGTCTGGCCGCAGCCCCAAGGCAAAAGCAGTTGAGGCGGCGGCGGGGGGCGAGGCCGCGGCTGTCCGGCTGCGTTTGGCGAATATAATTTCCTTGCGCCGGATGTGACAATGAATACGCATTAATAAGTACGCACACATACAAAAATTATAAATACACACACACATACAGAGAGGCAGACAGACAGACAGAGGAGACACCTGCGCATGTGTGTGTGTGTTTGTGTGTGTGCTTTCCGGTGTGTAAATTGATACGCCCGTTCATTTATTCAACCGTTCAGCGACTCGCGCTTGACCCCTCACGCCCCCTTCTCACTCGCACTCGCAGTCCCACTCCCTTGTGGGCAGCCCAGACGTAACCGCACAGCGTGCGCTTCAATGAATGGCTGGCTAATTTTGTAGAGAGGCGCGCGCGTACGGCACGCGCTTTTAACAATATTAATATGCACAATAATATACCAATATACATATATATGTATATACATACATATAAATAAATGCAGTGGCGGCACAGCGGGACAAAGTAAGGATAAGCTGAAGCCAAGGGGGTCGGCTACCACCATCAAGACAAAAGGCGCAAAATGAAAGACGAAGCAAAGCAAATAAATTTCATTGTAGGCGGTTCGCGCGTGACATGGCAGCATTGTCCTCGGCGTTGCCAGATGACAGCAGGCAGTCGTCCTCGTTGGCGGCGCCTCAAATTGGATTTGATGACAGACAGCAGCACAGCGGTTTCTCCATTCGCCTGTACGTCTGTCTTATTGTCGTGCTTGAAGCTAACAGTGCAGCCAGAAATTAAAAAGCTAAATCAACAAACAAAGCCAAAGCTCGCTATGAACTACTATCAGTAAATATGCAATAAAAAGCAAGTTCTACCAAGATTTGAAAAACCTACATTTATTAAACTTACTATAATTATTAAACTATATACTAACATATCCGCTCATAATACATTGTCTCTTCGCACAAGCCTGCCACGGCTATTAAAAAGCTGAAATGTCAGCCCTTTTGCGCAGTCATCAAGCAGCGGCCGCATGTGCGTAATGTGATTATTTACATGCTGCCAGTGTTGCCATATATATTTTTTCGCAATTTATTCTTCCTTTGCATGGTGCCGTGCTGCGCGTGCTGTAAAGATGAAATTATATGATTTGAATAATAATTGAATTAGAAAATCATAGTCAAAGCCCCACAACATGCGCCACTCAGTTGTTGCCGCCTGCGGCGCAAACAAAAAGACGCCATCATCAATGTGACAACGTGCCGGCGCACCCTCAAGCCCACTCACACCGGCAACGAATTATTGTCACATGCGCGCATTTACATGTGCATACATTGATGCAGTTGCTGCTGCTGTTTCTGCAGTTGCTACGGCTGCTGCTTTATGCAGCTCAAGTCCTTGTTGCGTGCTAACATGCTGTGCACATAAATTTTTAAAAATTTGCAGTCCACATCCGACTGGCTAAATTAGCACATTTTAATGAACTAGTGTATGGCAGCACTGTCAGCACTGCAAGCGATCAGCTGATCGCCTCGCCAAAAAAGTTCGCTTTCAAAATAGCGCTGCATTTGCTTGCCTTTTTCTCTGTTACGCATCTAATTTGCGAGATTTAAATCGTGCAATTCATTTAAACTCCAACAAGGCAAATGCGCGCTCAAATTTGCATGCTAAAAAGCAGCGCAAAGTGTATGTGTGAAGAGAAGAAGAGAAGCGCAAAGTAGCTCGAAGCGAGTGCCAAGTGCTGCATCCTTATAACTTGGGTTCTAATGCGCACGACATTTGTCGCCTTCAAATGGTTAACAAGTTTCTGCGAACGGCGACAGACAGACATCATTTACTATGTGTCTGTGTGTATGTGTGTGAGTCTTGTAATCATGTGAATCCGTTTAAACTGTCGAAGTGTATTGTGCGTCATTATTCTCTTTCGTGCCATTAGACTTGAATAGTTTTTCCAATACCATAAAAAAAAAAAAATAGAGAAAACGACGTATTCTTATCATTTGTTGCTGGAGCATTGCATATGCATGTGCATCAGAATGTGGGCGTGTGAGTGTGCGTGTGTGTACATATGTATATGCCTTGCGTAGTCTGCCTCTGCCTCTATCAGGCGGCACTCAAAATGGCGTCTGATAAGAATTCTGATTGGCAATCGCTTAACCACGAAATAGAAAAAAATATTACATGGCGGACTGCCCGTTGTCTGTATCCAAAATGGCCGCCGCTCAAAGTAGTTAAAAATTTCTAAAAATGCCAAAGCCACAGACAGCTTATGTGTGCTCACAATGGCACCCGATCCATAATACTGTTGAATAAATACCAAAAAATACACTAAATATATCAATTTTGCACATGCAACTGCAACCTTGGCAACTTGGCTGCTTTTTCCCCCCACTTAAACGTCGAATTTTACCCCGTTTTTGATTTTTATCAGAAACACGTTTTGAACTTTAAAGCTGCCTTTTGCCACATTTTTGTTGGGTCTTAATTGCGGCCAATTTGGCAATTTGGTAGTTTTTGTTCTTGTTTTTATTGCTCAATGGCAACAATGCGCTTAAATAAATCATTTTAAAAATTGTATATGGCCCCCGCATGACGTGTGCTATGCAAATTGCATTTTAAATACACAAGCACATAATATAGTATATACTATATATACTATATATATATGTGTGTGTGTGTACATGTCTGTGTGTGTGTGTGTGTGTGCCTCATTACAAAGACCAATGATGACACCCACTACAAGCATAAATTATGTAAGTAACAAATGCTCGACTGCCAGCTACCCTTAAAAAAAAGTATTAAATAATGAAGATTCAATTTAATTTGAAAATTGAAGAGTTTTGCTAAACTTTTTCAGTATTTTTTTTTCAATATATTACGAATATATAAGCAACACTATACAGAATATAAGCTGAATCCCAGCTAAGCCGTCTTTAATACCCCTCATTCATCTGCTCCCGCAGGGTATTTCAAATATGCAACATTTTTGTATGCAGAGGCAAACACAACAATTGGAATGTGAATTGTTGTTGCCTTTGGATAATAAGGGGCTCTACAAGGGGATAAAAACAACGACAACAACAACTATACCGACAATTAAACGCATTAAAAATTACAAACGAATATTTCTATGCTCTGGCAATTAATTATTTATAAATTTCTATAACTATTTGTAATACCTTCTAAATTAATTTTGACAAAAGCTCAAAATGTTTTTCTGTTTGCACGATTTGCCTTTTTGGGTATTACGATTTAACGAGACCAAACGGGTCCAGGGCTAAAATCCTTTATGATCCTTAGTTAAAAAAAAAAACATTTTAGTCGAGTTTTGTTTTGGAATTAATATTCCATATTTTTACGAATTTAATAAGTTTCTCCATAAATGAAGGATAAGCCATGTTATTGAATTTTTGATTATTCGAGGGGAGAGTTCATAGGGGATTCATAAAGTGTAAAACTTACACGACTCGCAACGCACCCAACCAATTTATGTCTATATAGCATACTACTATATATGTTTTAGTTGAGGAAAAACTAAACGAGAATAATATATTTCAAAAGTTATGGTTAAGGATATAGTTAATGATATACACAAGGAACAAGTCGAGGTTAATGAAAATGAACCCATTAAAAATGGGAAATCGGGGTATATGCTTTTGTTAATATGTATGTAGCAGGCAGAAGGAGCCATGACAGGTCCCATAAGGTATATATTCTTGACCAGGGGAACGAGCTCAGTCGATTTCGCCATGTCCGTTTATGTGAAGGCGTCGATCTCAGAACCTATAAGAGTTAGAGATTTGAAATTTTTTCGTAGGAATGGGTGTATTCTTCATCTAAGAACAAGATAACTAATAGTCTATTGAAGGGATCTAGCTGACAGTTTTTAGCCTTTGCTTCAGCAGAAACTAATGAAAACAAACTCTGATATAGACTGAGGACAGACAGTTTCATAATTCAGCTAGGGAAATTTCAGTATGCATTGTGCACATTGATAAGCCATCATTTCCACATCACATATTTTGTTACTTTCCCCTACATACTTTATATATACTCTACATTCTTTACTGGCTGCCCAAGTAGCCGCTAGCAATAGGCTCCACATTTAACCAAACATTTTTCCAATTTGATGAAATATTTTAATTCACTTGTTTATTTTCACGTTCGAGCAGAATCATAGAAAATTTGGAACATAAATTTGGAATTTTCAACGGAGATTTTCTCAAAATGGGAAATAGCCAAAATGGAAAATGGAGTTTTCCATGCCTCAGTGCCGCATGCCCTGTGAAAAGCGAAGAGTTAGCTAGTGTTCATTAATATTCAAGATTGCATAGCAAACACTTACTCTTCTTACTCAAATAGAACGGAACCACAATCACAATCACAACGAACACGTACTACAATAGGTATTCGTTTTTGTCTAATGGATGTAATTTAGAACTTGAACAATTTTGATAATCTCTCAATATGCCACAGATTAAATGATTTGATGATACCTGTGCGAGTCAAGGGAGCTGTTAAAAGGAAGCTTTTAGAATATATCTATGAGATATACTTACCCACTTTTGGTCACCTTGAAACAACTATAGATTTTCACGGCGATCAAAAATTACATAACTTTATACAAAACTCGAAAATTAATACTAAAAAAGATAATGAAAGATGGAATCTGAATAGGGCATACTCGTGTGATGAACTCACCTTTCTGGTAAGCGAAACGCCGCATGAACACTTAAAACATCAGCTCTGGACGATTGTTAAGTAACTTAAAATTAATAAAGCCAGGCACAATGAACATCTTTGAAGCCTGTAAATTGATAAATCGCATTTGATATTCTAATTAGAGTCCTCATCCTCTATAAGTAACTTACCATTGTGTTTACACACCCATTCACAATAATAAACACATTAATTGTCGTTAAACTTAAAGTTTAAAACACATTACGAAAATTTTTATATGTTACGGATTCAATTTGACTTTCTAAAAAAAATTGAAATATATAAAACTTTTAGATATAGCAAAAATAAATTATTTAATAATTTGTAACTTTTCTAACCAAAATTTGGAAATGTTGTTGACTCGAGTAGAGCCTGAACTGTAATGAAAATATTTGCCTACAGACGGAGCTCAACCGCTTCGAGATTTCGTTCGATTCCAAGGCCTACTACTCAAGAGGCACTGCCCTAGAAGGCGGTGCTCGATTGAGAGGGAATTTGTGGTTCGCTTGATTAGTGGTTCCATGCACACTTTATAGCCGAGAATACACAGTTTTTTTTACATAAATCCAGTAAGACTAAGCTCTAGTCGAGACTGCTCGACTACGAAATCCCCTGACACCTTTGACGAACTGAAATTCCAAAATTTCTTCAATTCTTTTTCTGAAGAAGAATTTAGATGGAATTTGGGTGGAATTGGGGGCGGTGTCCAGTATATAAAATCGATGTTAAATTAAATAATCATGAATCTATATTTAAAATTCAGAGATTTTAACTCTAAAGGTGTACGATATATAATTTTATAACATATTCTTGATAGGTTTTATAATCGGTAGCAATAAGACTGGATTGACTGGATCCTGAGATTGACGCACAGACAGTCGTACGGACGGACGGAGAGACAGACAGACATGGCTATATTGACTCAGCTCGTCGCCCTGATCTAGAATACATATGGAGTCTACATACATTTAACATTTTCCATAAATTCAATTGATGAAAAAAAAAATTTATTTATTAACTCCAAGAGATTGCTAAAGTATTAATTTGTTGCTGTTGCTAATTTGTTGTAGCTGTTGAGAGCGTTTACGGCTAGAAAACAACGACGCAGAACCCTCAGCTGTCTCATGCGGACGATGCTAGTGGTCTTCTTCCTCTTCTTCCTCTTGGCCTTCCGGGACCCCTTACATGAACGCAACTTGGCTGCTGGGTAGCCGCATTTGGCGCAAGTGAATTTCTTGATGTGGTAGGAGGATCGGCCACAGCGACGGCACAGGGTGTGTGTATTGTTATTTCGCTTATCAAAGCTCGATGTAACTTTCGTTATCTTGTTTGGTGAACGCTCGCAGCGTAAAGACATATTGTTCAAGTAATCAATTGTGTGGTAATTTCCAACAGAATGTTGAACTTTTTTATGTATTGGTTATATTTGAAGGACTCCAAGTTGAAGGATTCTGTGAAGTTGAGAGACAGCATTTAAAATGAATTATAAATCAACATTTATTTAACTACACAAGAAACTAAATTCAAATCTCTAAGACTGTACGAGCTCGGCTCAAGTAACTGCAGCGTGATCACTGAAGCACGATAACTGAAGCATAATAACTGATCCCCGATGACTGAAGCGCGATAAATGAAGCTCGATAACTGAAGCCCTATAAGTGAAGCCCGATAACTGAAGTCTAATAGCTGAACCCCGAAAAATGAAGCGCCATAAATGAAGCTCGATAAGTGAATCCCGATAGCTGAATCCCGGTAGCTGAAGTCCGATAGCTCGATAGCTGAAGCCCAATAAAAGTAAACCGATACCTGAAGCCTGAAAAAATGAAGTCTGAAAAATGAAGCCTGAAATCTGAAGCCCAATAGCTGAAACCCGAGTTTTTAAATCGATTCAAGGGAAAATTTATCGATTATTTGTGAGCTTTAAAGTCTGTAGGCGACGTGAATACAACTACATATGAAACTACAGATGGGCAGATGGGTTTTACCTAGTATATAGATACGTTATAGTCTCGGTCCCCTACGTTTAGTTACATACACTTAAGGCAAACTAATATGCCCCAATTATCAGCGAATTTCCCCTATAAAAGCCGTAAGTCCCATCCCTCTCGTAGAGAGTATGCAATGCGATTAGGTAATTATTATATTTAATTGAATTGCAATAATAATTCATACTTTGATCAATATTAATATTCAAATATCGGACACAGCACAAAACTGAGGTATAGTCTAATAATTAAGTGGGGCACACAAAATGTTGGTCAACAGAACTCCCTTAGCCACGAGACAGTTGCATGTTCATTCAATAGACAGCAAGTCCATCATTTGTTCGACATTTCCGACACACACACACACACACACACACACACACACACACACATATGCACACAAACACACTCACGTAGATAATGCTAAGCACATGATATGCCTATAGAAATGGAAACATTTAAGTTTGAAGCATTATGCTAAATACTTGGAACTCAACTATTTTGAGCGAGGTGAGCTTAAGAGATTCACAGTTAAATGAAAAATATTTAATATTTTATTAAAAGTTTAGTGATGGCAACAATCGATTATTTTGCTTCCATTGGCGATTTTATCGTAAAATGGATTGAGATTAATTGAAGCGTTAATCGATTATTTGATCAAATAAATCCGTAGTTGCCTCACATATTTACACGTAAAGAATGAGTTTCAAGATGCTATTGCCTAAGCCTCAGATGATATAAAGAATATTCGAATATATATTGCAATTGAAAATGGAAGTTTCCTTAGGATGTTCACTAAAGCTCAAGCTTAATTATTGTTATTACTTTATTTTTTTCTATACAATCTTATTGCATTTATATTTTTTTTGTGGCTGGACTGAAATTATAAGAAATTATAATTATATAATATTAATCATATGATTCCCTAATCGATATATATATTTATTTTTGCCATCACAAATTCTCAAGTAATGAGAAATTATATCATTTATTTAATGCTTTCAATTGAAATCCAAATTTTCATCTATGCTTCACAATTGCGAGTGAAAATGTGAGTTTAAAATAAGATATGGAAAACTTTGGACCCTACTAGAGGTAATAGGAAAGAGGTTTTGTTCATCTAGGTCGGCTAAGACAATGGCGTTCCAGCTTCCTACCGTAACAGTTGAAGCGCCCCTCACTGCCCAGCCCTATTAAACCCCCCTACTGGCAGTTCCCCTCCCTATCCGCATCCTCCTCCTCCTTCTGCTGCCCCATTAAGGTCCTCTCGCTCCCACACTCGTTGTAGTTAAAGACAAAATTGTGCTGCATCGTTAGCCTAATTGCATTTTCCAGGCTGAAATAGCAGCAAGACAAGTCAAGAAAGCCAAACCAAAGGCTAGAGAAAATGGGTATGGGATTTGGGCAGGATAGCTGCATGTGGTATGCTGCATGCGTGCATGCGTGCATGCACTACGTACATACATACGTATGTATGTATATATGCATATGTCATAGAGCTGTCCGCAGCGTCCCGACTGAGATTACTGCTACCCCAAGCTCGGTCAGGCGGCTCTGCGTTGGCGTCTGGGCCACAGAGTTGCAGATTGCATTTTTTGGTTATTAAGTTTGTACGCCTCACCTTCTTCCTCCCCCGTCACTCTCTCTCTCTCTCTAACGCATATCCATTTTGTATAGTGTTGAGAGATGGGGTATATTGAGCTAAGAGACAGCTTTGATCGTATAGACTAAATGAATATGCCTCAGTGATTTATACGTAAGTGGTTAAAATATGCCTTTATCGATAAATATCGATTTCTATCAATTTAGCTTTACTTATTTAATATTAATTGGGCTTCTAAATGGTGATGTGAGATGGGGCACATTGAACTAGGGACAGTTTTGATCGTATAGTCTAAATGAATATGAGTGCGTCAGTATAATTGAATCGATAAATATCGACTTCTAGTTTTACCTATTTGATTTATTTTGTGCTTAGAAATGGTGATGTCAAACTAGGTTTATTGAACTAGAAGGCAACTAAAAAATATGAATGATTCAGTGATTTATACATAAGTGGTTCGGACTAAATCGATAAATATCGACTTATCGATTTAACTTTTTGATTCAGTTTAGGCATATAAATCAAGTCTTCCTTTTAAATAAGTGAAAGCCAATGTATTTTCATTCACAGGCAATCTGTTAGCATTTCAATGGGTATCCTTAAGTCGTTCACATTTATTCATTTGAACAATTTGACTTGTTTGGTTGGCCAGTGTGGCCAGGCACTGTCATTGTCATTGTCATCATGTGCATGTGCATGGCACACGTAATACACACACACACACACACACACACACACACACACAGAGAGACACATACATACATACAACCAGAAGTAATAACTAGTCGTTTATTTCAAGAACTCAAGTCTCTGGACGCTGTGGACTAACTTTTGACTTTTGATTTCTCTGGCCTAAATGAACCTAACCAACAACTGCACACACACACTCACACACACACACGCACACACTCACACACTCACACACAACAGCTAAACTTGATTATTCCCGCTCTTTACCCTTCAAAAGGCGTCGACAAAATTCGTTGAAGATTTCTGATATTTTCATTACGTGCAGCTGCCAGCTACGCATCATTGTGTATGTGTGCGAGTGTGTGTGTGTGTGTGTGTGTGTGTGTGTGTGTGTGTGTGTGGCTCTTTGGTTGGTTTATAAAATCTTGTACATGAACAGATTTCTATCACTTAATCTTTGCTGACATTTTATGTAGCAGCCCAGAAAAACGAGACCGAACGTAACGCTTACAACAACAAGCCCATTTTCCACACGTTCCATCCCATTCCCAAACGTTTACCATGCCACAAAATTTGTGAATGCATTTTAGCTTATGAATTAATACAGACTGTGTGTGTGTGAGAGAGAGTGTGAGAGTGTGTGTGAGTGCTTCATGCGACTGCCCATATAATTCAAATTAGAACAAGCTGGCCAAGCTGCATCAAATAATGGCATTTACTTCAGTTCCTAGTTAAGGCGTTCATAAAATTCTAAGCTTGAAATAAAATAACTCTTGAATAATTTTAGTGAAATTTTGAAATTTTTAGTTATCATTATCGTCGAGGATGAAGCTAAAGATTGAGATATATATATTGATTAAGAGATACAGCTGTAGCTACATTAAAAGATACAAATACAGATACAAGATACAAGATACAAGATACAAGATACAAGATACAAGATACAAGATACAAGATACAAGATACAAGATACAAGATACAAGATACAAGATACAAGATACAAGATACAAGATACAAGATACAAGATACAAGATACAAGATACAAGATACAAGATACAAGATACAAGATACAAGATACAAGATACAAGATACAAGATACAAGATACAAGATACAAGATACAAGATACAAGATACAAGATACAAGATACAAGATACAAGATACAAGATACAAGATACAAGATACAAGATACAAGATACAAGATACAAGATACAAGATACAAGATACAAGATACAAGATACAAGATACAAGATACAAGATACAAGATACAAGATACAAGATACAGATACTTATTTAGATTGAAAGAGAGATAGCTATTCGTATATATCTATAGTAAAACTTGAAAGGCTTTGGATAAAACAGAAACGATTTAATAAAACGCGAATTTGAAATGCTTTGACAATCCAAGCGAAACGAAATCTTAAAGAACTAAAATAAGTGTGATTTTACTTCCACATTTTTTCGATTACATCGGGCGGGAAACTGTGAATGGATCGTAGACCCGTAGAACTTGCACTTTGGGCAGGGCGCGGCGAAACATGAAGGCGCCACGATACTGATCTCCGCGTGCTATCAAATCCGATAGGCAGTCGATCCACTGACCATAGACAGGCATATAGGGTGGTGCGCCCGCTGCCACAGCTGCCCCACTGCAGGCCATGCAGGCGCCCACAACTTGAAGGGGATAGAAGAGCATGACGGCTCCAAATTGAATCAGCACGGAATTGTACTCCCAGCGATTGGAATTGAACAAACCGAAACGGTTGCAAATGGCACTTAGGGTATTTGTACAGAATAGAATGCCCAAATCGCTAAGGAGGCGTGGCACAAAGCCCACATACAAGCCGAGTGGTCCAGCCTGTGCCATGATCTCCTCGACACTGCCCTTCACGCTCGAGTAGATAACCTCACGGCCCACAAACTGAGCCATCTGGCGCACCGCGATGACATAGAACGGATGCGAGATGACCAATCCGGTTGTAATGATGAGTGCATCACGCAGCATATTCAAAAGATATGCGCGAAATGGATGCGTTTGCTTCTCCACATGCTTCCAGCCAAGCAAGTTGACCAGGCTCTCCGAGAACACAGCGTAGCAGGTGCTGCTCACAATGCGTGAGAAGAGACCGCGATACAGGCCAGTGACTCCATCAATGTGTCTGATATAGCGCAAATACTGATGCCCGTTGGGCAAAAACAGGGTGGCACGGCCCAGCCAATTGGTGGAGATGATGGCGGGCATCGGCTCGTAGCCCAGCTGCATCAACACCTTGGCGTACTCATACGGATGCATCACCGCACCGAGGCTCATGCGCAACAGAAAGCGCCAGAATTCGTGCGGTCTGGCCCGCTCCCTGTCCATCCAAGCGACATCCACGGCTAGATTTTCCACCTCCTGTTCGGCCACGACATCAGCTCGGATTGCCACGGTCAGATCGGGATTATCTAGCTCTGCTGTTGCTCCGTCGAGATGTGGCTCAAATATATCATTATTGGGAACGTCAATTGACGAGGTTTTATCCTCCAGTTCACAATATTTCTGCATGGTCAAATCTTGAATCTTTTTGTCTCAAAATTTAAATTTTTTTACAATTTTAAATTTATTTCTTTGCTCAGACCCTAACCGAATCAAGTTAACCGCCTGAATGAACTGCCTAAGTACAGATCTTACCTAAGTTAACTGAAATTGACATTTCCCGCTAGGCTTATTGATACCCCGAGTCCACTGAAAATGGGAAATCGAGGAATATTGTTTTCATTAAATCTAACAGGGAGAAGGAGGCGAGGCGTCAGTTTGTCAATCTGATTCGATTTAGCCCTGTCCATCTGTCTGTCCGTATGTTCATATGTAAAAACGCATTGATCTCAGAACTTTTAAGAGCTAAAGACTTGAAATTTGAATTTTTGAAGGTCTCTGTCGAGCTTGTTTCATAAAGTCGAGAACTGTTCAGATTGGAGTTTAATCGATTGAAAACCTTATCGAAATTCTGCTATAAAATTATATCTCATAAGAGATCCCAAGTTTAGCATATAGTAGTGCTGGAGAAACATCGATGTTTCGATGTTTTTCAGTCAAAAACATCGATGTATCGATAAAACATCGAAAAAACCTTTTTTTTTTAAATTATAAACGTATTCAATGCTTATATTCTTAACAAAATTAAATGCTATATTCGATTGAAATCCATTCATCATTTCACAAATTCCAAACTTCAAATTAAAAAAAGAAACAAAAACAAAACATGTCATGTGTAACATGTCACCATTTTTGGATTTTAGCGAGCTTCGTTTTCCGCTAATAATAAGTCCAGCTTTGCTGAACATCCTCTCACTCTCAGTAGAGGTTCCTGGCACACATAAATATTTCTTATAGCTTTTTGTGAGCTCACAAAACTGCTTAATTTTTACAAAACATCGAACATCGAATAAAAAACATCGATATTTCTCAATTTATTTGAAACATCGATGTATCGATGTTACATCGATGTTGCGCCCAGCACTAGCATATAGATTCATGTCTATTTGATTCAATTTTGATTTTTGTTATATACCGGCCCCAAATCCACCCCTTCCCATCCAAATTTACAAATACTAGAGACTTTTATTTTGGCAAATATACACATTTGAGTGTTATTATTACGCTCTGAAAGTTTCATGCTGAATGTTCACCTACAAGAATATTTATTCGAGAATTAAGTTCCCATAACATAATTAAAATTACGGAAAAATGGTAATTTCTGTTCTTCGAAGGGCTCAAGGAATCTGCCTGCACTAGAACTTTTTTACTTGTGTCTGCTTGAAGTTGATTGATAACAAACTTTAAGTTTTTCTTGGATGTTTTTCAATTTCAATTGGCGTCACACTGAATTCCTTCGACCCATTTGTATATTTTACTCGCAACTTGATTTGTGACATTAAAAGACAATTAGATATATCATTTGGTTTTCCATCTATTTGATTTATATTTATTTCACATGTTGCCTGTCCGTAGTTTGTAGCCTAAATAGCTAACGGAACGCCCAAATAGCTGCAAACCTCTACTCGCTTCTCGCTTCTCGCTTCTCACTTCTCACTTCTCATTTTCCCAACTGTTTTAGCGCATCGCGTTTGTCCCCGTTGTCTCATCTCACCATTTTGCCACTTATTTCCGAACATGAAATTTCAATTAGGCGTCTCTCTACTCTATGCTGTTTTTCTGGTCAATTAAATGCAACCATATTGCCAACAGTACACACACACACACACACACACACGCACACACACGCACGCACAACCAATGTGTATGAATTGCAATTGTAGCTCTTTTTATTTACATGCTGCAGCAAATGAAACGTAAAAACCAATGACAAAGCCTGTCAGAAAAAACTCAACTATGTGTAGGGTATATATGAAGTCTGTGCTTCAATTTGCTTCTTTTTTTTTTTGATGTAAACAAAACAGCTTGCAGTGTTAATAAATGCTTAATCAACAGCTCTGTCAGTCAATCATTTAATGTGATGACTGATAGATTGATTGACTATCTAAATTAGACTACTTGACATACTCTGAGGATCAAGGCGGTTAGTAATAAATCGATCAATTACTAATAAATAATCAATCAATTATTAATGAATCAATCAGTCAAGCAGAGGATTATAAATCAATCAATCAGTAACACAGTCAATCAGTCCATTAAACTCTAGTTAAGTTAATCAATCAGTTTATTGTTTGTCAGTTGGTCAATCAATCAAGTAGCTTGAATGACAAACAATCATCTTGCTAATCAATCACACACTCAGTTTTCGGCCAGGCCGTTAATCAATCAATCAATCAGTAATCTACTACCCACCATCACTTTGCTAATCAGTTAACAGGTCAATTGAAAATTTGATTCAATCAATCAATCATCTTCTTAATAATAATAATAAGATTTAGTTAATCAATCAATCAGTAAATTGCTACTTAAGCTTTTCGTTAGTCAAACAGTCAATCCATCACTTTGCTAATCAGTTAACAGGTCAATTTTAAAATTTGACTCAATCAATCAATCATCTTGTTAATCAATCAATAATATTTAGACAATCAAACAATCAGTAAATTGCTACCTAAGTTTTTCGTTAGTCAATCAATCACTTTGTTAAGCAGTTAAGTAGTCAATTGATAATTTGACTCTCAATCAATCATCTTGGTAATCAATCAATCAGTTTTTAGTCGGTCCATTAATCAATTAGTAAGTAACTACCTAAGTTTTTTGTTGGTCTACAAGTTCATCAATCACTTTGCTAAGCAGTTAACTAATCAATCAATCAGTCAATCACTCACTTATTCAATCAATCAATCAGTAATCTACTACCCACCATCACTTTGCTAATCAGTTAACAGGTCAATTGAAAATTTGATTCAATCAATCAATCATCTTCTTAATAATAATAATAAGATTTAGTTAATCAATCAATCAGTAAATTGCTACTTAAGATTTTCGTTTGTCAGTCAATCCATCACTTTGCTAATCAGTTAACAGGTCAATTAAAAATTTGACTCAATCAATCAATCATCTTGTTAATCAATCAATAATATAGACAATCAAACAATCAGTAAATTGCTACCTAAGTTTTTCGTTAGTTAATCAATCACTTTGTTAAGCAGTTAATTAGTCAATTGATAATTTGACTCTCAATCAATCATCTTGGTAATTAATCAATCAGTTTTTAGTCGGTCCATTAATCAGCAGAGTTACTACTTAAGTCTTTCGTTGGTCTACAAGTTCATCAATCACTTTGCTAATTAGTTGACTAATCAATCAATCAGTCAATCACTCACTTATTCAATCAATCAATGTTTCAGACAATTCGTCATCTTCAAATAATACTAATTACTCCAAGCTCAAACAAATTTCATAATATGATAAGAGCTTCAACTTCGTTCCCACATGAATGAATTCACTTTAGAATTTCATTCAAACAGCTCGCAGAATGTGTTACGCCCCCCAACCATGGCAGCCGCAATAATATTGGCCATTTTTGAAGCTTCTGGTCAAATGTGCAATCGAATGGGCTAAAGCCCCATTAAGTTGACTGAGGCTAGCCCAAAAACGAATTGCCAAAAACAGCACAAATATAGAGGAGCTACCCAGACCGCCACCTCAGCCCCATTCCATTCGAAAAAAAAAAGTATTGAGCCCGCAAAAGCAACTTATGCGACACGCACAGTTGATTAACAATGTTGCAATTTTTGAAGCGAACTGCGTTTCGGGACGCAAATCTCTGAAACACCAAACGGAAGTGGTGGAGGAGGAGGAGAGGGAGGGGGAGGGGAGAATGGGCGAAAAGAGAACAATGAAACAAAACTTCTAGCCTGCCACGCCCCCTCGATGGGCATCATGCAGTTGCCGCACGATTATTGCACATCACTAATTAGTGATGTGAATTCCGCGCGCGCGCTTAAATTTTACGTTTCGGCACGAATATATTGGCGAGAGAGCGAGAGAGGGCAAGCAAATGAGAGAGTGGGACAGAGAGAGAGAGAGAGAGAGAGAGAGAGAGAGATAGAGGTTGAATGATTGTGAGTTGGGAGTTCGCTAAAAGTTCGAGCCAGGCACGGGACTGACGTTGACATTTCACTAGCAGTGAAATTGTTTTCCAAATCCTAAGCTTGCATGTTAGCCACAAGCAACAACAACCAGCAAATAAGCACGACTGGCAGATACCCTGTTTCGAATACTTTATTGCTGATTTTGATATGTTTATGAATGTGCAAATCCCTATCTATGGAATTCAAGTGTTTAATGAAGCCATAGCTGTAGCATGGGTATCTGAATACCTAGCAATTTAAAAAAAAAGATATACCATGAGATATCTCTAGCATATATACTATATAGGAAGCTAACAAATTTTCTTGAGACATGGACTTAAAACCGCATAGAGAAGTTGTAGATTATAAATATGTCTTCTATAATTGGATCGTCTATAAGAATATCTAGTTGTGTATATATTCTATATTATAAACCGTTTCCCGAATACATAATACCTCGTTTTTTGGTTCTCAAAGCCAAACTGCAACAACAACTGGCAATAGGCGACCACGAAACGACAGCAGCCGAATGAATGGCAATGAATGCGACACCAAACACTAGGCCTAAACATTTTCAACGCCATGCATCACCCACGTTCACATTCACATTCGCATTCGCATTCAGAATCACGTTCACGTTGACGTTCTTGTTCAGATCCCACGTTCATGTGTGGTAAATAGTGAACTGCGCTCACATTCGTTGCGAGCTCACCCTGCTGCCTTCTCTTGCCACTATTTGTCAATTCGTATACCCTAACTTGACGGCAATCAGTTCAAATGCTCACTAACTTAACTATCAAAGTTGACAGTTAGTTTGATATGATGCTGAAATACATAAGAGCTGGAGCTGACAGATATATGAATATCTTAGATAAAGTGCCAGTTTATATGTCAGATTTGGCAAACACTTTAACTTTCACTAACAACCAAAGTTGACAGTTAGTTTGACATGATCTTAAAATATATATAAGCTCAGATAAGGTTCATCCTGCTTGACCTGGTTGTGCTACTTTCATGATATTATATAATAAAAGTGTCAGTGCTTGTCAAATTTAGCATGTTGTCAACAAACATATTTGAAGAAACAAAGGAATAAGCTAACTATTCAACTACTAACATTATGTTTGATGTTGACAGACAGTTTAAGCGCGTTGTCAACTTAGCTTTAAGCTGACATCCACTATTAGCTTGTGTCAAATTTAACTTACAGTTGCTTTAGCTTCAAACATAACACGATTTGCTAAGCAGGCGCAGCAGCAATATTCTATGAAGTCAACTGGCTGTTAGCGTTAGCAGGGACTTGACAGGCAGCTGGCTAGCATCAGCAAACTTCTATGAAGTCAGCTGGCTGTTAACGTTAACTTACTAGCACTTGTCTAATTTGAATACTTAGATACAAAATATTTTCGTCAGACTTCTTATCTACTTCACCAAGTCAATTATGTCTAGGGTATCTGCTATTCGAGCACTATTTGTTAAATCTCTTATTTGCTTAATTTTTCCTCCTTTTTTCGGTAGGCTGCTGCTGCTCAGGGATTAAAACTGCCGGATGCAGTGCGGAAATCAAAATGCTTTGGCAACCAACAGCGACAGATCAGAGCAGGTCGAGATAGAGAAAGAAACAGAGAGAGAGAGAGAGAGAGAGGGGAGCTATGGATATGTGGGTGCTCGAAAACAAGGGGAACAAAAGGGTAACAGCAGTTTAAATGGCAACTAATCGCAAAATGCAGTCAAAATGAAAGCGAGAGAACGATATATAGGGAGGAGGGAACACAGGGGAAGACAGAGAAAGAGAGAGAGAGAGACTGAGTGAGAGTTGATATGCTGTAGGCACACCGTGGGCCATGGTCAGGTGGAGGTGTTTGTATAATGAATGAGCTAACGCGAAAGCAGCAGCAGCAACAGCAGCAGCAACAGCAGCAGTAGCAGCAGTAGCAATAACAACCAAAACCATCAGATGTGGAATTTTTTGGAAATTGGAGGCGGATGGAGGTGGCCTAGTCGTGTACACTGCCCCACGCCAGCCAAACCTCAAATCCCCAAACTCCAGCGGAGTCCAAGCCCATGCCGCTGCATGCACAAGACAATGAAATCAAACGACAAACGCAAATGTGATCAATTACAGTTTGTGAATTTCAACGGCAAATGGAAAAGGCGATGAACAGTGGAGCAAATATGCAAAAAATCGAAAATTTTCGATATCGATAGATATCGATTAAGCAATGCAAAGGACATGTAGATCATATTTTGAAATAAAACATCTTTGATATTCGAGATAAAACTCGGTTTGGTTAGGGATAACTTTAATACTATGAAGTCTAACGGTACAGTCATGGCTCTTTAGCTCTTTCTTCCAAAGCTTTTGAACTGGTTTCCCACAAATCCCTCTTAAAACGGCACAGTAACAGCTCCTTAGCTACAGTGCTGCCATAATTTTTCGAGTAAATACAGCTAGATTGGCAAAAAAAAAGAAGCTAAAAAAGCTAAATTCAAGATAAAATAAGCCAAAATAAAAGCTGGCTTTAAAAACCCTATTTTCTTGATTAAATTAATATTATTTATTATTGTTCATTAGTTTTAAATTGATATTCAATGATTTATAATAATTCGAGAACAAGTAGAGAAAGCTCTAGTTGACACTGCTCGACTACGAGCTCCCCTGAACTCTTCGAGGAACTGAAATTTAAATTTCAGTAATTCGTCGCTGCTTTTCTGCTTATACAAGAAGCAATACATGCACAGTGTGGGCTTTTCCTATGGGAAACTAAGGGTTTAATAACTTTTTTTTATAGACGAACAATCTTCATAAAACTCGGATCGTGATAATAACATTAAAATGTGTGTATCTGCTAAAGCTCAAGTCTCTAGTAGTTGAAATGCGCTTTTACGGACAGGACGCGCTATAGACGGACAGGGCTGAATCAACTCAGCTCGTCGCCCTGATCAAGAATATATGGAGTCTGCCACGCCTCCTTCTCCCTGTTACATGTATTTTGCCAAAATCTATTTCTTCCACAACTTTTGCGCTGTACCCACACAACTTCCTCTCATAACATAACACCTCGGAAACGTATTCTCATTAGTTTTTCCCCATTGCATTTTATGCCTAGTCGCGAACCACTGTGCGGCACAGCAATTGGAATTGTTGTGCATTTGCGGGTAGGCTGGGCACACTCCGTAAATTGCCAATGTGTGTGTTGGCGGCGCTACGCTGAAGGGGGAAAGGCAAGGCAAGGAAGGGCTAGAGCGAGGGCGTGGAATTGAGACTCGATGGCATTACGTAATGTGAGGTTAGATTCGATTCGATTCGATGCGGTTGGTTGTGCTTTAAAAAGACGCCAGTCCAAATGGAGCTTATGCAAATGCAAAACAGCAACAACAACTGCCGACAACTTGACTCTCAAAATTATGGCCACAAATTCCGGAGTTTCAGCGGCCAGACTAACAATTGCCATTTGCCATTTGCCATTTGACATTTGACATTTGGCATTTGATATTTTGTGGGCTGTATTCTGACACTGACCGGCAACAAGTCATTATTGTAATTATGTTAATACCTGATGCACATCACATCATCATATCGCATCTCTGTCCATCTCGCTTGCACACTCTGTGCTGTCCCGTCCCCGCCCGTTTGTCGACGTGACCAGCGCTGGCATTTGAGCCACCCGTTCTCCGGAACTAAGTCAATTTGCGCATAATTTGTTTACGACATTTACGCACACACAATCAGACATTCACACATTCAGATGGGACGAAAGTGACTTGTTTACATTAAGTTATAGTTGTATACTACCACTCTATCCTAGATGGAGTACTGTTTGAATGGAGATATTTAATAGGTGTGATATTCTATCTCTTTCTCTTTTTCTTTTTGTCTTTCAGTCTATGTGTAGCTCTGTCTTTCTTTTCATCTTCTATTCTTTTTGTCTCTCACTCTCTATCACTCTCTCTCTCTGTCTCTCTCTCTCTCTTTTTCTCTGTTTCTCTGTTTCTCTACCCAATTGTATATCTGTCTGTGTGTCTCTCTCTCTTTTCGCAATCTCTCTCTCGCTCTCTCTACCACTTTGTATATCTGTCCCTTTCGCTTTTTGTATCTATCTCTCTCTCTCTCTCTCTCTCTCTGTTTCTCTACCCAACTGTCTTCCTGTCTTTATGTGTCTCTCTCTCTCTAGCAATATCTTTTTCTCTCTCTCTCCCTCTCTACCCCTCTGTATTTCTGTCTCTTTCTTTTTATTTATTCATCTCTCTCTCTCTTTGTGGCCTCTCAACCTCTCTCTTTGTCCCTATATTGTTCTTTCTCACCCTCTCGTTCTCTCGTTCTCTCTTTCTATTTTTCTGTTCATGTGTCATTCTCTCTCTCTCCCTATCTCTGTCTATGACACCTATCTCAGTCCCTCGCTTTCACTCTCAGTCTTTCTCCCTCTTTCCTTATCGGAGGTATCAATGTGAGAGCCCCCAGTGGGCAAGTAATAATTTCAAATCAGGACTTACCTTAGATTCTCTCTCTCTCTCTCTCGAACCTCTCTGTATGTCTCATAATCCAAATCTCTTCCATAAATGTCAAACAAAACCTAAAACGAATAATAACAAAAAGAAAAATAAACAAGAGAAAAAAAACGAAAAAAAAAATCCAAATACGTAGGGAAGTACACACATTTGAACTTATATTCCTTTAGAAAATTCTGTACATTTGTACGTTAATGTTTGAGAAAAGTTGTAAAATTCTCTGGATTGATTCGAGGCACAGACTCCCAGGCAGAAGGGGGGCGAGACGGAGTGGGAGAAAATGGCCAAACATTTCGCAAAGATCCTTGTTTATGGCGCCCAATCGGTGGGTCGCGCCTTCGTGAAAGCGGTGCGACAGGAAATCGACGCCTCACGAGCGGCGGCACAACAGCATCGGGCAAATAGATTGAGTAAGGCGAAAGGCCACGATCTGGCTGTGAAAGGAATGACCCTGCACGAGGCCCAGCAGATACTCAATGTTAAGGATCTAAACAATCTAGCCGAGATCCGTAGCAATTATGAACATCTGTTCCGGGCCAACGAGAAGGCAACGGGCGGCTCCCTTTACATCCAGTCGAAGGTCTTTCGCGCCAAGGAGCGTATTGATCGGGAGCTGCAGAGCAAACTAGAGGCGGCCATCAATCAAACCCAAAGCGTAGCGTCATCATCACCATCAACAGCACCACCGACACCGTCACCGACTCCACCAGCAACAGCAACAGCAGCAACAGCAACAGCAGAGACAGCAACAGCAGAGACAGCAACAGCAGAAACAGCAACAGCAACAGCAACGAAAGCCAATCGAGCCTAGAGCAAATTCTGTGTTATTCAAGACAGCAAATATTTGTTCCTTCTTCTTCTTCTGTTCGACATTTAATGCTCAACAAAAATTTAAAATTTGGGTTTATTAAAATAAATAATACGATTCTTAAACAGCGGATTGAATTAATTCGATGGGAGTTGAAATCAATTGAAACCCCATCAAATGCATAGCCTAAAGTAATTGATCGCTGGAAGGATACCTCAGAAATTGAATCTGAATGATATATCCATTGGTTTGCTTTAAATATCTATCGTACAAAGAGTTGACTTTGAAATCCATAGGCCGTTTGAACTTGGTTTATATACTACTACTATATGGTAGTTTCCTGTACCTAACACCACCTCCTGACACCTTCGAAAGAACCGCGAGGATTTACAAGCATCCCCAATATCCAGACATTGAGTATGGGGGCATAAGGTAAACGCTTGGCATTGGATGAATTGTCAATAAAAGACGTCGCTCTTCGGCCTGGCATTATTATTCAGATTATGATTCAAAAGAGTTTGCAACGCAAAAGTTTTCGAGCTACCACCTGAAGTCATCTGATGCCAGAATCTCAATCAAGTTTCTTCATGTTCCACAAACGTTAAGAAATTCATGATCAAATCTTATGCTATATTTCAAAAGTTATCGATAACTTTAAAGATGCTGCAATATAGTTATTGGGGATATTATCACTCTTGTCTCTGCATATTCCGAATGCTTTAGGTTAGTAGATATTTCAATCCCCAAAATATCGCAACTAATCTACTCTCTTTTTAGTGGAAGGCTAGGTGATATCATATGATTAATTATACAGAAATTAGTATAGGAGATGCAGACAATATCGGTCGACCAAATACTCTCTCGGCAAAGTAAGTACATATGTAGATAGTCCACGTCATGTGCATGAATATGCGCAAGATGCAATGATATACATATGTATGTTCATCAATTCTCTTCATTACTTTCAACGTGTAATCCAAAATGGATTGAAGATTGATAATATGAACTACATTGTTAAACTCGATGCTGGAGGTATTCCATAGAACCAACCATTCTGCTATGGCTAGACGAAAAAGTTCGACCAGGAGATGATATCATACATATATATCATGTATGATATCATATATACCGAGATTCTAAGTCACCAAGTAGATCCAGAACTACATGATACTATAATTAGAAATATGATTCAATGGATCATGTGCCACGATTAATCCACAATCATCATGCATGCTGGACGGAATCTTTTCCAACCGATGTCCATGGAAGTGTACGGCGGAGACCGTCACTGGTTACAATAGTTATCCACCCTATCAGCATCGATTACCAGATGATAAGGGCTGAACTATCACAAGGAAAGTGCGAAGAACGGATTTAGTGATCGACAACAGTTGGATTGTTCCAGATCAAATCATTTATGTAGGGGTAATTTGATTCCTGACATACTAAGGAAATTTAGCGATAGGTTATTGTCTACCATTTCGATATTGGCTCGATAATGTAGATTCAATGTAGAGTATTGCCTGAGAAGGGTGTACTAGGCTAGTTCCTTTTTTTTTTTGCAATATGAGTCTAAACAATTATAAGATTCGTGCAGGTTCCTTGATATGTCTGCAGTCTCTAGTAGGTTTGCTAGTATATATGTATGTATATATGGCGGCTAGCGAATATAATGTGAGGTGATATTGTAAAGCAATAGTGTGAAGTGTGAAGTGTTATAGTGAAGTGATATTGTAAATTAACTCTGTCTTGTCTGACAATATAGCGTCTTATTGTCAGAATAGTGTTGGAGGCAGTGTTGCCAGTTTAGTCAGTTTCAGGCTATATCTAGTATATTTTCAAATGGAATAACTTATATAAATTGTAAATAGCATATAGCTTCCATATTCATTTCATATAGTGGTTCTTTTCGTAGCATATTCGTGACTACTGCATCATATTTAAGTTTATTGGAACTCGTTACTTTTGTCGATTGTTTCGTGTGCTTTCATATGATCGTGAGTTTGGTCTCTAATCGATACTGGCTGATGTATATGCGATCTGCATTCAAACTCGTATATAAACATTTTAACATGCTCAAAATACATAAAATAAAAAAATAAGTTGTAGTGCTTCATTTACATAAGGCAACAATTATATTTGTATTGAATAAAAGAAGAATTATGTTTATCTTTATGTTTAATTGTTAAAAATTTGTTAATAAAACTACTATCATTTCGAAACCTATAGTTTATTGTATGTTTTCTTCCATTTGTATATAGATTGTTTTTCAGTATTTATTTTAAGCTTTTAGCCTACTTTAGCCCTAATTTATCTACAATCTAGCTTAATGTCTGGCAACACTGGTTGGAGGAGGATTACTCAAGTTGGCAGCACGCTTCGTGGTATACTCAAATTGGCACTCCATGTGAGTACGAGTGAGACACATATAGCTGCTGCTACTGAACGTGGTCCCCGTTGTTGCTGAGAGAGAATGAGATGGCAAGTAGAGTTCCTATGTGTGTGTTGGTTGCTTGAGAAAAATTTAGAAGAAGCTTCGAGAAATTCGAGACGAAATCAAAGTAGGCAAAAAAATGGATATGAAATCGAAGTAGGCTGTGCTTGAACAAAATTTAACGCTGTATATATACATATATAAAACTCTATTAATATTTATATCAAATCAAAGTAGCCTGTAAAATCGTATGAAATCGTAGTAGGCTTTTGGCTTCAACAAAAGTTAAGGCACCTCCCAGGCATTCGGAAAATGCTCAGTACAGTTTGAGCTCTAACACAAGCCGGAGCTCCTATTTTTTCTTCAAAATTTTTTTTGTAAAAATATACAAGTTTTAAAATATATTTACAAATTGTATATTTATATATATTCAGTTGAAATTAATGTTTTGGCAAATAAAATACAAAAATGTGTTTTAAAAATTCGATTCCTCGGTTTTTTTTCCACTGGGAGAAAGTTAAAAATTTTGTGTAGTGAAAAACAGAGGCATGTTAAGGTGTATAAAAACAATGTAATTAAAAATAGCAATAACAAGATCTAGAACAAGAACTGGAACACGAACTGGAACACGAACTGGAACACGAACTGGAACAAGCACTGGAACAAGAACTGGAACAAGAACTGAAACAAGAACTGGAACAAGAACGAAAAAACAATATAAAACAATAATAACCAGAATAACAAGAATAACAAGAATAACAAGAATAATAATAAAAATATATACAATACAAGAACAATAATAATAATATACAATACAAGAACAATTACAGTCAGTTATTATTACAATTACAATACATTGGCAATAACACACATAGTTGTAATGTGAGTAACATAAGTTTAATTCATTTCCAAGTTCTAGTTTATAATACTTTCCTTTTTCATTAGTCTCTACACAAAATGTTACACAAGAAAACACTTAGTCTCAACCCCGAGAACTGGCGATTCGCTTGGTGCATTGCGTCTTTGCTGATTTTTCGTTGATGTGATGGTACCACAGGTCCAAGGACACCCAAGGGGTAAGTCAAGAAGGAACATTTATCAGTCTTACGGTCGGATTTGTGGAAACAGACCTGTCTAATATTTTCTGTCTACGAGGACGAAAGAGAGAGAGAGTTGGATGTGTAGAGAGAGAGAGTTATACGTATAGAGAGATGACATAGAGAGACAGAGTTGGTCATAGAGAGAGAGAGAGAAAGAGAGAGAGAGACAGAATTGAACATAGAGAGAGACAGAGTTGGTCATAGAGAGAGAGAGAGAGAGAGAGAGAGAGAGTTGGACGTAGAGAGATAGAGTTGGTCATAGAGAGAAAGAGAGTGACATAGAGACGGAGAGAGGGAGAGATAGAAGTGGACATATATAAATATATAGAGAGAAAGAAAAAGACAGAATTGAACATAGAGAGAGACAGAGTTGGTCATAGAGAGAGAGAGAGAGAGAGAGAGAGAGAGACAGACAGATGGATAGAGCGAGATCGTTGAATAGAGACGGTTTTACATAGAGAGAGAAACCAATTGCAAGACAAGACTTTGCTTAGAAACCGATATCACTTTCTGTATATTAGAGATTTTCCGTTGCATCTGTCCCTCCCTCGCATTCCATCAGAAATTAGTATTTTGTCCACATTGTGTGAAGAGATAATAGCAAGATGCTAATAACATTATGCATTCTAAAATTATTTGAATATAATTAATTAAATATTTCCATACTTCTTACAGTTTGTTGGATGAATCGCATTGAAATAAAAAATATAAAAAAATTAACAGAAACAGAGACAGAGCAAAAGCAGACAAAAGAAGAATGCGTTTTATGGCACTAATACAATTTACATATACACGAATATATAAAGGGTAGACATTTGATAATGTATAATTTCTACTTTGATGGTAGGTATTGCTCTATCTCTCTATTCTATACATATATGTTTATAGCTATATTTCTACTTTAATTTATTTAGTTGTCGCTCATCATGGAAGAGTTTACTTTATGCTCTTTTATAAACACATCGCAAACGTCAGTACACAAGATAGTTAAGGACGCAAACATCTCGTTCATCGCCACTAAGGGGGTAAGCTATAGCCACATCTATATTGAAATATATCCCACTCTCTTAATATATTTATATTTATATATATTCCTTAGTTGAAGACTTTTTTTCCGCACGGAAACCAGTTGAACCAAAATAAAGGGTTGCGCGTGTATGCTTAAAGCCAGAGCCTAAGATTTTAGATTCTTTCTTGAAGCAATTGTATAACTGTAAAATAAAGAAGTGATGTATCAATTATCGATGTGTTTTTTTATTTATCGATAAGATTTTATGTTTTAGACTAGGCTTTTTGCTCTTCATATTCCATATGAAATAATCCAAATGAACTAATGTTCTATTGATGCTGGTATAGATAGTTGGAGTTATCGATAACATATCGATAACACATTCTTTGCCTTGGCACTGCTGAAGTGCATTTGCTTTTACAGCTTCACTAGAATTTGTATTGGGACTAGTTCGTATCAACTAATTCAATCGATAACTGAAGTAACTCAAACAGATGCTTCATATTGATTAATTTCTATCAAGTTAAAGCGAAGCTATGTTTGCACGCATATTACGCATACGCCGCATGGGCAACATCAACTTCCGCTGTGGGCAACCGCAATGTCGCTTTAAATATTTTACGATAAATCAAATTAATCAGATTTAATACCACACATACACACACACAGACACGGCGAAAGGTGTTAATCGACGTCATTTTGATATAAAAGCAAGCGATGAGAATGATATTGTATATTTTATGACCGCATATGCGATGCGTAATTAACAGCAACAACAACAGCAACAACAACAACAACAACAACAACAGCAACTGGCAGCCAGGTTAATGAGCCATCATTGATTATGCATATGAGTATGTGTGTGTGTGTAAGTGTGTGTAAAGAGTTTCATTTGCTTTTCGCACATCAAATTAAATTGTTACATATGCTAATGAAATCAACCAAAATTATGAGCAATTATGAATAGCTTAATAGGATTTGGCCACAAGCCACAAGCAGACACACACACCACACACACACACACACACACATGTAGACATACACACACACACGCACGCACCCCCATATACACTATAGTATATCTGTGTGCCTTAAAGCCAAAGTCTTTTGCTTAAAGCGCAAAGCTGAGCTAAGGCCGTCTGTCTATCTGTCTGTCAGGCAGGTAGGCTGGCGGGCCAGGCGGGCCAGGTGGGCACGTCGCCAGGTAGGTAGGCAGACAAAAAACGCAGCCAGGTGTAAATTACAAACTTGTAAGATTTTTGGCCTGGCATTTCCTGCACAACACTTCCCATCCGCTCCACTCCTCCAATCCTCGCCAGCTTCCTTTTCTTGTTGTCGTTGTTTCATAACTGTGGGAGTGGCACTAACTGGCTACGTCTTGTTCTTACTTTACGTAATGCCAACAATTACGCAGCTGAATATTTTATGAGCCAAGCAGATTAATATGAATATTTTATTATCATTTTAGATTCCCTATTTCTTTCTTGGGGCTGCTTTCTCATACTAACTTCTCACCCCGCATCCCTCTCATCAGCCACGCCTCCCATGCTGGCTTAGCCATTGGCTTGGCTGGCTGGCTGGCTGGCTGGCTGACTGACTGCCTTGGCTGGCTAGCCAAGCCAAGAACTCAAGGCGAAAGCATGTCCAAAAATATGCTTTATATGCCTTTGCAGTGTTGAGTGTTGCGTTTGCTTTTTGTTCTGCTTTTCCTTTCCCTGTGCCCTAATAACAGGACCCTTTCCCATCGAGCCTAATCGCTGCGACGTTCAGTTTGAGAACAGATTTTGTTTTAGATATTGAGAGATAAGTAGAAAAGGATCGGTTAAATAAGTAGACTATATGATTTATGATATCTAACTGGGAGTGAATTAGGATAGGACTAGGGATAGGGATAGGAATGGGGATAGGGATAGGGATAGGGATAGGGATATTGGGATAGGGATAGGAAATGGGATAGGGATAAGGATAAGGACAGGGATAAGGATAGGGATATGGGTATGGATAAGGATAGAGATAGGGATAGGGATGGGGATAGGGATAGGGATAGGGATAGGGATAGGGATAGGGATAGGGATAGGGATAGGAAATGGGATAGGGATAAGGACAGGGATAGGGATAGGGATAGGGATAGGGATAGGGATAGGGATAGGGATAGGGATAGGGATAGGGATAAGGATATGGATAGGGATAGGGATAAGATAAAGTATTGCGTTTGTATGACGGACGGCTTATATTCTTGAGGGTTTGGATGGATGAGGAACAGAAAATGGACGCAAATATGCGCAATGCTTAGATACCTATATACTCATTACACTTCGTGAACGAGTGTACAAATTTTTTTAAGGGATACAAAAGCTTTGCTTTAATTTTTAACCAATCAGGTTTTGGCTCAGCACATCTTCTAAATTACATGTCTTTTAGATTCGCTTTCTAGCTTATGAGGCTGGATAATTTGAGATAGCTTGCTTTAAAGATTCAAGTTGACTCAAAGAGTATTTATCTACTTATAGACTAGTTGATATCTATCCTAAGGTTATCCTAAGTTTTTATGTAAGGAACTTCACTTTATTGCCTCAGACTTTAGTCTTAAAAAGCCAGCACGAGAATCGTGACCCATTTCCAGTCTAGGCACCTCACTTGTGCTGTCTATCCTTATCTCAATTGATATGTTCATGCTAGATCAATTGTCATCAATGATTTCTATACATATCTAGTGAACATTTCCTTTCATAAATCCTTCAATTGATGTAAGAGTATTCAAAGATTCGTTGTTTGGCAATTGATATTCAAAGCGTTGCCATTTGGTTGCCCAAAGCTTTTTTGCACCTTTTGGTAGAGTCAAAAATGCTTTTTGCTGTTGGCAAAAAAAAAAAAAAAAAAAAAACACACTCACATACAGTCGAAAAATATGGGCAGAAAGTGAAGCGGGGCCAGCTCGGAAGGAGAGAAAATGTGGTGAGAACGGAATTTATGACCACGAGCCTTCAAAGGGCCAAGCAGCCTAAATGTTTTGCGCCAGGCAACGTCTGTCCCAGACATGCCAAATAAAAAAAAAACACTGCAGGCCAGGCCGAGAGGCAGAACGACAGAGAGAGAGAGAGAGGGAGAGGGAGAGTGGGGGAGTGGGAAATGCCAAGAGGTGTTACGTAGAGGGAGTTACGTAGTCAACAAAATTGAAACAAAAATATTTTCATTTGTTGCGTTGAAAATTTCATGCACTGCGAGCACGGCAATTACAGAGACCCCCAAACAAAATAAAAAATAACAATGTGGAGAGGTTGGAGGGCGGCGCTGGAGGAGCTCTGGAGGGGCGCGGTCCTCCTACGTGGGCAGCCCTTGTGCAAACTATGTGAAATAGTCGTAATATCCCGTCATCATCTCCAGCTCGAGCCCAATAAATTTGGCCAATAAATGCGCCCCTAAAAGCCACGCCTTCTTGGCAAGTGTTAGGGGGCGGGTGAGGGGGCGGTGTGAGAGTATGGCCTCTGATTTATGCAGTGCCATAAAACAAGCGAAGAATCGCCTTAAAGCTTACAACCAACAAGAAGACAAAGAAATGAATCCAAAGAGAGAGAGAGAGAGAGAGAGAGAGAGAGACAGAGAAGAAGAAGTAGAAGGACTGTCTCTCCAATGGCAGCTACTGCAACCTAAAGCCAGAGTTGAGTTCTTGCTTGCTGAGCCTTCGCTGGCAGCCAGCTCAACGTGTTGCGACGCGTCGCTGTCAAAGCGAAACGAGTTGGCAGGCCAAATAAGACAAGCAAGACTGCTCTAGAGGGCGGTGCTCGACTACAAAATACCCTAACTCGCATACATAGGCAAAAGCATAGACATATTACTTACACTCACTTTTATGCGTCGGCTGAGATTCTATTTCCTAAAGCTACCAGTTTATGGGAATTCAGCTATTCCCTGAAATTTGTAGCTTCAGTACTACCTGTAGAGCCCTAATGGATATTACAGTGCATGAATATGACAAAACATGGTATATACGTACCGAAAGGCTCTAAATGATCGAAATTGAGCTTGTCTTACAGAAATTGTGTGAAGTTCTTCCATTTATATATACATATACATATAAGTAGTATAATCATCTATATATTCAACACTTAAGCTCTTCTCATTATACTTCCAAAACCCCAATCAAACCAATCCAATATAATCCGTGTTCAGAGAGACGTACAGACAGATATGGCTAGCTGAATCGAGTCCTTCATTGAGTTATATGTATATCCACACCATTTGTCTTTTATATTCACCCATAACTGATGTACCTCACTTACCCATTTACAGGGTGTACTGAAAAAACATGGCGCTTGCACTGAACTCTATTGCACTTTCGCTTATGCGACTCAAGAGCTTTGAGTGAAGCGCTTTAAGGCTAATTTTTGGGGAATGAGTTTATATGCGCTTAAGTTAACATTTTGGAACGATAACAGCTGACTGTTAGCTTTAAAGTGGCGCTGTTAAAGTGCTCTTCCAGTTGAAGATGTAACAGAAAATGTTGTGATGCTGCTGTTAGATTGCTATCTATGACTTGTAACTCAACAGAGCATTAGCATAACATAGATAAATCAGTTTACATTAGTGTAATTAGTTACCATCATATAGCAATGTTAACGTAAAATGCCTGTCATAGCTGTTAAACTATTCTAAGGTAAACTGAGCTGTCTGTTGCTCTGTTAGTTAACAGACTATAGCTATGTTAATGTAAAATGCCTGCTATAGCTGTTAAACTAATTATGTTATTATGTTATTATAATTATTATGTTATGTTAGCTTACATAAATGTGATTAGTTAACAGACTTTAACTATATTTCTGTTAAAGGCCATAGCTGTTAAACTCTATGTTAAACTAAGTTTTTGGCTTCATCTTATTGTTCTTAGGTCAAGCGGTTGCAAGCGCAACCACATCTTGACTGCAGCTCACGTAGTCTTTCCATGGATTCTCTAGAGTCATCAGCGTTATAATGCATCTACTTTCGCCCATTTCTTCGTTTTTCATTCTTATACTCGTTTTGTGTGAGAGGAAAGCGAGCTTACCGGTTTTGTATAGTGTTCTATCTGACCTTCTGTATGAATGCAAAGTTATTAAGGCTAGTGGCGTTTGGGTATACATATATAGTCCTGTAGACAATTGATAATGTATAGTGAATAACGGTGTTGATGAGGCATGGAAATTCAGGTAAACCTGTATCTTTCACAGTTTTTAAGCACACAGAATTTGAATCACAGAATAATTTTTTTTATAAGACTTTTACTAATGTAATTTGGGTTTCATGTCAATAAGAAATTTTCAAACCTCTTGAAGGGCAAAAGTTGACAACGATATTAAAAAGGGTGTGTGAACGACGTTATAACAAATTTGAGAGTAGACTGGTGAGAGCCAGACAAAAGAATGGATATGAGATGAGACTATGGACGAGTGCGAGGATTTAGCAAGGGAAGATTGCGGTCTGGCAGGTGTTCAAGTTGGGCTCCTTTAGAAGATGGAAGAATGAAGAGTATCAATGGTAAGTAATTGCATAAGTGGACTTGGATGAGATGAGTGCTTAGAATAATGTTGATGACGCTTTCAAGTCATTTATGACGTCATCATTCCTGGCAAATGGAAAACTGTTGTTGCCTTTTAATGCGGTTGATTGGGTTTCAGCTGCTCCCCAAATGGAGCTCACAGAACTTTCGTTAAATGAATTATTATGGAGATTCTATAGGCTCTATAGACCTAGAGATCCTAAATCATTCGTTAACTAAGTTATTATAGATCTGTCTTTTATGGTTTGACCTCAGTATCTAATCAGCTCTTTCTCAGCCAGACCCATAATTTATATGAGATTGGAGTGTAGTGAAAGAAATACTGTAGGCTGCATATAGATCTCATTTTTAATGCACCTCAGGATCTTTTCATATGAACTCACTTTTGAGCTCTTTCCTAGTTGGACTCATATATTATATGGTATGAAAGGTGTTCTGTAGACTTGTTTTTGAATCTTGAGCAAGTATCATGCAGTCATCAGTCTCCGCTCATTGTAATATTCTTACTCACTTTCATAATATCTCTTGGCCTTTTGTTGCACTCATTATAGAGCAACGTCTGCTTGGCTGGTTGGCCTGTTGGCTCGCTCCTGGTTATTTGTCGGAGGCAATGCAACAGGCATCAAACTTGACGCCTTTTTTTTGTTGTTGTTTGTGTTTTGTGTTTTTTGTTTTTGTTGCTGCTGCTTTTGTCTCGAATAAATTCAGTTCAGGTCTCGGGCGATTTTTCTGGCCACATGGCTGGCTGCACTTCAATCAAAATCAAATATTACAAGCCGTGGCAATGGGACCTGCTCCTGCTGCTTCTGAGTTATGGCCAAGCAGCAACAGCAATGGCAACAGGAGCAGCCATGCAGCCATGTGCCATTCGACCCCTCACACATTCACACACTCACACACACTCACACACACATTCATAGATCCAACTATCCATCTATCCATATGCATTTCGAAATTCTCTGGCTCTTTTGTTGTGGCCCGACTCTCTGGCAATGGCTTGATTACGCACGTTTATTACTGGTTGCGGCATCGATTCCGTACTCTTGGCCATACGGCTTACGGTTACGGATGCCGGATATGCTACGGCTAAAGGGGCTGGGTTACGTACGGGGTTGGACTAGGCTTGGCCTGAGCCTGAGCCTGGGTCTGGGTCTGGGTCTGGGTCTGGGTCTGGGTGTGCTCTATGCTTTGCTCATCAATATGCGACGTGTGAGCTGCAAATGTACAACATGATTACTTGCAAATCACGTGATTGTGATTGGGATTATTGCACACACATACACACACACACACTCACACACATGCACAGCTGTAGTGGGCGTCCTATATTTGGTTGTCGCTGCGCCCAACAATTGTTGGACATGCTCAAAAATTCATTGCAGCGTAACGCTCTCTCTATTTATATTCATTCACGAAGTGATATGAATATATTGGTTTTGTGCAATGTCCGTCTTGCTGTCCGTCCGTCTGTCCGTCTGTCCGTCTGTCCGTATGAATGCAATATTTTTCGCGGCTATTGAAGCTAGAGACTTGAAACTTGGAACATATACTCGTATATGTCTCCGATTTATAAAGTGTAAAAATTTTCCATATACGCCCACTAGGGGCGTGGCAAATCGGAAAATGCATTTTCCTGTATGCCAGAAATCATATTAGTTGAAGAGCTAGAGAGCTGAAATTTAAAATGTAGATTCGTGTTGATCACCCAAGATCAAAAAGATATGGCGGATATATCTACGCCCATTGGGGGCGTGGCAAATCGAGTAAAACTGTATCTTCTAAAGTTGTAAAGCTAGAATGCTGAAATTTGGCACGTAAGTTAATGTTACGATTCTATAAAGACAGAAGAAAAAACTATATATCCCCGCCCACTGGGGGCGTGGCAAATCGGATCTAAATATATATTGATTTTCCAAATTCTTCTATATTTTGAGCACTATTGATGTTAGCGACTTGAAATTTGGTATGTATACTCGGGTTGACGACCCAAGATCAATAAGCTATGGCTGATATATCTACGCCCATAGGGGGCGTGGCAAACCGCAAAAGTTTATATCTCCTACAGTTTTAGAGCTAGAAGCTTAAAATTTGGATAGTTGAGTTACTGATAATCTCCTCTATCGATGACCCAAAAATAATTGTTACGCCTCTTTGGGGGCGTGTTACGTAGCCTTCAGCTCATTCTAAGAACTGGCCAAAACTTATGGGTCTACGACCACTGGGGGCGTGGCAAAACGGATTTTAGACGCCCAATAGCGAAATTCATATGCGTATGCCACCTATATATATAAATATGCTTAATAGGTATTGATAATAAGGAAAGAAACATTTTTAAGAAAATTAAAAAATATAAATTAAATTAAAACGAAAAAGTTTTCCGCGGGGTTCGAACCTGCACCTGCACCTCAATCTACGCCCACTAGGGGCGTGCCAAATCGACATTTGCAGCGGCCAAATGCAAAATTCATATGCGTGTGTCACTCACATATATATGCATATAAGCTTAATAGGCATTAATAAGACAAAACGAAATATTTTTAAGAAATTTAAAAAATATAAAATATATTATAACAATATAAATTTCGATTTAAAAAAAAATTCTTTGTCAAAAAATAAAAGAGAGATTCGAACCGCGGACGTCTGACACAACGCGCAGAGTCTCTGCTAACAGCGCCACTGCACCGATCTTACGCAATATAACTAACACAAAACTTTACAGCTACAGCACCTAAGTAAACAAAAACCAAAGTAGCGGCTGAAAATTCAAAGACAATTCAATCGCAATTGAGATTCTTAGAATTGCTCGAATACGCATTTGAATATACATACATCCATACACATTTGCACACGCTTAAAAAACGCTGGCATACTGAAATTGTGTGTGCAGACGAATACATACATTTGTAAATATGTATGTAAGTATGTACGTATAAGCATTTGTGGGTTATTTTAGCAAAAATAAAATTTAACTTATAAAAACTTATAAAAATATTTCACTAATAACAAAAATGTTATGTGTTTGTCATATAAGCTATCATTTTCCCAATAAAATAACTAATTTATAAAAAGACATTTAAAAAACTTGGCTTTTGCGAGATTAGAACCCGCGCTAATTCAGCGCAACTTGCATAGCATTTACCATCAACGCCACTGCAATACACGATCAGGCGGTAGCTAAAACGAAATAGCTTCACTTCCAGAGCGTCATCTGACAAAAGTAAGCTAAAGTAACGGCTGGAATTTCATGAATCAATTCTTAGAATATGCTAGAAGACACGCTTTTATATGTATGTATATACATACATACATATGCATATGACTGTATGCATAGAATAAACGATCAATATGTATGTGCACACGTATAGGAAAAACGCTCTGCTCCGCTGCTAGCTTGCTGCTTGCAGGTGCGTTTGCTAATTGGCCAAATATTTTGTTTATTAAATATGATCTACATTTCCATTGAATTTTTGTCATTTCTTAAGAAATACCAGCTCATTCACATTGCTACATTTGCAACTAAAATTAACAGGAGAATTCGGTAAATTTTTGAGTCGATATTCAAAATATAACAAAAATCAAAATTATATAAAATACCCATGTATCTATATGCAAAATTTGGAGAGTCTAGCTCTAAAGATGTACGAGATATAAACGGGAATAGGTCTCTATGATTCCCCAATTTTAATGGGTTCAGGCCCTGCTTTATATTGATTACTATTAGCGCTAGAGACTTGAAATTTAAAATATACTCGGGTTGACCACCCAAAATCAATTAGATATGTATGGCAGCGTTGGGACTGTGAATGAATATTCCGCAGTCGGTAACGCCCGACTGCAACGTTCTTACTTGTTTTTCATTATATTTCTAGTTTTTCATGCTTTGTTACCCTGCATTGAACAAGGCTTCAAGTGTTTAATAGATAGATGGAGATAGATATGGAGATATATAAATATATGGATATTAGGATATATAGACATATAAATATATATAGATATATGTTACATATATATAGAGACCTATATATAGACTGATAGCTACAGAGATATACAGATATTTAGAGTTTTAGGTATAGATTTATGTAGCTAAATAGATATATAGATATATCGACATATAGATAGAGAGATATATAGATATAGATATATATAGATATATGTAGTCGCATATTCAAAAGCGTAAGATTACTGCTGTTTAAATTTTTTGCTTTATTTTGGAATGTACATGAAATTTTCTATATATATTTTTGATCAGGTTTGAAATTAGCTTATACAGAACAATTATCGCATGGAAGAACCTTTTTTTTAAAGACAGTGTTACATATACTTCAATCCGAACTAAGCTCAACTCTCTCTATCAATAGAGCAATACATTTTGTCCTTTCACCGCAACTTTTCCCAGTTTACAGGGTATTCAGTCAGTCCATTTAACAAACTTCCTTAGTTTTTGTTACTATTTACTTGACTTTCGCTCAATATGTAATTAAGAGTTGTGCAGTCGGAGTGTAGAACACATTTGGCATATTTTCTATTTGGCTTCAGTTTTCTTCGTCTATAATAATACAAATTTTTGTTGAGAGGCAAATCGAGTTATGTGAGAACGTGTCGTTGGTCTCGCAACGTAAAATATGAAAGTCGAAATCAAATTTTGGCAATTGAGCAAATTCAAGCTGCACTGCAGAAGCCAAATAAAAGAAAAGAAATATTGTTCGAAATAATCGAAAGAGACGCGCTACCATAAATTTGTAGATTTAAATTAAATTGAAACTCAGATTGGAGCGGGTAGAGATAGAAAGAGGAAAATAATGAATGGAATTGACTGTGTTCAATACACGATTAGTTAGCGAGTGAGTGAATGGCGTTCTGCTAGTTCTAGTTCCACTCGCTAGTTCTTTGAGAGAGCCTCGTTACTACTATTGCCTAAGAGTAGAGTTGTCTATGGTTACTTTTTCTTCTGATAGACCAAGCAACTGCTTGTTACTTTGTTACTTTATTAGACAAGAAAAAGGTGGGTTTTCTTTACTCGTTGGTTCATCAGACAATCGTAGAGTTAGCTTGGACTTCTATAAGTCAAAGTAACGAGTAACTATACTCGTTACTCTTCACTTTGTTGGATAAGCGAGTGGTTTATCGACTCGCTACTTTGTTGAACTAGAGAATAGCTGCCTACGCTACTCGTTACCTTACCTTAGCTACTCGTTACCTTGACATACAAGTGAGTCGCTGCCTTTCGCTATTACCTGTTTTGCTAGGCGAGTGAGTAGTTGCCTCTTTTTTTTTAGCAGTTCGGGTTAGTTTGTTAGACAACAATGTTGCAGACTTCAAATATTCGTTACTTGCTTAGACTATTCAGCTCTACCCTCCCGCTATTCGTTACTTTGCTTAGACTATTCAGCTCCACCCTTATGTTACTCGTTACCTTCTTAGAGAAGTTGCCTTTTCCTACTCTCTACTTTCATAGTTTGACTTTAGCTACTGTTGTTTATCTTTCACTGTAAGATCAACGAGTAGTTGAACACTCTTAACTCGTTACTTGGTGGAGCTAAGGCTTTGACAGCTTAATGCAGAGCAACAAGTTGCTTCAGCTATTGGCAAAGCTTTACTCTGATACTTATCAATAATCAAAAACATTTTCCGCAAGTGTCGACATTGACGATGACGCACATGTCGCTGCCTCTGTCGCTGTCTCAGCCTCCGTCGGCGTCGACGCCAGCGTCAACTGCAAATTGTGCTATGAATATTAATTTGGTTTTCAGGGGACGGCCGCAACAATGCAAACTAAAACCTGAATTACAACTAAATATTTATAACTCATTTTGTGTGTGCACAACGAACCCACACACACACACACACTCATATCTCTATAAATAATAGAAAAACTGCAGACACACACACACACACACACACAGTGACAGTTTTTGGAGTATAATACGTAGACAAATAGATATATTTTGGGGCGTTTGTTGTTATGTGTCGCGTGAAAATACACAAAATTAACTTGTATTTAAAATTTAATTAAAACTTTTGCTGTTAGTTACATATATCAAATGCATGTGTGTGTGTGTGTGTGTGTGTGTGTGTGTGTGCGATTGTCCTTTTGCCCACGCGCTGCAGAGTAGGCAACACTTTTTGTGCGTCGCTTAAACTTTCGCTGTTCGTGGGCGTGGCTGACGCGACATACACTCCGCGATTAAATTAAATCATATTGTATCAAGCACACTGCATGTGAGTGTCTGTGTGTGTGTGAACGTGTATTAGTGTGTGTGCATTTAATTGAAATTGCACAATTTTTGGTTTATTGGAAAGAAATAAGAGCAAAGCCAACCGAAAAGAAAGAAAGATCTTTAGCATGCCGCAAATGAAATACCCTGGCTACATTGAAATGCTTTGCAGCTGATATAGTGCCTCATATCTATATGTATATGCCGTTAGATACATGTAGCCCTTAATAAGCAATTGAAATATGTTGATGAACTTAACGTTTCTTCATTCAAATCAAAACAAGTTTTATGTCAAAATGCAATCATAATAAACTCTAACATTACACTTTCTGAAAATCGATAAGAATCGAAGGAAACAAATATCAGTATATCTAGGGATATATCTACATATATATAATATCTAATGAGGTTTCTACTATGCTATAAACTAGTATTTGTAGTACTCTAAGGTGTGAATATCTTATTTCAAAATTAATATTTATCGATCAAATTAAAAATATTGTATCATTAATTGCAATTATAACATATATGCTTATAAAACTCTTTATACTCTAATAATAAAAATTACTTAATTCAAAATCAATCAATTACACCTAATTATTAAAATTCGATAAATATCGATCAAATTTATATATAAAAGAGCATAGCATATGCTCATACATCAGGAAGCGTTCTTTCTCCTCAATCCATACAATTGATCGCTTGAAATACATTGCACTACTATAAGCTCTACCTCTATAGTTAATTATCGATAAGCAGCAATGACTGAGTATATATCGATCGTTACAAATGCCTCCATTTATCGATTAAAATCGATATATTAAAGAATCCGCAAGTGCTAGAACAAGAAGATGCCTTCTTTCTCCTTGCTTAGCTGATATATCAATCAAAGTTTACTCGTGAATTTCCTACGCACTATCATCAGCTTGTCTTAAATCGATAATTGTCGATCAAAATCAACAGTTTCATTATCATGGCATCGCTTCTTAAAGTACAACCCACTACTAACAGGGTATCTGGGATAGGTGCTGAGCGTATTGCGTCTCGCACATCAATGCCGAGGGGCGTGGCACTGGGATGACCGATAGCAAACGTCATTGACCATTGACCAGTCAGGCCGGTCGCGCAGTCGGTAGCAGAAACGGTCCAGTCGTCCTCTCGGCCCGGCCAGGGCTAAGTGGTTGTTGCGGTTTTACGCTGTTTAGCATAATTAGTCCATTTGACCGCGTTTTGCGAAATGCGGTTTCAGCTTAAAGCCTTAACCCAAAAAATGCATTCTATAACCGTACCTAGCCGTCTGCCGTCCCGCTACCCCCGTGCACCCCGCTTTCTTCGCATCAATTTCAGCAAGAACGGCAGAAAATTATTCAAAATATGCAAAAATTACAATTTATTTACAGTCATCACTCGCTACGGTGAACTGACAAGTGACATACTAGTTTGAATGGGTAGCTAACACTGTAAAGTCAAATAGAATTTGTGTTGAAAGTATTTTATATCTATTTGTTTAATTGAAGATGGATAGAAGCAGCAGAAGCTGAAGTAATGGGTATATGAAAAGAGAAGATGTGGGGTTCATAGTCATGCTTTACAAATTAAGCTCTCTCTCGTTCACTGTTTGACATATTTTAAGCTTTCTCTTGTTCTCTGTCTCTCCCTCTCTCTCTCACTTAGCTCTCTCGCAGTGTCTCTGTGTCACTCTGTTAGGCTATGGTTTCTCTCACTTTATCTTTCCACTCATTCTTTTATCTGTCTCTCTCTCTCTCTCTCTCTCTCTCTCTCTCTCTCTCTCTCGCTCTCTCTCTGTATCCCTATTAATTTCTCTCTTTCTGTATACCTATTTCTGACTTCCTCTCTCCCTCTTTGTATTCCTATTTCTGGCCCTCTCTCCACTCACTCTACTCGCTCTCTCTCCCTCTCTCTCTCTCTCTCTTCCTTTCTCTCCTTATTATGTCTCTCTCTATATTTATATATGTATATTTCCATTTACCTTTGTTTTTTTTTTCTTTTTCTCAGTTCCCTTTTTAATCTACTCATTTTCGACAACTTTTCTTGTTTTCTTTTTGTTTTCTCTCTCTCTCTCTCTCTCTCTCTCTCTCTCTCGCTCTCTCTCTCTCTCTCTTACACTCTAAATTCCTCTGATTTAATTTCAGTTTTCCTCTTTATCTCGCCTTTTCTTGACATAGACAACATGATCAACTCATTTCCCAGGGTATAAAAACAAGCTAATAGCTCTCTTAGGGGCGCATAATGTTGTATCTCCCACTTAGCAGTTACCCTTTTCGAGGTACCACTGTACCTTGCTGCGATTTGTGGTGCTAATGAACAGGCGCTGGTTGCCGCACCACACCCGCAGCCACTTCCACATCGACATCCACATCCACATCCACATCCACTTCCACATCCATGGCCACATCCCCATCCTCATCCAAACTTTGTCGGGTGCTGAAGGGAGTGTGGATGGGTGGATGTTTGGTTTGGTTGGTTGGTTTGAACCACTCGACTGACCGTCGACGCCTTTGGTCGCCCATTGAGCGCAATTTCAATTTATGGTAAATTAATTTGTAATTAATTTTTCGTGCAAATCTAAACAACAAAACGCGACGAGACGAAACGGAATGGAACGGCCAAATGAAATGAATTTATATTACCATATTGCGGCGCCAGAGACGTAGAGTTGAGTAAAGCTTCTTTTTTGGTTTCGCTGACGTTGTGTGTGTGTGTGTGTGTGTGTGTGTGTGTGTGTGTGCGTGTTTTTATTTCGATTTTACGCTAGTTTAGTTTCAATTGCGTCCAATTAAACATGCGGTTGCCCATTTCCGATTACGAGTCGTCGTTAGCCAACACTGGCCTTTGGTCCCCACTGCTCTGCTCTGCTCTGCTCTAGGTCCTTACTTAGCCATTCGTTTGAGTGAGCAGCGTTTTGTGTTTTGTCGGAAATTGAAATTGAATATTTAAATGGCCAGAAAGAAAAAAAAAACAGAAACACAAACATTTGTGCATTTGCCCCACTGTTCCAGAGGCATATCATAATTCTGTCCACTGCCAGCAGGGCACCACCCACCGCCTGCTGCTGTCTCCTGTCTTCTTTCGCCTGTTGCCTGATTAGCTGCACGCAAATTTCAAATTTCAAATTTCATTTGTATTTCGACAGGATTCGGTGATTAGCCAAACAGGATATTGACTGGCCCATAACATTCGTTGCCTTCTGTTAAATCATTTTAGTGGTGCATTCGAAAAATACTCGGAATATTCTTGCGGCACTTGCTGATATGTGCTATGCTCGTTAAGCAGGATACATCTATCTGAAAACTACGGCCTGCCTGTCTGTCCGGTCAAAAATGAGTATAGTCTGTTCCAGTCAATTAAGTTTAGTTTAGTTAAAGGTTTTTATTAAATTTTAAACATTCCTGCGAACGTCCATGAAACATTTCATTGTAAAACTCTAAAGGGATGATACGAAGTACATGACCTGTCAATAATACCTAAACAATTTGACCCATTTCCAACATTTCGTATAGCACTATTCATTTCAACATTTCGCTGGCAGAGAGATAAGACGGTGGATTGTGCTTATAAAATAAATGCATTTCCTTATTATGTGTAAAAAGTTTGTTTCATTTCAACATTCCACTCAACATATCCCACAGTTAGTTGTATTGGTATCTTCTAAGAAGGTTTCTCACTTCTTCTTTTCAATATGAACATATTTTTACTTAAGAGCATGTGTTTCAATTTCACTGTTCCACTGCTCCACTGTTTCACTGTTCTCATTTAAAAAATGATCAATATAGTGAAAGTATTTAAGCGAAGTAGCGTTAGAACTAACTTATAATATGTTTTATACATAATGTCTTCCATTTAATAGATGAGCTAGTTTTTTTGTTCTAGTTCCAAAATAAAAAACAGTTACCTTATGTGTTGAATAGCTAATCTATGACTAATACATTCATTCCTTCCGACAATCAACAACAAATTGCGTTAATGATAAAAAGAGCTTAAGAATTATTAAATGAACTAATTCACTGTGACTACTTGCCTTTGCTTGAATCAATAAGCTGTTACTGAAAAAAGATAAAGAGCTTTATTAAACAATAAAAAGCGTTCAATTCATACTGTGTTCCATTGGGATGAGAGCTAGTTCTTTTTGACTACTGTATTTTGCATGAGCTAGTTCCAAATTCAAAAACCTTTAATGAGTTGGTTATTAGTTGGCAAATGAACCACTTCTTTTTAATCATCTTATTTTGAAAGACCAAATTCCAAAATCAATAACAAATTTTGTTGAAGAGGTACAACACTTAGGAATCATTAAATAAGCTGGTTCTTTTTGACTACTTGCCTTTGCATGAGTAGTTACTGAGAGAAATAAATAGTTGTCTTAAACTATAAAAAGCTATAAGATCAAATGAACTAGTTAAGTTTTGTGAGTTCTTTGAGCTTGTAAAAATAAAAATAAAACGCATTTCAGCAATTTGCATTTCAATTTCAATGAACTAGTTCATTTTGGCCCATTTTTTGTACTAGTAAAAATAGAAAAGCTTAAGGATGATCATATGAACTAGCTCACTTCCATTCCAGTAAAAATATTTCTATTTATATTTTAATTTCAATTCAAGCTTAAAGATGATCAAATTAACCAGTTCATTTTGGCTAGTTTTTTTTTTGAGCTAGAAAAAAAAAAAGATAAGAGAAAACTTTCAATTCAATGGAATTGAAAAATTGTTGCTCTTCTGCTTTGTTGAATGAATAAAAAATGCGCATTTAATTGAATTTGTTTATTTTCGTCTTTATTTTTCTTTCGTCACATAGAACTATTTGCTTTTGCTTTTGTTGTTTTTGCTTTTGTTTTTTGTTTTTGTATTTATTTATTTTGTATTAATTTGCATTTCATTTTCAATTTGTTACTCATAATAATATTTGTTACTGTCTTTTATGTTATGCATGGGAAAATAATAATAATAATTCATATAGAGAGAGGGTAGGGGAGGGGCGTGGGATATATGCGTTTGTAATTTTTTTTTTTCTGAAAGTTTTGTCAGCTGTTTTTTTTTCAATTTTTTGTTTTTTGTTTTTTTTGTTTTGCTTCTTTTGTTATTATTTATGTATTTTATGCAATTGTTTCTTTAATTTCCATTTGTATGCGCGTTATAATTGTAGTATAGGTTTATATATATATATATATATATATATATATATATATAATGTCGTATATATATATGTTTATTATATAGTTAGTCGTATATGGTAAACACAATAGTAACTTACAGTTGTCGCATGTGTTTTTGTTTTTTGTTTTTCTTTTTTAGTTTCGCATTTTATACAAATAGACAATTTTTTCTACTACACCTAATTCAAGTATTTTATGGCTATTCCCATTTCATTCCATTCCATGCCATCCCATTCCATATCGTTCCTCACTCCTTTTCAAACAGAATAACATAGTATATCTTACAAACACAAAAGCTAATTGCTCTGAAACTAAGCGCTATGCATTTACTTGTCCGCTGTCCAGCACTGTTTACACTTACTCACACACACATACACACACACACAAACATATGCGCACATACACATACACACAGAAATATATATATATATTTTTTTTTCGGCAAAGTCCTTAACAATATTTTTATATATATTTATACCCAAAAAAAAAAAAAAAAAATTCTGATTATATAGTTTTACTTTCGCTCTTTTGCATCTACTTAACATAAGCCTAGAATTTCTTGTAGTTTTGCCTTCAACACGCTAATCTAGAGTTTAGAGTATGGTTTATCAATAATTTAGTTATCGATGACATTTTTGCTAATAAGTTATATGTATGTATATATGTATGTAGTATATGTTTTAATAGACTTTATATAGTTTTTCTTCTGCCTGGCCCTTAACATGTTGTCTAGTGTAGCTCTTAGCCTAGATTTTTATTTATATATATATATATATATATATTTTGTTTTTTTCTTAGTTAGTTTTTGTTTTTATGCCTTCAACTTCCTGCTGCATTGCTTCATAGTTTTATTCAATTTTTGGGTGGCGGGAAAGAGGGGTATTCCATCTAAATTTTTTGCATGTCTGTCAAATGCTTTTTCATATATATATATAGGGGTTTTTCTGTATATCGTATGCATCATAATTAACTATATAGTTTAATGTATATTTTATATGAATATTTATATGCGTTTTGATTTCTTTTTAGGTATGTATATATGTATATATACTATATATATATATACACATATATATTTATGTATATGTATATTTATATATAGGTTTTGTTTTCTTTAGTTATTGTCCACCCATCATCCAGTTTATGGAAATTCTTATTTCATTTGTTTTGTTTGTATATTTTGTTGTAAGCCCTTGCAGCTAACTCATGGAACCAGTTCTTTTTACACACTAAATTGCGGAACTAGTTACTTCATGCTTGGAACTTGGAATATTCATTAATCATTTCTTAGCACAGTTAGCTTATAACACTCATCGGCAAAGCGGTAAAACGGGCATATTAGTGGTTAGAGTTAGTTTGAGATATATATTTATATATATATATGACATAATAGGGATATTCTTGCTGGAGAAATACGTAAGTTTATAATGAAAATATCATTTAATTGCTAGAAAAGTTAACTCTACAGCTAGTCTAGCTAAAGCTGAGCTCTTACAGACATGAAAGAAAGGAATCTTTATCGCATAATATGAATTAAAAGCAAATAATAACAATGTAGTCAGGCGTTACCGATTGCAGAATACTCATTCACAACCCAAACGCTGACAGATCCATTTCCCGATTTGCCATGCCCCAATTGGTATATATATAGAGAATGGCAACAGTGATTTAGTCGTTGAATTTTGAGTTTTTAACTCCAAAACTGTAGAAAATTCAGTTTTTCCTAATTTACCACGTCCCCAATGATAGATCTGTATCTACCATATCTTTTCATCTGTCTAGCTTTTCAGCTACCATGGTTGCTGAGATATCTGAAGATGCATTTTCCGATTTGCCAAGCCCCTAGTGGGCGTATCTACAAAATCTTGACACTATCGAACGAGGCTATACACGACTATAAGTTCCAAATTTCAAGTCTCTAGCTTAAATAGCGGCGAAATAGTTTGCATTCATACGGAAAAACGGACGGACAGCAAGCCGCACTTTGCACAAAACCAATATACCCATTTTACTTTTGTGAATGAGTATAAGAAAAACTACAACAATGTGCAACGTCTTTGCTAAGCTTAGCCTAGCTTACCAATTGTTGAGCTCCTTTATAGATTATGCATTGAGGCTTGGCTAATTGAAGCTGTGACTGGTTCCTACATATGTATATATATATGCATTTCTCTTTAGCTGCAAGGGTATTTGCTAGTCGGCTAACCGATTTGTATATTGTTTCAAGTAGTTTCCCATGCTCGCCAAAATGAAATTTTAAATTGAAAGAAAATTATTGAAAACCACAAATAATATTTAAATAATCAATAATTGGTCATAAATAAATGTGAACAAAAACGCGAACAGCAATTTAATAATAAATTTGTATGTGTGTGTGTGTGTGTGTGTGTGTTGTGTGGATGTGTTGTGTGAGTGTGTTGTGTGGGTGTATGTGTGTGTGTGTGCTTGTATTGGGAACTAATATTTGGCTTGAAAATATTTTTATTATTTCACAAATATGAAAAGGCAGCAATTAATTTGTGGGCACAACATGTGGGCGTGTCTAGCCTTTGTGTGTTTGTGTTGCGTGTGTGTATTTGTGTGTACTGTGTGTGTGTGTGTGTGTTTAGAACTTTGTTTAGATTTAGTTTTCAGTTAGTTTTCATGGAATTTCGTTTAATATTTGTTAGAAGCAGTTTTTTTTTTTTTTTTGTTTACCCTGGCACAGTGAGAGAGAAAGAATTAAGGCGAGGGTGTGGTAGAGAGAGAGAGAGGGTAGCTTAGTTTCTGCTTAACAATAAAACATAAAAGAACTGAATATTGCAGCAGCAAATTCATAAAATTTTATTCTGTTAAAATTCCATTTTGAAAGGAAACAAAACCATTAAGTCCTGGGCTCAGGATATACAAACGATTTTGGGCATTTCTCTCTGTAAGGGTATTTAAGTTTCGGTTATACGCAGTTTTTACCTTGTTAAGAATGAAACGATATATATATATATATATGTATATATATGTATATATATACGAGATACTTTTCGTAGTTGCATTTTAGGAATGTTGCTAGCCAAAACGAATCCTGAGCTCGTTTTTTTTTTCGTTCTTTCTTTGTCAATAAAAAAATCAGTGTGAAATTTGAAAATGCGAAATGCAGCTGATGTTGTTGTTGTTGATCAGGTTGTTGTTCTGGTTCTGGTTGTTGTTGTCAACGTATCAGAAGTCCTGTATCTGGTGACCAGCGATTCGCACGATAGTACATATCCTTGTACATGGAAGGACATGCATTTTGATTCTGTTTTGGGAAAAATGGAAAAAGAAATGAAACAGAACGAATTAAAAGTAGATCAATTTATGGATTATATGATTGATTATTTGATGAACTGAACGGAGTGATTGACTGGTAGACAAATGATTGGCTGGGATGGATGATTGAGAAGAATGTAGAAGAGAGTAGAATTGACTGAATGATTGAATGATTGATTGATGAATGATTGACAAACTGACTGAATGATTGAGTGGGAGCTAGGCAGTCAGTGATAAATTGAGATATAGACTGACTGATTGGATTCATTTTAGATGGATGATTGAGTAGAATGTAGAATAGAGTAGAATAAACTGACTAATTGATTGATTCATGAATGATTGATAAACTGACTGAATGATTGAGTGGGAGCTAGACAGTAATGAAAGGTCAGTGATAAACGGAGATATAGACTGACTGATTGATTTGATTTTCTTAAATAATTGATTGACTGATTGATTGAGTGAATTTTGATTGATTGATTCTGATTTGACTGAAGTTTATGGTTTTATTACTGTATGAATAGCATGAGTGTGTGAATAGAATGTAGCATATTTCAGCACTTACCTTATGACGCTTAAAATCTATGTTCGTCCTTACGGTTCTATGGTGTAAACTTTGCACGGGTCGCGCATTATTACCTAATGGAGCTTTCGGTGTACTCTCGGAGCCTTGCATCAGTCGACGGAGTTGATATAACTGAAAGTATAGTGAGAAGCAGATATTGAGAAATGAGAATGAAGTCGGCTATTCTTCGTCAGTTGTATAACCCAGGATAGATTGAGGTTAGGTTTCCTTTTTTTTTTTTTTTTAATATAATAGAAGTTAGATCATATTCATATTACTCATTCTGTGCTCTTGGATCTCCTCCCATTCAAATTTTTAATGTTTTTGGTCTCTGTTTACTTTCTCTGTTTGTTGTCTAGTTACATGGCTCTGCCCCTCTGTCGTCCGTCCTTTGTCGATGCATATGCAAATTGATTAAACTAACCAAATATTGTTTTTTAATTATGCGCAGAGCATCGCGATGACCGCAACTAAACCGCGCGGCGACCGTAGCCCAATTGATGAGAAATTTTATAATTGCATTTATGCAAGTTTTTATTTTATTTTATTTTTTTTCTTGCAACAATTAAAAACGTTAAAAAACAAATTATAAAAATGAAAAAAAAAAAAATCATACAATTCGTCTCTAATTGCAATTGCAAAACGCAAATGCAATTCATTATTTGCGGTCGCCTGTGAAATGGGTGAGGGAGGGGAAAAACAGATGCCAAAAGAGGGGGGTTGAGTGGAATCTTACCTCTTGTTTGGTGATATAGATGGGTTTATTAACTAGTATCCAGACCGTGCTCTCCCAGCAGCCCGGATGCGTGGTGGATCCCTCGTACGTAATATAATGATCCGTATTCGGTAGCAGCGATCGCACCGATATGTGCCGGATGGGCGTTGAGAAGCCTGCAGAAGAATGTTGAAAAAAGTAATGGGAATTACAAAAGAGTGTAGTTAGAGCTGTTAGAGAACTGGAGAACAACAACTAGATGTAGTTATATATATTAGCAACAGTTATTCAAATCCTTTAAAGAGACTCAGGCTTGCCTAGTGTAGAGCATAGTCAAAGTTGGTCACTTCGACTATGTATTTGGGTTTGACTAACGTGGAGCTTAGGTTAGACTAAAGCTTAAGCTAAACTATAATAGATATATGGTGTTTTTTGTTCAGTTTTCCGAATATATATAATAGGAGACATTGAGACTATAGTGGAGATTGCGACAAGTTAATATTTAATAGGGCTGAGCTTGAGTTATGTTAGGTTAGCTAATGTCAGTTAGTTAGGTAAGGTCATGTTAGGATAGGTTGGGTAATGTTTTTATTGGGTTTTGCGAGTCTAGGCTAGGGAAGGTGCTTGTTGGGTTATTTGAAGCGTGGTTAACTAAGGACAGTTGAGCTAGTGTAGGTAAGGTCATGTTAGGCTGGGCTAGGTAAGTTAAAGTAAGTGTAACAAAAAATAGGGCAGGCAACGTTAGGTCAGTATACCTCATGTTAGGTTAGATTAGGCACGGTAGTCTTAGGCTAAGTTATAGTAGGTAAGGTCATGTTCGGTTGGGATAGGTTAAGTATTGCTAGGTTAAATTAAGGATGGTCAATTAAGGTTCATTATGGAAGCTCATATTAAGTTGGGCTAGTTAGCTAAGAAATTTAAAGTAATAAGATTAAAGTAGTTTAAGTAAGTTTAGTTTAGGTAATTTGAAGCAAAGTAAGTTAGTTATTAGCTAGGTGAGGTTAAGTAAACTCATGTTCTATATAGCTAGGTTAGACTGGATTTCGTTGTACTAAATTGGGTTATTTTGTGATTATCTGTAAGCAACATATGATCTATTGGGAAGAGGCACTTATCCCTTTGACACTCTTTCGGTGGTCTAATTAATGGGTAACTAGATTACCTCATTATACTATGGGTCTAAAAAAGAAACTTTCCAATCAACCAAAAGCTACCTAAGCATAAAGCTAAAGGCAGCTGTAGAAAGACGCGGCCCATTTTCTTTTGCTCTTATCAGACCTAACCGCAGCTTAGAATTCAGTTTTATACACTATGACATTTACAGGGTATCGAAAGTAAAGTTCAAGGTGCATCGGACATTTAAATGGAGCGCACATTTTGCCATGTCTTGTTCGCAATATGAATGGCAAACCGTCGACGATACGAAAAAAACCTAATGAATAATTCAGACTAGCTAGCCAAAAGGGGGACGGACAAGCCGACATGGGGCAGAGGGGGGAGGGCTCTGGAAGGGGAGTGAGCTCTGCGCCTGATTTGTTGGTTGCCTTCTCGTTGGTCACTTGACCGACGGCGCTCGACTTCATTCATACAAATCATTATGCCAAGCCGGAAATGAAGCGCCTCGCGGTTTATGAGACGGCGGCAAATGGTACTAAAAAAAAATGAGTGGCGAAAGCGTTGGGTTTGCGGCGAGAGAAGTGGAAGTTAGCTGTTAGGACTGGTTCAGGTCGGGTCTAAAGGCATTCCAAATAATTATTTGCAACAGAATTGTTAGGTCTTACATGACGATTTCGTCGGCAATCTGCAACGACATCTGAATACTCTATTTAAATTATATCCATTTTATATGTGGCACTTGACAGACGACATACTGTCGATAACTTTATTCAATTAGCGATAACTTGTACCTTTAATGATATCCATTTTATATTTGACATAACACACCATCGTTACCTTTAGCTATTTATCGATAACATATACATGATGATTTTCATTTATATTTGGCATATTCTACAATCGATAGCTTCAAGAAACAATCGATAATTTATACCTTGAAGGATTTAATTGGCATACGGCATACTATCGACAACTTTAGTAAGTTATCGATAACATATATCTTGAATAATGTGCCTTTCCATGAGACATATTTTACTATCGATAACTGCAATAAATTATCGATTACTTTTATACAAATCTGCACATTCTCTAAGAATTCATAAAGTGCTTCTTCTGTAATTTCCCAAGTGTAGTTGGTATTCGTTGTTTCGACTATTTTGACTTTGGCTTTTAAGTAGTTAAACTTTCAAGTTGTTTTGCCAGTTGGTTCGCAGAAATTGGCCGCATATTTTCTGCATTCTGAGCTCGAGCGGGGTGCTAAAGGAAACTCCAGGTTTTTCTTTATTTATTTTTACTTTTTCCCGTACTTTTTTCCTCTTTTCATGGAGCTACATAAAGTTGTACGACCTGTAAAAAGGCTATTAAACTGGGTCGGTCTGACGGTCGGGTTGGTGAGGGGCGGGGGGAATTATTAAGTGTCGGTTTAGTGTAATTCGAGGTTTCATTTTCGTCACTTTGCGCGGTGTTGCGCGGCGCGGCGCCAATTTCGCGGCCAACGGCTGTCGAGCAATTTTTATGGCTCACTTTAGGACGTTGCCGCACATAATTATGCCGCTTGTTGTTGCAGCTACACAATTGTTGCAGTTCCACTTGCAGTTAGCAAGTTGTTGCTGCTGCGGAATGACATCATAAAAGTGCTAGCCGCAGAGCCATGAGCCATGAGCCAAGAGCCATGAGCCGTGAGCTGTGAGCTGTGAGCTGTGAGCCTCGAGCCTCGAGCCTCGAGCCGCCAGCCGAGAACTGTGAGTTGGGCAAACGTTGCAACATTTCCGGTGCATTTTGCGTAGCGGAAATGATGTTGGCACGCCCCCTCAGCCAGAAGCGCCCCCCTTTTGGTTGGTTGATAGTGCCAGTCGAAAGTCAGTTAACAGAGGAACTCATCAAACGAACTCGACTCCATGCCATTGATGAAGAATGCCAAAAAACCATGCGAAGCGAGGGCAGAGATGAGTCGTGACTCGTGACTCGCGAGTCGTGAGTCCTTAATTGTAATCGACTGAGCTGAACTAGAGATGTGACCCGTTGTATCCATTGAAAATGCAGCTAGAGAGGGGCGTGACTGGTTCAGGTCGGGTCTAAAGGCATTCCAAAAATTTATTTGCAACAGAATTGTTAGATCTTACATGACGATTTCGTCTGCAATCTGCAACGACATCTGAATACTCTATCAAAATTAAATCCATTTTATATTTGGCATACGAAATTGTCGATAACTTCTACCTTGAATGATTTCCAGTTTATATTTGACTGACGACATACTTTCGATAACTTTAATCGATTTGCGATAAGCTGTACCTTTAATGATATCCATTTTATATTTGGCATACAGCATACTATCAATAGCTTCGTAAAACGCAAGTCACTAAACTCATTGAACCTAATATCAAATAGATTTTTAAAGTCGAAAGCTTTCAGAGCTTTAAATTAGGCAAAGAAGCTTTCTCGTATGTGCTTAACTAACTTATCTATTATATATGATATATCTACATATATCTATAATGCCACAATAGCTTGCAGCCTCGTGACACGATGACCTTTAGAAAGCACGAAGATATTCTGATAGTACTTAAATATAGATCTAGTAAAACTGCTCATTGGGCGTTTCCATATGAAAAGCTATTAATATATTCGCTCGCCATAAATCGAGCCGATACTATCGCATAACTCACCTCTATAGAGAACCTTGTTGAATGTGCTCGTTATGATGCGCAGCTCGGGATTGGGCGTTTCGCCAATTTGCACCATCAACGAGAGTCCGACAATGCCCTGCGATTTATGCTGCGCCTCGGACATGTTGTGGTACAGCTCCTTGTTGAAGCCATAGATTTGTATCTGTATGTGAGTGAGTATGTGTGTGTGTGTGTGTGTGTGTGTGTGTGTGTGCATGGGATATGTTACAATATTAATATGACTGGTTAGTCTGGCCATCCTGTTGCCGTCGCTTGATTGACCTACCTCGCCCGGAAAACTGTAGCCCTGTATGTAGTGCTCGGAGCCGCGACTGTTCTCGGTGCCGTAGTGTATGTAAATCTCTTCGAATTGGTAGCGATAGGCCAAAGGACCTCCGGATATGTTCACGTGCTGCTTTGTGTCCTTGTCCACGCGAAAGACGAGTGATTGACCCGTGTTGTGCAGCGTGCCGGAAACCTGTTGACGACGACAACCAAACAGAGACAGAGAAAGGGAAAGGTAGACACAGAGAGAGGGAGAGAGAGAGAGAGAACGAGAGTGTGAGAGCGTGCAACTGAATGTCCTTTCCGGTGTGTTTGCTGCTGCTGCTGCTGCTCTTACCTTGTGCTTGTCAATGTGCAGCGGTCGCAGGTAGGGATCGAAGAGCAGCTTGTCGGGCACCACATCAATGGGTGACTGTCGATGTCCTTTGTTGCACATGTTCCACTGCGGATTGATGAGACCCCAGAAGCTGGGACCTGTAAAATACAAATCGCTGATTACAAACAAAACTCTATGCAAATATCATAAATATTTGTTGACTAAATGGGGAATGCATGACTAAAAGGTACTCTGTTTTGAATGTGGTAATTAGTGTTTTGTAAGTTGAGCTTTTGGATCGAACTTATATGTCGAAATTTAACTTTTGTATATCGAACTCTCGGATAGAGTTCAAATATCGATAGTTAAGCTCTCGGATAGAGTTAATATCTCAAGATTTTAGCTATATACATATATGCATTGGTTATATCCTAAGTCTACATTATGACATATTAGACTTATTTACTAATATAGTCTAATGTTTATTTTAACTCAGGTTCATTTCTATACCTCCATTGCTAGATTAGAAGACAACTTTGCCTTGAATCTAACGTGCAGAAAATATCTTATATAATAGTTCAAACCCTTCAATAGTTTCTCTTTCAATCACTGAGCTCAATTGGTCTAATTGGTCGAGTACGAGACATTTGACTAGTTCAGTCTATTAAACTTTATTCTTATGCTTCATATCATCTGAACTTCGCATTATATTACTATAAGTTCAAGTGTCAATTGTGTATTCCTAAACTAAATTGAGATTCTTTAGCTGCAAAGCCTTAGTCCTTTATAGATTATAGAAACTAAATGTCAAATGCTTTAGCTCTAGGCTCTATAGTCTGTGAGTTCTTTGAGTTATATGGATTATTTTGCAACTCCACTCTCTATGATATATAGCATTTAAAGACTCTCATGGCACATCTAACATTACTTGATTGCTGATGGGTATCACAAATAGGAGGAAGGGGAAGTTTTCAACAGCTGACTGACTGACTGTTTGGCTAACTGTCAATCGTGTTGTTCGAATGGGAAATGTGTCCAGCTTCGTTCTGTCCGTCCCTTGTCCCCCATCCAATTGTAAACAACGAGTCGACAATTCAAACAGCAAATGAAATTTCATAAGCTTCGCTTCACTCGCTGCCTCTCGCGTCAGTTTAAATAGCAATTAAATGAACCCAAATGGGAGTTCCATTGCGTTCAACAAAAAAATATATACATATACACATACGAAGAAGGAGTTAGCGACACTTGACCAGTCCGCCCGAACTTCCACCCATTGCCCTGCGGCGTTTAGGTAAGCGAATAGTTGGCTCTCGCCTCGCATTCAATTTGATGTGACAGGCACAAACTGTCGAAACTTTTCAAAACAAACTCTCCGAATGATTGCAACTGGGGGTAGCTGGGGCAGCCTGGATTGGGGCCATTGCAGCCCTCAGGCTGTTCGTGTGCCGTGTGCAGCAGCCATATGGAAAAATGGAACATTTTTATAGACCGTAGACCCGCTTACGAAATACTCTCATCACTGTTAATTGATATACTATATTGTAGTCAGATATTGGATATAGTCAATGCCAGTTCTGCTGATATTGCTATAAGTTAAGAGTCACGAGGACAAATAGGTTGGGTTAACTTAAATATCATTACAAAAAATTAGTTTGATATGTGAGAAAACCTAACCTTAAAGTTGATTTTCTAGCGCCGGTAGAGCAACAGTGAATGTCAAGGGTGCTCAATTGAGCCAGAGCAATAGAAATCAGTGCAGAGGCTAAGTAGCTGCAGTGAATACACACACTTATACACACACATATACACACACACACACATACACACACCCTCTCTCTAGGTGACTCTCAATGGTAGTGCAAGCGTCGCTCATGCCACACGCAGCTGCTGCTCATTTTGTGTTTGCATTCATTCACACACACACTCACACTCACACTCACTCACTCATTCATTCATTCAGTTATTCATTCGTTTTTGTTGCCAGTGCTTTGTGCTTTTTTGTTGTTGCTTTGTCTGCCGCCTGACGCTCAGCCGCTGCCTCTACCTCTACCTCTGCCTCTGCCTCTACCTCTGCCGCTGCCTCTACCTCTGCCTCTGCCTCTACCGCTGCCTCTGCTTCAGCCTAACCCTGGGGCACTGCCTCTGCTGTTGCATAAATAAAATTGCGTCCTGTTGCAAGCTGCAGCCGTGTGGCATAATAACAAAAATGGCCGCTGACCAGCTACAATTCCACCCTAGTTGTATTATCCACAAATATGTTTTCGCTTATTTTATTTATTTTGCTCACTTTCATTTCGAAATTTGCAGCACGAAACGCGCTCCAACTCAATTTAATTGCGTTAAATGACAATTTTAGACACGTATTCCTAGCTTTTTCTCCATTTTTAACTCTCTCTCTCTCTCTCTCTATTGCTTGCTCTATTTGTTTGTGTGAAAGGCGAGCCTTTAGAAGTAATCATTTCTATTCTTCTCTTTTCCGCATCATGTTTCAGCTCTTTAGCTCTTGGTATCTATTTATCTCTTGTCACATGTTTTCTTACGCTTCTCTTCCAGAGAAATTAGGCATACAATTTCTCACTGTGTATTTACATTTAGCAAAAGCAGAGCGAATGATATGTAAATAGAATACAATAGAATAAATGAAATAACATCCACTCGCTTGCTCTTCTGTTTATTTTGGTTTCTTCTTCTGCATTTCTTCTCTCTTTACATATCAATCTCTCTCCTTTACCTACCTCTTCTGTTTCTACTTTAGTTTTCCATTCTTCTGCTTTCTTCCCACCCATTTCTCACTGTGCATTTACATTTGCTGACTTATAGCTCAATTGCAGTTCAGTTCCATTTACTTGATCTCTCCACTATCCTCCTCTAATTTAAGAGTCTTAGTTTCTCAGCCCTATTTCTCTCTGTGTATTTATATCTGTGTTTACATTCCAGTTCTAGCTTGACTTCCTTTTAGTCGATCTATCTTGGGCTCCTTAGCTTCTTCAGTTCCTTGATCTATTTCCTTCCCCATCTCTTCTCACTTTGTATTCTTTTGCCCCTCGTAACTCACTTCCTCATACTCAATTTCCCTCAGTGTATATTATAAGTATATTCATATATAATATATATACGTTGATTTCCTGCTGTAGCCTGAGCTCCCTTCCGCAATTGAATTCATTTACATTTGAAATAAACGCTATAACTTCATCTGTACTCGATATTTATTTGCCTGATTGAGTGCAGCGAGTATTTGGCATTCGTTAAAGTTGTTAACGAGCGAATGCATCGAGGGCTATTCACATGCATTCACAATGTCTGGCAAGTGTTTAAATTTAAATTCAATTGCGATACATAAATACAGAACTTACCCGAGATGCCATCGTATGTCCACCATTCCTCCCAGCTGGACAGGACCTCTGAAAGCAAAGGAAAAGAAATGCATATGAGACAAGAGCAGAGCGTAGCGAGAAATGCATTAATGTGCCAAGGCTTAAAGCCGGCGTAAAAAGGGTCTGGGGAAACAATCAGAAAAGTACCTTGACAGAATTTGTCTAGATAAGTCAGACCCCCCCCCCCCCCATCCATATCCCTCCCTCAGGTTGTGTCAATGACACCCGGTTGGAGTAACTAGGCTGTCAGGCCATAGACCCCGTTTAGTTGGGACTGAGAGGGGGGTGCTGGGGGGTGGGTAGCGGTGGGGATGTCAGTTGGCAGCCAAATCTTTGGCTTTTCAATGCGCATAATTCGCTGCCAATGTAAACAGCGCATGAAATCAACTAATGTAGGACTTCCCACTGATGCCTGATGGCGTAGACAAACCGAACGTTAGTGCAAGAAATGAGGCAGACAAAACAAACAAAGCAGTAGCAGCGGCAGTGACAGTGGCGCCTCTCTTGGCGCTTCTCACTGGCAGCCGACGAGACGCCAGCGCGCCCCAGGCATGTCTGGGGGCTTCCTTTCGCCAAATGCGTGTCGCATGAGTCAACATGGTTCAACATGCTGCTATTTCTGGATATATATACACATACATATATATATATACATATCTATATATGGATACTGGCTTCACCATCGCCATCGCCATCGCCATCGCCATTGCCATCTCCAGCTTTCCGTCTACCTCCAATTCGGGCAAATGTTGTCGCCAGTCGGTCGGGCGCCAATAAAGTTTACACTCAGTTGCCACATTTCGTTTATGGGCAAGTTCTGCTTCCGCTTTATCAAGCGACAGACAATTTTCGCTATTTTTCTTTCGGACCAACCCCAGAACCAATCTCAATCTCCCCCTCCCGCCGCCCCAGCTGCTCCCTCGGCCTGACTCTTTGAGCGTATTCAAAATTTATGCTATATGCGTCGTGCCGCAGCGGGTAGCACACACACACACACACACACACACACACACACACACACACACACACACACACACACACACACACACACACACACACACACACACACACACACACACACACACACACACACACACACACACACACACACACACACACACACACACACACACACACACACACACACACACACACACAGAGCCAATGCGGCGGCTGTGGGGCAGGATGTAAAGTCTGCTCGAAGATGAAGCGAGACAGACAGTGAGGGAAAGGGGTGGGGGTGAAGGCGAGGGACACTCTGTATGGGGAAGGGGGCAATAAAGCCAAAAGAAATTGCTGCAAGCCAAAACGGAAGTTGAGCAAGGGAGTCGCTGGCATCGCTGCTGCTGCTGCTGCTGCTGCTTCCTGCAACTACCAACTACAGCGTTATGCTATGTCTTCTTTTCGATATACCCTAACGCAGTCTGGGCACTTTAACTAATTGAAGCGAGAGAGAAAGAGAGAGAGATAGAGAGAGGGAGAGAGAGAAAAAGGGAGTTAAAGAGAAGTTGTTCCAGCTTCTTGAGTTGAGCTAGCTATCCATGGCAAATGTCTAGAGTCTTAAGTCTTTAAAACTTGTGATCCACATTGCAATACTGTATGACGTAGAAAACTTTTGGTTGCTTCTAATGACATCTTGAATGGCTCATAAGCTTTACCCTAAGAATCCGTATAGCTTAATTCCATGAATATACAAAGGAAGCACTTTCAGTACTGTACTTCCAAAAGACGATCAGCTGGAAGGAATACCAGAATACATTGAATATAATGGGTTACCTCCCATTTGCCCAGTTGATATGGAGCACTTTACATAGATTACATTTCGTAGGGGCTTTCCCATAGAAAACTAGCTAATAAAGGGTTTTCCATAGACAACTTTCCATTGTGTACTTTGATAGAACACTTCCATATAAGATAGGATCGAGTTTCCCATAGAAAACTATCTATTATATACTTTTATATGACACTTCTATAGGATCTACTAGCTACCTACAGTAGAGCTGGGAATCCATCGATCGAAAAAAATCATCGATACTATCGATGGTAAGTCTTTATCCATCGATGGATACACCATCGATATTATCAATGTTTCCATCGTTAATTTAAATGATTTTTTTTAAACAAGTTTAAGGTTTTAAACATTGTTTTGAAATTGTTTAACCCTCCAAAAAAGCTAAAAACGGTTAATTATGTTTTTAAAATTATTTTTTAAACTTTTCAAGGAAAACAAAAGATTTTCGTGCAAACAAAAATAAGTAAAAAATATATGAATTCAACATGATATCAATATCTATCGCCATCGAAAAGTTTCCATCGATCTATCGCACTTTACCAGTTTCATCGATACTATCGATAGTGCCCTCGATGGATTTCCCAGTTCTAACCTACATCGCCAAGACCTCATAAAGGTAACATAACTCTGTAAGCTAAGAACTACTATCTGTAAGCTTAGAATCCTAAGCAGCACTTGAGATGGAATCTAGAAGCTTTTGAACTGTTGATGGGATCTGGCTAAGGATAGAGTACCTATTAACTGCGTTTTTAAGCCATAAGACAGTAAGATTGTTTGAATTGTGGGCGCAGATAGCGCCGAGGTTCTGTGGCAAGGCCTCCGCTTTCGTGAGGCATTGTGGGGAAGGGGAAGGGGAAGGGGGAGGGGAAGGCGAAGGGTATTGTCGTGTTGCTTTTCTTAAAATAACAATGAACGTCCGTTTGGTTGAATACGCGGATTCGTGAAACGCGACTTGCCGTCACTTCATTTTGTTTGTTTGTCGCGTATTTTGTGGGATAGTTGTATCGTTGTTCGCTTCCTCTTCCTCAACTGGAGTCCGACTGCTACAGTGCCTGCTTAGCGCTGTAAAGTATGCTATTAAATTGGCCTGGCAAACGAAGTCAAACCGAAAAATGGCACAAAGCCTTCAATAAAAACCATTTGAGAATGTTTTACGACATTTTGCAAAGGGTCGCTGGTTTTTTGGATTTTTTGGATTTTTTTCTTAGCAACAAACACCCCCTTTGTACCCCCGCTTGAACACCCGCTCCATGGACACCCCTTGGTGTGGAGCGATTCGCCCTTTTCCTAGCTAGCTCGTAGTTTTCCAAGTCTCTGGCCGATTCGATTCATCTGTCGTGATGATTCGTCAACAGATTGCACATTTTCAGCGGGTGTTTTATAGAGTATAAAGTATAAATGTGGGGCATATCGGTTTGGTGGAAATGTGTGTAAGATGTAAGTGAGAGCATAGTAGACTTCATAAACTATATAAACTATTGATCATGAGTGAGTCGAGCTAGCTATGTTGGGCTGAATGTCCGTACGTTCGTTCATTCTTCCATCTGTCCGTACTTCTATTCGCCTGCAGCTAGATACTTGATACTATAAACATCCATTTCGTTATACCCAAACTCTGCGCAGGGTATCTCTTTGTCGTGCCCAACATCCATACTTGAGCACTCGAACTTGTTTTCCATCGATAGAGGGAGCTGCTAGCTTCCCTGACTTTCAACTTTCCCCCATTAAGCCATTTGGCAATTTGGGTTTTTATGCTGCAACAGCAACTTAATTTATTGTTATAACAGTTTTGTCGGCTCACATTCCAAGCGGGGACTGGGGGCTGGAATGGGTGTAGTGTTATGCTGTGGAGGGGGAGGGGGGGGGGGGGTTTTTCCTCATTGCCTCTTTTTTCTTCTATCTATCAATTCGTTGGCTGGACCGCATGTCGCCAATTTTGTTGTGAATGCTTTATGAAGAGATTTGCCAGAGTTTCATTATCTATTCAAATGGTAATCGTTGGGTCTCCATTTCCTCTATCTCTTTGCTGTGAATTCACAAGTTTTAAAGCTTTCGGCTTGTTGCCTAATTGAGGCTAGGCATTGGATATAGCCTTTATGCCTTTTACTAAACTCAAATCTCTTTCGCGACAACTTCGTTCACTTTTTAGTCATTTCAATCGTATCTATTGGACTTGTTATCTATGTTTGATCTATTCGACTATAGACTTTTTAGTTTTTAACGATGAAAACTTTCTATCTATTTTTCTAAGCATCTATCCATATATATGTATATGTCTCATAAGTTGTTCAAGATTGATTCAAACTGCTCTTCAGTTGACTTCAAAAATTAGCTTTAAGCTAATTTCATCTCATTTCAGCTCATTTATAGACTTAACTCTTTAACTGCTGTATCTCTTTTCTAATCTTCACTCTTTAAGTTTTCTAGGAATTTCTAATTTGAAATTCTCTTTAAAATTCCAGGAATTCTAATTTATATTTAGCTTTCGTTCAGATCTATGGCCCACCGCATAGACTTAATATGTTAAGTAAATACTTGTTTCCTTGTCGCCTTTGGCTTGGAAACATGTTCAAAATCCTTTGTTTGTGTTGGACAAGCAAAAACTTTCTAATAATTCCAAATCTGTTTTTGCGCTTTTCAACCCCTTTCAACAGTAAAAAACGACATTGCAGCGTTGAGCGTGACCGACTGCCTAATGCTGGTTCATTGTGGAAAAAGATACTAAAGCTGATCAAGAGATTTAACTGTGGAAGAGATCAATGTGACGAAGAAATATTTGCTCCGCTAGCTCTTTGGAAGACCATTCTAATATAGCATACTAATACTACTACTACTTATATATTTTTAGTTGAGGGTCGTCTATTCGAGTATGTGTGTAAATTTCCAAATATCTAGCTTCAATGGCACCTTAAATCATATCTCTTGTATTTCAGAAAATTATAGGATTTTTAGATTTGCCACGCCCTTCTTAGTGGGCATATCCAAAGTCCCTAAGCACTTCCCAAATTGATGCCAAATTGATCAGCTAATTGATTGACTAACTGATCGGTTGATTGACTGATTGATTGATTGACTAATTAATGGACTGGCTATCATCAGTATATATCAGTCAATGGATTGATTGAATAATTGTCTGATTGATTGATTGACTGATTAATGGATTGGATATAGATTTACTGATTGATTGAATGATTGTCTGAATGATTATTTGTCTACTGATTGACACACTGATTCAGTGATTGATTGATAGATTGATTGCTTGATTGGCTACAGATTGACTGAATGATTGATTGAATGATTATCTGACTGATTGATTGATTGTTTGATTGATTGATCGACTGATTGGCTGACTATTTTGGATCTCTAACTTTGCTTTGCATTCATAGAGGTAGACGAATGGAAGTACGACGATAGCAGGACGAACATTTCTTAGCAACCAATATGCTCTCTTCTCACTTAGAGCATAAGTATACAAAAACAAAGCCAATAAACAAAAGTTTTCGGTTTGCCTGTCAAATATATTCACAGATATCTCATATATATATGTGTGTGGGTGTGGGTTTCGGTGTATACTATTTTCTGAATGTTGGCCCAACTCCTTATCGATAACCAGCGATGACTAAATTAAGTTGTTGCTATTGTCATTGTTGTTGTTCTTGTTGCTGTTGTAATTAAGAACGTTAAATCAAAATCAAAATAAAGCGCGAGGCAGAGCAACGCAACGCAAAGGGCGCACTCTGAAGCATTATTATGAGCTCCTTGATATGTTTTGCTTGCTGTTGCTGTTGCTGTTGTTGTTTCTGGAGCCAAAGTGCCTACGAAAGGACAACAAGAACAAAAGTCACGCACACTGTAGAAATTGCAATAAGAGTGTGTGGTTGTGTGTGGGTGTGTGTGTGAGTGCGTGTGTGGGTGCTTATAATGGCGTTGCGCTTCAAAAGACAAAAGACAACACGCCCTGCTAACTAATTCTAGTTCAGGTGCGGACTGCAGTTGAAAGCGGGCTCAAATTTCAACACTTTGACTACACTAAGTGCTGTGAAGTGTTTCAGAGAGTCTAGGTTGTAGCTATTATGATTTTGGAGAAGTTTTGTAATTCTTTTAAGCTTGTATATTTTCTATTATTATATTATAATAATAAGTATTATATAGAATATATAGAAATATAAGTTTCTTTTTAAGTACCCCTCAAATAATATCAAAATATTTAAATATAATAAAGAGTCTATATTGTATAGTAGAACTCTATATGGTATAGTAATATGTCATTAGGAAATGAAGAAGAATATTCAGTCAATACGAAAGGCAAAGCGCAGACATTAGCATTAGAGTCGTGTAAAGAATTGGGATAAAATTGAAAAAAAGCCTTTTACAATTCAGAGCTTAGCAAACTAGCTAATTCTTTGTATTTTTTGTAATCGATTTAAAGCATTTGGTACGGAAAAATATATCGATAACTATCCAAGATATGCAAAACTTTTGCATACATTTTCCTTTCTGGACCTAAGACAGAGTGTCTTCATTTAAAGCGCCCCTGAATATGCGGCCCAAGTGCGAATTTTGCTCCTGTATTATTTCATTTGAAATGAATGCAATACACGCGACCAGAAACAAAAGTTAAATCCATGATAGAAAAGACAATGGACGAAACCGCAAAGGCAATAACACACTAACCACTAGCACACACACACACACACACAGTCGCATACACACACAGAGAGCCCTTTTATGTGTAAATTATGGGTTCAATATAATATTGACAAAGAATCAATAAAGGAAATGTCCTTAAAATTAATAGGCGACATTCTCTGATATCGAATTACTCGCTCTGTCATCGCTTTTAATTAAAATTTCTAGACAAGGGCGCGACACACACACACACACACACACACACACACACACACACTCGCACACACATGTCGTGGCAAAATTTATGACTTCCTGTTAAGCGCTCGCTGATTAGTATCTGAGAGTATCTGAAGGATCCAGCTCAGACGGCGGCTCAGTTTATCAAATTGTCGCCTCGTCGCGAAGATTGACGGGCATAACTTTGGTCTGAGCGCCTTTCCCATGCCACGCCCACAAATTTCTCTGGTCTGAGGTTGGGTTTTTGGTTTCGGGTTGTGCCCGTGGCACTTGAACAGCTTTTTGTTAGCCATTTTATTTTTTGTTGGTGTGGATTTAGTTTAACATTGAGTTAATTTGCCTTAATGAACTTTTCCTTAAGGGTTAAATACGCCAAAACTTTGCTTTTGGCTTAAAGCAAAAGAAGAAGAAGAAAAATTTAAGACATAAATTCTTTTAAAGTTTTTTATTTTTTTTACTTTGATAATTAAGACTTAAGGTTTGACATTTAGTAGCCACAAATGAATGATACTTAAATATGAATGAACAGGATTGACTAAAAGCGATGAGATTGATGAAGTAAGTGGCTTGAATTTGTGATTGATTAGATGACCATCTGAGAGACTAAGTGATTGACTGATGGATTGACAATCTTTTCATTGATTGACTGACCATTTGATTGACAGCCGATAGCCTGAAAGATCTTTGATTGACTGATTTCCTGACGTATTGACTCTCAATCTGACTGTCTGATTGATTGGGTACTGATTGCGTGACTATCTGATTGACTGAATGACGGATTGACTACTGATTGATTGACTGACTAATTGACTCATTGATGAGCTGACTGACAATAAGACCTACTGACTGATTGACTGACTGATTGATTAATCAATTAATGAGCTCAATCAATTGATGAGCTCACCGACAAACATCTACTAATTAACTGACTGACTGATTGATTGATTGACTAATTGACTCACTGATGAGCTAAATGACAATATAAACAATTGATTGACTAATTGACTCATTGATGAGCTGACTGATGAACTAAATGCTCATCTAATTGCTGATGGTTTCATCCATTGATTGACTGAGTGAGGAACCGACCGAAGTCATACTATTTAACTTCTGATTGACCGACTGACGGACTGATTAATTAAGTTTTTGACGGACAATCTGATTTATAAAGATATAGCATAATTGACATACTGACTGAGGCATTGACTGATTGGTGATTGATGAGTACTGCTTTGACTGCTGATCACAAGAGAGCTCTTTTTTTTTAATATTTACCGATATCTAGTTGCTTGTAGTCGAATGATATATCATGGTTGCTCTCAGAGAAGGAACAAACAGAAACAGTAACAATCGATGCGCCATTAGACGCCATCTCTCTAAATATTTTTTGAATGTTTTTTCTCTTCAAATTTCTTTTAAAATGTGTTTCGTTTTTCTTTTTGCTTGCGAAAATAAATTAATTTTTGCCAAAATTGTTGGCAATGATATCAAAAGTATTTGTTGTTGTTGTTGTTGTTGCTCCTATTGTTGAGGCTTATTTTTTGCGGAGCTACCGAAAAAATACGACGAGAAAAAAAGTGAGAAGCACTTGCAAATTCCAATTTCAGTTTGCGTCGGGCGACCCATGAAAAGTAAATTAAAAAATAGGTCAACAAACACAAACAAAAACAGCCTAAAAATTTAGAGCAAAAAACAAAACAATAGGGGGTTACCTAAAAAGAAACCAGCAAAAACAAAAACAAAATTGAAAAGAAAACTGAGAATTTGCAATTCACGCGATGAGTTAACAGCAAAAGTTTCTTTTTTATACGCGAATCCATCGAAATGCCTCCGCCAGTCCCTTCGTAACCCTCACAGATAATATTTGTGCTGGCCCCCAATCTATTTGCTGTTGCCATGGAATTTGAGCTATAAACTAAAATCAACTTTTATCGATAAGCAAAATATCGATATTGAATGCATCGATTATCATTTTGGTGTTATGTCGGATTGTAGAGAAATTTCAACTTCAGCTTCAACTTTACTTTCAACTTCAACTTAAATCGATTAAACATTTTTAAATCAAATATTCCAAAAAATATTCTTGATAAAAGTTTTTCACATTCCATCAACATGAAAATATATATATATTTTTTTTTTTGAGTTTAAATTCAATCTGAAAGTTAATTAAATATTTTATGAAAAGTTTAAAAAAAGTCAAGGAAACAATTTAATTAGCCGAAAACCTGGTTAGCTTTAATGAATACTGGCGAACAAGTTGTATACCCTGTGGGTACTTGTTAAAGCTGTTTCAGTTTCTGCTTAATTAAGAATTTATATCTAAAATACAGTACTGCTCGACTACGATATACCCTTTCTAAACACACTCTTGGGGCGTGCTCTTCATTCAAATATTAAGTTGTTGCTGTTTAACTTTTATGTTACTAACTGAATACCCTGTAATCTATTTCTTATTTTAGCTTAATTGAAATCTTCGCCAAATACTCTGTACAAGGTTCAACGCGTTGCGTCATTTAAGCTACTGCGTATAGTCGTAACATGCTTACGTATCTGTGATATATACTCATATTACAGGGTATACATGTATATACACATATTCCACAGATACCCAGTAGGCACTTCAAGTTATCTTAACTATCATTTAAGTTGATTTCCATGACAGTGCATAATACCTCGCCACGCACATTTCGATGAGAACAGGGTATATTTTAAATAAAACTTAATATTTTCTATGCAAATACGCTTGGCTATTCATACAAATGTGTGCAGAAGTTTTCGGTATTATTTAAAAGCCGACCAGATTTGTGGTTGCAAAGGTCGACAAGCCAAATGGAAGAGAACCGTGGGGCCGAAGAGGTGGCGGGGGCGAGCGGTGGAGGGAGAGTCAGAAAAAAGAGGAGGCAAAAAACACGAAACGTAAACAAACAAAGCGCATAGTATACCCCACTCACGTCTGCCCCCCTTCCCACCCTGGCCAGGCACTCACTAAAAACATGCCACACTTTTTTGTATACCCTATAACCCATTGAGAAGTGTGAAAAAATGGGTATATTAACTATGAAAGAGTGTATGTAATGGGCGGTGACAGGTCTTGCCACCCTCTATCTTCTATTCATTCAAGTTGAGGTTAGTTTTAGAAATATTTTGTTGCTATGCCAAGTCGATAAATATTGTTATCGATATTCTGTCTTGCGCTCTATCTACTTTTAGACTTATATGAGTTGAGGTAAGTGAAGTAAGCTTAGGTGTCAGCTATTGCATGATTGCGGCTGGTTAATTTGAGACACGTCTCCAGGATATTCGCTAGTCGGGCATACCCATTTGCCATACGCAAATTTCCCTGTTTTTCATTTTTCTAGCAGCACAATTCACAGTGGCAAATTGCATGGCCCCCAGGCGCATGTTGTGGACGGACTCTCTAATGGCCAATTCCTTGACATGCCACAGCACACCCACACACACACACACACACACACACACACACATGTAGGCAAATAATTGTGGTTACAAAAAGCTCATGTTAAGTTTCAAAACGAGCGACAGAACAGGGTTACGGACTAGATGGAAGAGTGTGTGAACGGTACTGAGACAGAGAGAGAGAGAGAGAGGTAGATATGTGGACAAGGACAAAGAGAGAAAGAGAGAGAATATGCCGGAAAACGAAAACGTTTGAAAACCATAATTTGACTAAAAACCGTCTAGACGCGCCAACTAAGCAACTAACCAACTATCTTAATAAGTTGCTCGGCCAAAAACTTTGCGAACACAAAATCCAGCCAAGACGAAGTAGGAGAAGAAGAAGAAGAAGAGGTAGTAGAAGAAGAAGAAGCTGAAAGAAGCATTCAAGAAGTGGAATTGAGCTGAAGCCAGGAAGTTGGCGCCGCTGTTTTGTGGCATATACAATTTCGATAATAAGCAACAGAGCGCATTACGTGAGGCAGAGAGTGGGGAGTGGGAGGTGACAGGTGGTGCCTTGTGGTGGGCGTGGCACACGTGTGCAATGCTAATGCGAGTCACGTCAACGCTGCATACGAAATCGTTGCAAAGTTACCAAAAAAAAAAAATAAATAAAATAAAATAAACTAAAATAAAAACTCAAACTTGCCACAAGTTGCTGCATGAAAGGCGATCGGGAGTAGTAGACGTGAATATACCCTGTAAATGTTAAAGACGGTGCATTGAAATGGTAACTCTCTTCAAGTGTGCTGCTTACAGGGTATTGCTGTGAGTACGGAGACACTCTGCTTGCAAGAGAGTTATAGACGTGGATATACCCTGTAAATGTTAAGGAAGTGCCTTAAATTACCTTGAACTGTTTTCAAGTGTAGAGCTCTGCTTTCAATACATACATATACTTATATGTGAAATGCAAGAGTACACGTTGATATACCCTGTAAGTGTAAATGGAGTTTCCTGAGAGTGTATCAAATTAACTTGAGCTGCTGTCTTCAAATGTTTTACCTTACTGTGAATACCTATATTTGTACAGACTTATCTTTGCAGGGCAGTATTAGATGTACGTATACCCTGTAAATATGAGCGAGCTGTCTGCAAATGCTTGCATATCTCTCTCCAAATATGTGTCCTGTACCGCTTTTCTATATTCATGTGTGGGCAAGTCGATGGCTGTACTTTAATCGACAGCATTAGACATAGATATACCCTGTAAATGTTGTCAAAATATCTTTAAATGGTTTCTATTGCCTCCAATTATGTTCTGTGCATATGTTTACTGTCAATACATACATATGTGTGAGTAGATCTCTGTCGTTCCCTCTATCTCTCTCTCTCTCTCTCTCTCTCTCTCTCTACCTGTCCGTGACAGAGTGAAACAGGCTAGAACATACCCTATAGCTTACTTTGACATATTGAATCTACCATCTGGCTTTTCACTTGCCACCTGCTGTATTGCTTAACTTACTTTTCTGTATAAAAGAGCTGACAAACCTGTGGCTGTATAGACTAAATCATACCCTGTAAATGAAAATTGAAATTGTTCCATTTTAGCTGCATCAACTGTATTGAAACGCCTTGCTTGCTTAACTTTTCCAGGTATAAAAGTAAATGAAAATCTACAGCTCTCTTTGGTTGGATGGACTAGACGTAGGCATACCCTATGACAATAGTTTGCTATATATAGTTATACTGTGGATTGTCAAAGAGCTTTAGAGTTATGCCTTTAGTATTAGCCTAATTTAGTAGCCAAACAGCAATAGATTAAAGCTAGTTGTAGTCTGTTTTCATCAGAGTTTCGATTAGTCAAAGTACTCTAGTCCTTTCAATGCTTATACATGTGCTTAGACTAGACTCCAGAGTTTCTCAATTGCCACATAAATTCTCTATTTTTGTTGCTCTTTTCGCTCAGTGTAGCTGATGCATTTGCTTTCATTTTACAGCACTTTTGGCTGGCAGATTGCGAAGCAGGCCAAAAGCGGTTTTAATTATTGCCAATGCATTTGGTGTGTGAGTGTGTGTGAGTGTGTGTGAGTAAGCGTATGAGTGACATTGGTGTTTCAAGTACCAGCTACAACAACAACTAGAATGAAATGCCTTTAAGCTTCTCATTTGTCGATTTGTGGATTGTCAGTCGTCATTTATGGCCCACAGCGAAATGCTACTCTAATGCGAATGTCTGCGGCTGTGCGTGTGCGTGTGTGTGTGTGTGTGTGTGAGTGCCTAACAGAAAAAAGCACAATCAGCTAAACACCCACACACACACACACACACATACACACTCTGGTTGAGACTGAGGAAAAAACTGTATAGAATCCATGTCAAAGTGATTTTTCACCTCAAGGGCAAATTTAACACAATAATTTGCACAATTTGTCAAAACAACCCTCGGGCTAAATGGTATCATAAACCACAACAGCAGGCAGTCTAACACACACACACACACACATACACAGAGAGAGAGGCATTGAGCTAGTCAAAAAGTCAGACAAGTTGATTGCGCTGCGTGCGGTTTGGAGTCACGCCTTTAACTACATATATATGTATATGTATATATATACACATGTGAAGATACATACCCTGTAGCTGAGTGGAGTGATAGGGTATACATAGTCTATGCATAAGTGTATGTGATTCGCCTTATTTTATTAGCCTTCTTGACTCCTTATTAATGCAGTTTTGTATATGAGATCAGTTAGGTATATACAGATATACCCTGTAGCTATGTGGATTGATAGGGCATACACAGCTTGTGCATAATTGTGTGTGATTTAGACTTAAGCCAAATTGGCTCTTTAGTGACACCCTCATATATTTAAGCTAAATTTCTTAGCACTTAACATCTTATATAAACAGTTAGATACCCTATAAATCTGAAAACAGCTGGGTTTATGACACCAGTGAGTGCTTGTGTAACGGATGAAGGTAAGAGTAGCTCATATAGAAATAGTATTAAAAGTCTACTTTGTCTTAATTGATTACACCAAGTCAGAGAGTTTCAGCTCGAGAGTTTGTTGCAAGGGCTCAATGCATCGAATACCCTATATTGAGTTAAATATACTTTTATTTCAATTTTAAAGTAAATCTCTTTGAGTTTCAAACACATATTCACAATTTCTTTGAATTACCATATGATTTGTTCTGAACAACTTCAATTCAGATTTGTTTTCTGTTTTGATGCTCGCTCAAGATGTTATTAAGAGCATATTGGCTGCCGTATGTGTCAGGCTAGTTTGTCCGAAACTTCTAATAGGGAATGTGTACTAAAATACCTAGATACATATATCAACTAAGTATATATCTGTTGATATACCTGAAATCGAATCTAATCTAATCTAATTTGCATCTAACTGCTACGAACACGAAGTTTGATAACTAATTTCCTGTTGACTCAGCATTCTCTATCGATTTACCATAAATTATATACATATATATAAATTATATTACATAAACAAAAAAAAAAACAAAAAAATTTGGGAAATTTGTGTTTTTGTTTCTCAACCTAATCTCTTTTTAACTGATTTTTTTTAGATTATATACTGGTTTGCCCATTTGACGAGTGGCAAATTTGAGCATTAGAACAAGTATTATGTAGTCAGCCATGCCCTAGAGCTCACCTCTTGTTAGTGAAATTCCCACTCAATTAGACATGAAACTATTCAGAGAATTCATCATTCATTGATTACTCAAGTAGAGTAAGTTCAAGTCTCAGCAATTTGTGAGTTTTTAATTTGCGTTGATTTATTTTACTTTGTTTAATCAAAAGCCATTTAAATGTTTTATTTTAAGCAAATGATTTATTTAAATTACAAACCGAAATTGGATTTTAAATTGATTTCAGGTTAATAAAGTCTGACCAACTCGGACTCTCTCTCTCTCTCTCTCTCTCTCTCTCTCTCTCACTTTCTCTCGCTCTTCCTCTCTCTATGTTTTCTGGTAAATAAACATGGCAAAATTTAAATTTCATGTGTCGACGAGCTGGAAAAATTTCACTTCATTCAATAAAACAACAGAAATAACAAAAAACAAGTAAGAACGTTGCTGTCGGGCGTTACCGACTGTTGAATACTCATTGACGGCCCAAACGCTGCTTGATTCATTTCCCGCGCTGCCACGCCCACAATCGGTATATATAAAAGATATCAACTGAAAAGAATCGTTAGATTTTGAGTTTCAAGCTCTGAAACTTTACAAGATTCAGCTCTACCCGATTTGCCACGCCCTTGATAGGCGTAGATATATCAACCATATCTGATTGCCTTAAGGCTGTCAACCCGAGTTTATATTCCTAATTTTAACTCTCTAGCACTTCAGTCAATGGGATTTCTGAAATACCGGAAAATGCATTTTCCGATTTGCCACGCCTCTAGTGGCATCTTGACACATTATCAGACAAGGCTACGCACGAGTAATTTCAATAGCGTCGATATGGCTTGCATTCATACAGACAGACAGACGGACGGACATCGCACAAAACCCATATACTCATTTCATTTTCATGAATGAGTATGCAAATAAATTTCAATTTATGAAAAATTCAACATTTTCAGCATACTTTTCTTTCTCTCTACCTCTTCCTCTTGCCAGAAAAAAAAATACATAATTGGCAAATGCACTTCGATGTTGTTGATCCGAATTCGCCTTTTCTGGCACTTATCTAATTACAGAAACAAAAACTCATTTTGTTGTTGTTGTTTGCCGTGAGGCAAATATTCGCTTCAATTAACTCGAATTCGATATAAATTTGATCTGTCAATTGTCTGTTAGTTTATGATTTCTTAATATACAATAAATAAATTCCATTTTATTACTTAACGAATTTTCAAGAGAGAATGAACGAGAGGCGACTATTGCATTTAAATTGCCATATTTTCTCATATGAAAATTGTTGAGCTAAACTTTCTGTCCTTCTTGCCACATCACAGCTGAATTCTTGCTTAAGATATGCAAACAGAGTATATTGGTTTTAGTGAGAGGTAACCCTCTGCTGTCTGCCTATCTAACTTTCCATTCGTCTGTCTATCTGTTGCTCCACAGCAATTCAACTGCCAAGCTTGTCGACTTTAACTCTAAAACAAGCCAAGCTATATTGTTCATACTCTACACAGGATATTAAAGCTATAGAAAATCGCAAGAAAAAGTTTATAGAGCTAGAAGGAGACTATGTAGGGATATAGAGCAAATTATAGACCCAAATTTATTATGCTTTCGGTGTTGGGTCGGGTATTTCTGGCACCGTCCTCCCATGTACAAAATGTATGTTAATTCAATAGAGATCGCCTACAGGTTTCTTAAGCTTTAAAAGATTGCTGCACCCTCAATGGATGTTATATCTATCATCAATATATATTCATACGGAATGACTCTACTGTAATATACCCTCTGCTAAAAGCCAATATACTTTTCTTAGTTTGTTGAACGATTAATCTCAATTTCTAGTTTCTCAACTTCTCTGATATCTGGAGCAAAACCTGCTCAATACAACTTCAGTTCTGTAAGGCCTGATTGCTTATGCTGCACACTAAGCAGCAATCAGTCAATCAATCAATCAATCAATCAGTTAATCAATCAGCTAAATAGTATCAAACAGAAATTTCATAACTTTTTTAAAGCAAAAACTTGACAAAGGCAAGCAGAAAAAATGAAAAATAATATTTAAAAACTCTGGCAATAGCTAAATTAATAGTTAATATTTCATAGCGAGTGTCTACTGTATTTGGCTATAAAAAGCTAAGAGTTTTACTTTCTCAATGAGATCTCAAACTGAAGCTAAACTAGGCAAAACGCACTAAAGTTGGGGCTTTAAGTTGTGGAGGCGTGGCAGTTCTCTCTCTGTGTGTGTGTGACAAGTGGAAGAAGAAGAAGAAGAAGTAGAATCAAAGGATGCAGAAGTAGGTAAAGTAGTCGAATGTCTTATTGTGCAACAAAATGCATTAACTCAAACAGTTGCAACTGTTGCAGCACAGCAATTGCTGAAGTTGCAACTGCAAAAATGTCTTCTGTCTCTATCTATCTCTCTCTCTCTATCTCTCTCTCTCTCTCACTCTCTCTGTGTGTGTGTGCAGATTGTGCCTTGCACAACATTTTACATTCGATGACGTTTTCATTGCCAGATGCAACGTCAACAATAACAGAAAATAGAAACAGAAAATGGAAAATGGCAAATGGCAAATGGAATAAAGTAGAAAAACAGCTTCAGTTCGCATGAATAACTGACCAGGCGGCAGAAGATTGACTGACTGATAGACTGAGTGACTGAGTGAGTGAGTGAGTGAATAATTGATTGATTGACTGATTGACTGACTGATTGAGGGACTGACTGAGCGAAACAGTCCAGTGAATGACTGAATGAATGATTGATTGACAAAGTGCTTGATTGAAGGACTGGCCGAGTGAATGATTGGTTGACTGGTGAACTGAAAGACTGACTGAGCGTATGAGTATGTGCTGACGATTGATTGACTGACTGACGGACTGAATGAGTGATTGATTGACATACTCACTAACTGAATCAGTGAATGATTGACGGACTGGCTGAGGTAGCTAGTGACTGACTGACTCACTGAGTGATTGATTGACAGACTAACTGATTGAGTGATTGCTCACATTTCATTTTCTACTATCTCTTGCTTCAATCTCTCCAATTCCCTTTATTCTTTTGCATGTATACCCTGTAAGTATGTGAAATTTGAATAGCCTGATTTTACTGTGAACAGAGCCAGAAATGATTCTATTTTTGTACAACAAATTTTACTTATTTTTTGTTTGCTATCCAAAAACGTAGGGATAATACCTGGTACTATATTGAATACCTGTTAATTTATCTTTAGATATGATCTATTTGTCAAACACTTTGTATAGCTTCGACAAGCATTGAAATCACAATTATTTATTTTACGAGAGAAAATATTTCATTTCATTATTCAAAAGATCAGATTTTATATCAAAATCTTTGTGAAACTAGCTCATTGAACTCAGCTAATAATGAGCTAGGGCTGAGCAAACGGATTGCTAGTGATCAAGTCTATTGTTCAGAATTAAAGTGAAATTTCGTTTGACTACAGGGTATCTGTTAGTTGAGCAGTTTGATGGGCTTTCTGAGTACTAAGATTCTTAGGCTTGTTCATATCTCTAGATTGCTTGGCGATCAAGTCTTCAGTTCACAATTCACAATTGTTTAATAGATCATTCTCACGATTGAAGCTAAGTTTCGTTTGACTACAGGGTATCTGCTAGCAGAGCAGTTTGATTGGCTTTCTGAGTACTAAGATTCTTAGGCTTGTTCATATCTCTAGATTGCTTGGTGATCACAGTTCACAATTTTTTAATAATTTCGTTTCGATTCTAGGGAATCTGCTAGTTGGGCTCCTTGGGCGGCCCCTTCGCTCTATGTTTTCTATTTTTTTGGCTTTTATTTTGTGATTGCATATTTCACTTACCGGAACTGCAAAGCAGAACGATTGCTGAGCAAGCGATAAATCCAGCTGCGGAGAAGCAGAACGTCTGTCCATGCAATGCCATGACTGCGGGGGGCGCTGGGGGCGGGGCGGCGGGGCGTGGACGAGGAGGGGGGTGTGGGGCGTTATATATTGGGGTGGACCCAAACAAAAAACTACAAGTCGGACAGCAGTTGATGAAGCTGTTGTCAATGTCCTTGTTGAGCGTTTTATCTGGTTGTCAGCTAATGCACAAGAGATCTCTCGCTCTCTCGCTCTCTTGCTCACTCTCGCTCACTCTCTCACGCTCGCACTCACTCACTATCACTAGGTCTGTCGCTTTTCGGTTGGCTATAGTTTTGGGGGCCAAGTCAAGTTTGTATTCAAATTCAAAAAAATGGCATCGAGCTGAGCTTTCGAGTGGCGAATTCGTTTGCCAGCTTCAACGAGCTTTGGCTAGCTGAACAACAACAGCAGCTGCAGCTGCTGCAGCCGCTGCAGTCCTTTGGCCACATTCTCTGGCCTCACGCCTCTGCCACTGCCTCACGCCGTGTCCTCTTGTGTCCTCCTGTGTCCTGTGTCCTGTGTCCTGCTGCACATGCAAATTTTAATTTCCGTTGCTTTCTTCGATGTGCACACAACTGACATCCTTCATTTCCGTCCCGCAACACACACAAAACTTTCTTTTACTTTCTCTCGCCAAATTCGCTTCTTTTTTTCAATATTTTTCACTTAACAAAACAACAACAAAAATTACTTGCAAAAAAAAAAAACTTTGCGCGTTTTCTTTATTTCAATTGAATTATATTTTTGTCTTCATGTTTTTCAACTTTCTTGATTTTCCAATTATTTATTTTTAAGAACTGAAAGTTAAAGAAATTTGAATTATTTTATTTTAGATATATAATCTTAAACAAATTTTTAATGATTTTGTTTTTTGTTTAACATTAGAATATCAAATTTTAATTATGCAAACAATATTAAAAATGTCAAATTATATAATTGTTTTCTTCATTTATTTATAATATTTTATATTGCTCTAAATTTATTGTTAACTTTCTTTTTTTAATATTCATTAAAGAAATCGTTTTAATTTGTATGAATTTTAAATTAAAAATATATTCTTATTTTTTAAAAGTTAATTTTGAATTTATATAAATGAACTAATTTTTAAATATTTCAAAAAATTTTATTTTTACTTTATACAAATTAACTACTGTTGTAAAATTTTGAAAAAAAAAATAAAATTTTTTGTTTGTAAAAATTATCAAATTTTGTAAAAAAATTTTAAATTATATTTTAAATTTATTTAACTAACTATTTTTTATAAGTTTTTTAAATTATTATTTTGAATTTATATAAGTTAACTAATTTTGTAAATATTATTTAAATTTTTTAATTTATTTTTTAAAATGTTTATCAACCAGTTTCTTCCTTAATCTTCAATTGAAACGTTTATTTTTGAGCTTACAATTGAATTTGAAAGTTTCTCTCTTTTAAAAGCGATCAAATTTCGTGTTATCTTTAGGCTAACTGTTTCTTTTAATGGAGAGACAGGAGCACGCGTCCGTTTGAATCTGCATCCGAATCGAAACTGAGTTTCGTCCTTGCCTAACGGCTGATAGCAGCAGCAGCAGCAGCAGCAGTAGCAGCAGCAGCAGCAGCAGCGAAAGCAGCGACAGGAGCGACAGCGACAGCGCCAGTAACGGCAGCAATCGGCAGCTGCTTCGACTTCGTGTTCTTGTGTTCGTGGCAGCGAAAGCCGAAGCTGGCGTAACAGCGTATAAGTGAAATATGTTTTGGGTAATTTGTGTGTGTGGGAAATTTGATAAAAGCTGAATTTCCCCATGTGAATTTGAGAACAGAACAGACAGCTTATACTTAATATATATTAATTACATATGTAATTGGCATGCATAACAATACCTTATGTCTGTTGAATTAAAATGAATAAATTTACATGTTTATATTATTATCATAATTTGTTTATTTAATTGTTAATAAAATTAATTCTAAATAACAATTTGGTTTAATGCCAGAGCAACAAAGGCCTTCAGGCAGGCATTATCATAATTTACTTCACTTACATGTTCGTTATCATTGCCTGCTTGGGTCACACATCTGTACCCAGCTCGCTGACTGACTGTTCTCGAAACAGTATTTATGCCGGCTGTTCTCAGCACTCTTATATTGGCTCTCAGAGCTCTTCGAAATTGCGCTCGTCGCGAATCGCTGGCTGCGCTGCCGACGCCAACGCGAGCTGTGTCGGCAATTTTTCAACGAATTACAACGCTTGACGATGCGCTCGCAGCCACGTGCTGCCGCTGCCAGCGTCGGCAACTGCCGTTAGCTAAGCGCAGAGTAATGTAGCTGCTGCCCAGCTGTTTGTTGTTGTTGTTGTTGCTGTTTTCTTTTATGCTGCTGTCGCTGCCGCTTATCAGTGGGCGTCGTCGTAGGCAGCGCAAAACAACGCTACTTGCCCCCGCTCCCCGCTCCCCATTATCTCTGGCTGCTCTTCTGCCCCCCTCCATACACGTTCTTCGTAATGTGCCTTGCGCCTTGCGAGAAAAGCTTTGATATAAATTCTTATTGGCGCATTACAAATTGTCGTCTTCGTTCTGCATGTGTGAATGCCTGTGTGTAGGTGTGTGTGTAGGTGTGTGTGTATATAATGTAATCACTCACATAACGCAAACATGTTCAATCACACACACAGAGTGAGAGAGAGAGAGGGAGATAGACATCTCTCGCTTATTGTTTGTTTTGTCATTAGATTTCGCGCATATTTTGACGTAATTAGATTTTCACCTCATTTGCATACAAATGATGCCAAGCACAAAAATCAAATAATCCAAAACGGGGGAAAAAATGTAAGTCAGAAATCATTTTCTACACACATATTTTCACGCTTTCATTGTCTTCTGATATCTCATTGTTTTCCTGCCCAATTGAATGTATTCATAAATTAGCGGCTAATCAGCTGGCTTTTGTTGCTATCAGCTGTGACATTTATTAGTAATTCTCTCCTCTCTCTCTCTCTCTCTCTCTCTCTCTTTGTCTTACCTTCGCTCCTTTCATTATTGCCTTCCCTAATCCCAAATTTAACTGCCTTATGTAACTTAATTTACCTTCATATTAATGATGAACAGCATCTCACCTGTCACGTACTATAATTTACTTTAGTATACTATACTATACTTTATACTATACTCTACTATATTCTATACTATACCATACTATACTGTACTATACTTTACTCTAACAATTCATTCACTGCTGAGCACATTTTCTAAACTCGCTACATTTCTCTGCTCATTCATGGTTACTAGTTACTTGTAACTTATTGTTTGTTCTCCTACGTCCTTCACTTCTGTCCTATTACTAACCAAATGTTTCTCTCTTCTCGTTACTTTTAACTATCTACTCGTTTCTTTCAGTTCGCCATTGTTATCTCTTTTAGTTTTCTCGTCGCTCCCCACTTTCTAAGCTTCACTCTCCATTTTCCACTAGTTTTTTGTGTATTCGGTGATCAATCAATTGTCTGTCGCCTTTCACCCCTTGCTACTCGTTACTTTTTACTCTTCATTATTTTCTACTCTACTCCATCTATTCGGTACACGTTGCTTTGCACTATCCATAAGTTACTCCCCACTCTCCTCTCGGCACCCGCTACATGCTACTCACCACCCGCCACTCGCCAGTCGCCACTCGCCACTCGCCAGTCGCCACTCGCCAGTCGCCACTCGCCAGTCGCCACTCGCCAGTCGCCACTCGCCAGTCGCCACTCGCCAGTCGCCACTCGCCACTCGCCACTCGCCACTCTTCAACTCTTCACTTGTTGCTCTCTACTCTCCACTCGCCACTCGCCACTCTTCAACTCTTCACTTGTTGCTCTCCACTCGCCCATCTCCATTCGTCAGTCGTTCTCACTTGTTAGTCTCCACTCGCCACTGTCCATTAATTATTCTCTACTCGCCACTCTCCCCATTCCCCATTTTGATACGTTCTATTAGCATAATTGTAGCTATTGAATACGTTTAATTGAATCACATTTAATTCAATCATAGATCTGGAAATATAAAAATCGATAGACCTGAATAGAGAAATTAAATATATACATATATGTATATATATATTTATATATATTTATATGTATATCGATGCAATCAGAGCGAAAAGCTGCTAATTTAATTCAAATGTCTCAGTTGAGTTTGAATGGCGTCTCGCTGCATTATTAAAAGCGCGCCGCAATTCAATCAAAGACCGCAACGCACAATTCAGACACTCGCCCACCTGAAATGGCCCAAACCTCAAACGCGTCCCCCAATTCCAGCCCCAACCCCAAAACGCGCTCCGCAGAAACCAAAACCAATCACTTGACATTACAATTGAAAGCCAAGTCCGACGCGCCCCAACGTCCACGCAACAGCAACAACAACAACAACAAACATTTCCATATTTAATATAACTCTCGGAATGAACTTTCAAATGCTCTATACGATAGAGCTATGGAAATTTGGCGAGAATTCATAATAAATTGAGTTGAGGCTTAAATATTGTTCAGGAAAAGTTTAGTTAGCTTTAATATTTGACATATTCACATGTTAAGGGTTGAGAGAACTGTTCAACTATGCTTAATATTAAAATATTCTTTAAATTATATTAGGCTTATCATCTCTAAGATTTTACGATCATATGTCATCTCTCAGTTAGCATAGATCTTATATACATAATTTCATTAATTGGTAGATTATTGAATGCTTTATAGTAGACCCTATCAGTCCAAACCTGATGCGTTAGCTAACCTTGTTTTGAGCTCTCAAGGTCTTTCTTAAGGGTTTTTTGTCTTGCTGCAATAGATCGATTGACCAATTATCGATAGCTTTAGCGACTATATGATCTATATGATCTATATGATCTATATGATCTATATGATCTATATGATCTATATGATCTATATGATCTATATGATCTATATGATCTATATGATCTATATGATCTATATGATCTATATGATCTATATGATCTATATGATCTATATGATCTATATGATCTATATGATCTATATGATCTATATGATCTATATGATCTATATGATCTATATGATCTATATGATCTATATGATCTATATGATCTATATGATCTATATGATCTATATGATCTATATGATCTATATGATCTATATGATCTATATGATCTATATGATCTATATGATCTATATGATCTATATGATCTATATGATCTATATGATCTATATGATCTATATGATCTATATGATCTATATGATCTATATGATCTATATGATCTATATGATCTATATGATCTATATGATCTATATGATCTATATGATCTATATGATCTATATGATCTATATGATCTATATGATCTATATGATCTATATGATCTATATGATCTATATGATCTATATGATCTATATGATCTATATGATCTATATGATCTATATGATCTATATGATCTATATGATCTATATGATCTATATGGTCTATAAAGTCCATATGGTCTTTATGATTTCTATGATCTTTATGATCTCTATGATTGCTATGATCTTTATGATCTCTGATATATATGATATACATCATATAGAATTTATATGGTCCGCCATGCTCTAGGTTATTTTATACACCTATAGTAGACCTACATTCATATATGTACTAGCAGGGTATCTGCTAGTCAATCACTTTCTGTTGCAATCTTCAGCAATTTGGCATTGATTAAGGCTTTGCGCTAAAAAGTCAGCTAGAGGAAAAAATTTTGGTTTGCCCTTTGCCAACTGGCGTCTGGCGCTTGTTGTGGCTGCCAGCTTACACCTCGCATACATACACACACACACACTCACACACATAGAAAGAGACGCTGCATTGAATGCAATTGAATTGAATTCGTGGCAGTTTTAATGTAATTAGTTTTTACACCTTGCCAAACAGACACGATTGCTGCCACAAGGTGGGCGTGAGTGGTGTTGGGGGGCTGGGGGCGTGTGCAGTCTGCTGAATCCTTGAAGTGTATAGCAGCAGCCCACCCCCCACTCTGGGCGCCCTCCGTTGTCTGCTTGCATTTTCTAATTAAAAACGCCAACGGCAATTGTTATTGGCCGCGGCTAATTGGCAACAAGATAAATCGCTCTTGCAATTTGCCGTCGCGAATTATGCGACAGAAACAATTTGGGGGCCAAGGTCCAGGCAGCAACTAGACAATATCATACCGCCCCAACACCCCCCGACATCCTCCTCCTCGCTCTCTCTCTCTCTCACACTCTCTCTTCTGATGGCAAAGGCAAAGCCAATTGAAGTGTGGCTCATAACAAGTTTTTCTCATTTTTACGACTTTTTGGTCGCACATTAAAGCCAGCAAAGGCTGCAAGGTAGGGGAGGGGGGTTGAGGCGGTGCTGGTTGGTGTTGCAGGCGAATTTGAAATTAATATAACTAAAAGGTTTTTGCACGCTGCGCGTAACTGACGCTTGTTTCGCTTAAAGCCCAACCGCAAGAGCAAACTGAACTCACTTACACTAACTGCCAGCTGCCCCTACACAGACCGTCTCTCCCTATTCGCCTATTCCTCTTCCTTTTTACTATTTTTTTTTTATTTATTGATTTCCACGCGCCCAAAAAAAAAAAAGAAACAGGAAAATAGTAGTGGATCGAAGGCAGTCGCAAAGGAAGACGCAGTCGCGTTTGCCTGCGGCCTGCTTTTAGGTTTTCTTTGACGTTTCACAACACTCACACACACACACACACACACACACATAGTCAGCACACACACATAGTGCGTTTAGCTTTAACCCTTGATTGAATGGCCATCGCTGTCCAATTGCAAAACATTGCAAAAAGCTTTTAATGCGCCAATGAACGAACTAGTTCCAGTTCATTTGTTGCTATCGATGCTCTTTAAACGCCAAAGCTCGCAAAGCAACGTGATTTGAGCTGCCAACGCTTTGGGGCTTATTTCTGGTAATTCTTTAAATGCCAGTGAAAATACTTTAAATTTCTTGAAGCAGAAATACTACTGTACCGTAGCTTAAGTCTTTTTCTCTTCAGTTGTAACTTTTTCACTTTAGTGGAAGCACTTTAAGGTGGCAACCTTATTCCTTATTCATTCTTCAGCTAAAATCTTTAGAGTAACAAGTATCTATTAAGTAATAGTTATATTTCTCTCTCTCTCTTTATCCTCTCTCTGTCTCTCACAGGCACATTCTCTCTCTCCTTTTCCCACACATTTTCTTTCTTTCTCTCGCTCACTCTCTCTACCTCCTAAGTCTGTCTTAGCTGGCAAATGTACTTCAGATAACAATTTTTTTTTTTTTCATATGGCAACTTCGTTTAAAGTGGCCCTACTTTAAAATAGACTTGCCTGCATATTGATTCTATCTAAAGTTCAAAAGGCTTAGCACAATTAAAAAGTGTTATCAAATTTATTTACCACTAGCTCCATTCCATAGCTTCATTGTCTTACGAACTAGTTCATTTGCACGAAGCGCAACTGATGGATGACTAACTGTTATTTACTTCACAAATTAAATTGATATAGCTATTAAGCAACTGTCAGAGAACTTTACCAGAGAACTTTACTCTTCCGCTTACTTATCATAGCCAGGCAGCATTAACTAGTTCCGTTCCAAAGAATTACTCAGGTTGCAGCGGAAATCAAATCTAAGAGTCACTTGCAGCAAATTACCTTTTATACTCTGGAAATTGAGAGTAGATAGAAGAGAATATATATGTATGTATACAATGTGAGCTTTGAGACTAACTAGAAGAAAACCTTCCTACAGCTCTATTCTAGACCTTTTTAGGTCAACTCAAGCTTAACTTGAGGTTTTTATCAAATAAATCACTCAAGACTTTACTGAGCATCTTGTAGTCGTGCTTGGTCGCTTCTGTTGCTGCATTCGTCATTCGATTTCCGGTTTAGCTTAAAGCTCAATATCCGTTATCCGTTGCAAAAGGATTTTTTCTGCGCTTTCAGTTTTCAGTTTTCCAAGTGCGTGCGGCCTTCAGGTGTCAACATTATCTGCATTACAACTGCAATTTATCGTTGCTACCATGAAGAAGAAGACGACGAAGAAGAAGAGGAAGAAGAAGAAAAAGAAATATAACAGCAACAACAACAACAACAACAACAACTGTGAAGTGACCTCAGAGCTGAGGCTGTGGCAATCGCAGTGCGGTGAGTCGGGACTTTATCGCTGCAATCGAGGCGTCTCATGTTGCAAGCAACTACGTACATGACTTATGCCTGATACCCATTACGAAATGTTGCCGAGATTGGTTGTAGTGGAATTGGAGTAGTGTATGTAACAGGCAGATTGATTGATAGGAAAAGTAAGTATTTCATTTCGAAAATGTTTGGCAATCAAAGCAAAACAAGTTTATTTTGAGTTTCAAAACTAAACATATTGAGCGATAAATATCGATATTCAACGACTGCGTTTAAGCCAGATATAAATCAAAACCATTTCCCTTTAATATTCGATAAAAATCGGCTGTTTTCAGATGAGAAGATGATTAGATATGATCCAAAAGCCTTTGCTTCTTTGAACATGATGAAACCATAAGTCAAAAGGCACAGAATACCATTTTTTTCTATATTATCGATAGTTTGCGTATTCGTATTTAATATGACCCAAAAGCCTTTTCTTCTTTGAATATGATGCAGTTTCCTTACTGATAAATAGCAAAAACTTGGATAAGCAATAGTTCTAATTGGCTTTATTTGTAGCTGTCGATAAATATCGATATGAGTCATATCATGAAATTTAAAAATACATTGGTTTTTTTAATATAACGTAGTTTATAGGAGATCAATCACAAAAATATTGCTTTATTTTACTTGATGTTGGTCGATCGATAAATATCGATAACTTATATACCTCGAACTAGATAAATATTAACTGGCCACGTTGGCTGTTTTCAGTACTACGAAGCTTATAAGAGATTATGAGCTGAAAATCAATTTACAGCACGATAAATATAATTTTATTTCGCACTATCGATAAATATTGCCCAGATATATCATCAATGATAAGGTACTGAAAAGAGCAATAAACGAATCTAATATCATTTGACATGATAGACTGAATCATGATTACAGGGTATCTGCTAGTCTAACACTCTTGAACAAGGAGCTTTACCTAGTTGGCTGCAGCTGCTGTTGTTGCTGCTGCTGCAGTGTGTACATTACGCTAAATTACATTTTGAATGTTGAATCGATGCTGTTGACCTTCTCGCTCTCGACTCGAGCTCTGTTTATGCCACCTGTCTGCAATCGAACTCAACTGTGGGTTCGGGTTTCGCCTTCACCTTTGCCTTCGCTCCACGCCCCACGCCCCACGCCCCATTTTTCTCGTTTTCGTTTGGTTGCTTCAATTGCATTTTGTGGCTGCTTCTCTGAATGCGCCTCGACTCGACTCAGTTGAGAGTTCAGTTCGACTTTAATAATATTCAATTATATAACGCTTAACGAATTCTACAAGAGTATGTCTGAGAGAAGATCAGATAGAAATATGAAGTAGGAAGTAGAAGAAGAGAAATTAATAAAAAAATAGAAAATCAGATTGAGGCGGTATAAATAGACAAGAGAGAGAGAGAGAGAGAGAGAGAGAGAGAGAGGGGAGAGAGATATTTAGATAGTTGAGAAGACAGACATATCGATAGATGAAGAACAGGATATTCATATATAGATGACAAATATATCTTCTGATATGTAAATAAAAAATAGAAAAGAAGATTTATATATATATATATATATATATATACACTGACGAGCAAAACTGTAACACGATTTCAATGTTGTCACTTCAACGGTCTGTATTTTCGCTTCTACTGTATGCATGGTTTAGATCTTAGGCTTGTTTTATAAGTACAATATTAAGCTCTCTTTTCTGAAAATTTGAAGTCATTCGGTCAACTGGAAGAAATATACGAACCAAAAATGTAAAAAAAAAGTCATATGTTACAGTTTTGCACTCTGGCTAGTTTTTAACAAATATATTTTTTAATAATTTTTCAATAATGGGTCCATAGCCCTTTTGATTTTTTTAGATCAGTAATGCGATTTGGCATACTTTGGGTGTACTGTCGCACCATTGCAGGAGGAATTGCGTACCAGACGTCCTTGGTCCTCTCCCACAACTCCATCATTCCATTTGGAGGACCCGCATATTTCCCAAGCTGCGACTTCACATGACTCCATAGGTTTTCGATGGGGTTCATGTCAGGAGATTGCGAAGGCCACTTAAGGGACTGAAATCTTTGGTTTAGTAACCAGTTTTGGACCAAATGGGACGTGTGCTTCGGGTCATTGTCTTGCTGAAAAATGCATTTTTCAGCAGCAAGACCCATTTTTTTGATAACTCCTCCCAAATTCTGTTGTAGAATGTTAAGGTATTGCTCCTTACGCATTGTACCATCAATTAAAACTAGGGGTCCAACTTCATTTTTACTAATGCACCCCCAAACCATAATGGAGCCTCCACCGTGCTTGACAGTTTGCCGTACTGTATTGGCTGACTGGACTGTGGGATCTCTAGTCCAGTACCAGGATCGTCCATCTGGCTAAAATCGGTTGATTTTGGTTTCATCGGACCATATTACCTTTAAAATATTCATTCAGCAATTGTTTTAGCTATTTTTAGGTGACTTACAGCATCCCAATCAGCTACAGTCCAATTTTCATGAGTTGCAGCAAAGTTTTTTCGCAAAATTATGTGCCTCTTTGCAAGTAAAGGTTTTTTTCTTTTCTTTTGCTTTTAGTCCAAGTCTGTTGAGACTGCGACGGACTGTCCACGCACTGGCATTCAACTTAAGTATCTGCGCTGCTTTGTTTGGCGCAATGTCACGATTGCCTGCCACCAAGTTGGCCACGTGGCGCGTGTCGCGATCACTTAAAATTCGCGGTCGACCTCCTTTGTTGCTTGGAACTATTTTCTGACTGGCTTTTTTTATTCTCTGCACAGTCATATGGCTAACACCAAATTTGTTAGCCACTTTCCGCACAGATTCGCCTGTTAGCAATAAATCCATTATTTTCTCTTTATTTTTACTGTCCATTGTTACTGATTTGCAAATTTACTTAAAATGCGCAAATATCACCAAGTTCAATGAAAACAATGCAACTTTAACGGTAAAAAAAGCTTTGAAGCTTAAAAAACAGCTTTTGCATTGAGAGTGCATAACTGTAACATTTGACTCTTCTTACTCTTTGTCATTGCATTTCTCTTCCAGTTGACCGAATGACTTCAAATATTCAGAAAAGAGAGCTTAATATTGTACTAATAAAACAAGCCTAAGATCTAAACCATGCATACAGTAGAAGCGAAAATACAGACCGTTGAAGTGACAACATTGAAATCGTGTTACAGTTTTGCTCGTCAGTGTATATATGTATACATATATGGATGAAAGTAAGCCAGATCTATTGCTAAATGGAAGACAAGATGGAGAATTACATATGTGGATGGTGGAAGATATATGTATAGATAACTGTATCTTCTCATTTCAGACGATGTATCCTCTCATCTCAGACGATGTATCTTCTCATCTCAGAAGATAGATTTTCGCATCTTAAGCCCTTCTAACTTAGCTTTGAATTCACTTCAAATCTAATCAAGTTCATATGAATCGTAGTCCCAGTTTCCTCGACCATTCCCATTCCCCAATTCAGACCCTAAGGAATGACAGCAAATATTATAAATCGCAGCGTTTTCACTTTGATTTCCCGATTGTGATTGAGTCCGAGATTCGAGCAACGGATTCTAATTTCGCTGCGGTCTTTACGCAGATTAGGCGCCAGCTACGTGTGGAGTGTGTAGACGAAGGTGTCTCGAGTGGTCTTCAGATATACGCATATATATATATGTCTATATATAGATATATGTATGCACAAGTATGTGTACATATGCATATATGAATGTAGAGATCTGTCTGTGTGTGCATAAGCTGGCGGCTTAGTCAGGCATTCAGTCACGCACATGGCACAAAACATTTCACAGACACGCAACACCTCAACTTCACACACGCACCCACATACTCACACTCACACTCACACTCACACTCACAATCACACTCACACATAGACACACTCACACACACGTACGCATTTGAGTGCCAAAATCATTGGCTTCCTTAGCCTTTTTTTCTTGTGTGTGTTTTCTTTGTCCAGGCTGTACGTGTATGAAAGGGACAACTGGAAGGGAAAGAGAGAGAGAGAGAAAGGGTGAGAGAGAGAGAGAGCAAGAACGAGTTGCCAACTATCGCCAGTTGGTCTGCAAAGCCTTGCATTTATACAGCAAAACCTCCTACTAAATGTTTCTTCTAGTTTTAAAGAACTTCTGTGGCCTCAAAACTTTGATTTCAATTTTCTACCTATACATACAAAAACTTGATTACTTTGACAAATAAACTCTATGTCTCTACGTCATTAGAATAACAGCATTTTCATATTCTACTCTCTCTACATCTCTCTCTAAATGGGAAAACATAATTGAGTAAGATTTTTACAAGCTTATGAAGCTTGTTTAATAGGCATAAGCTCTTAAGTGGCTTTAATTGAAACTTGCAAAGCACCTTAAAGCTTCGTCATATATAGAACTTTTCACTACAATATATCATATTTATAATAATATGTAGGCACAGGGAAATCAATTTTACATTTGCATGTTGGCTTAAATGCTACTACTTTAAAGTTCATTAAAACTTTAATGCTAAAAAAGCTTAGCTTTAAAATATGACAGAATTCAGTAATAGCATGTAATTTCATTCAACGAGCTTTGAGAATGTTAAGGAACAAATGGAAGTTTCTAAAACTTATTGAAAACATAAATTGCAGCAAAATGTTTTTGAAAGCTGCTGAAAGCTTTTGATGCACTGTTGGATACTTATATTAAAAAGCGCATTGCAAAGCTTTTAACTTAGTAGCTTTTAAGCTTCAGCTCATGCTCTGCTAATGCTCACTGCTTGACTTTTTTAGGCAATGACTACTGTGCCTTGCCTTTCTCCTTGTGCTTCAAAATGTTTGTGCGTCTTGACTGCTAACCTCAGCCACAAAATGGCTTAACTTCGGTTATATATATGTGTGTGTGTGTGTGTGTGTGTGAGAGAGTGTGTGAGAGTGTGTGATAGTGGGTGTCTGTGTGTGTGTTGTTAGGTTTGTTATAAAAAGTAATTTTAATGTGTTAATTCTGTTGGCACTGTCGCTGGCAGCGCGTCAAGGATTAACTAACCGCCTCGACAGGCAACCGCCGGCGTCGGGGCACCTGGCGCAATGCATGTGGGCCAGGTCAGTGGAGCTACTGGGCTCGCTCTTATCAACTTACAGCTGCAGCCAAGTGGAAAACGAGTGTTGCAACTCCCAACAACAGCAGCAGCAATAGCAACAGCAACAGCAACAATAACAAGAGCAATAAACAAACACTTGCTCGTTTTCAATTAACAACTTTTTCTTTTCATTTTAGAGCGAGCTCTAGGCAGCGCAGCAATTGAAGGACCGACTCGAAGCTACCCTGTAAACAGATAAAAGATTAACTGAAAGGCTTCAGTGTGTACCCTTCTTATGGGGTATAGTAGATAGCGCCCCCTGTGGATAGATGAACGAACCTAAACGAAGGAAAACAACAACAACATCAACTGTGATTCAACTGAGGGAGTTAAGCCTGAGGTAAATTCGTTTCTGTTTGATGTGCCAAGGGCTTTGGATATGTCTTCTATATCTACCTAATCGATTGTTATCCATACAAACTTGTATACCTAGCTCCCAGTCTCTAGACAGTCAGACGATGCCAAACATCAAGAGCCTATATACTCTCTTTTCGCTTCGTGAGCGAGTATAAAAACAACGCGCGGCATTGCCTAATTGATTTGCAAGTTGTGTGCGCTCTCTCAAACAGAAAAAAAAAATCCGAACAACAGGTAACCCTTGTATGCTTAAGGTACTTCGGTGCTCAAGTCCTTAGGACCTAAGGTCCTTAGCTCTTTAGGTCGTTAACAGCTTCCCCCTGGCGCATTGCTCCCTTCTTGCAATGTCCACAATGAATGCATTTAGTCTTTCCATTCTCTCTCCCTCTCCCTCTCGCTCTGTCTCTGTCTCTCCCTTTCTCTCGCTTTCTGTGTGTCTGTCGCCCAACTTCAACTAGCGCATCCTTTCCTGGTCCTGGAGTTTACCACCCTTTCCGTTTAGTTTTGCTTCGTGCTCATTTGTTGCCAATTAGTTTGCAGAGCATCGCAGTCAATTGGAAATTTCTGTGGCCCACAACTTTCCCAGAGCCCAAAACATTTCATTCGCCTTGTTATTGTTGTCTGAAGTTTATTTTGTTGCTCTTTATACACTATCCTCTCGAACTCTCAAACATCTTTATACTGTCCAATTGTCTAGGGGCCTAGCCGGAAATTCAAGTTCTGCTTGATATATGTTTAGATGTTTCCCGTCTTGCTGCGTAATCTTGAGTAGTTGATCCCATTCATTCTACTTATTCATGAACAGAAAATGGTACTCGGAACGTAAACTATCATTATGATCATGAAATGCAGTACGAATCAGACTTACTTAGAGAACTTTCTCCGTTGGGATCCGCAGCTGAGTTCATGGGCTTTACTAGAGGCAGATCTAGCTAGGCTAACTAGTTTTGTGTAAAGTGGAATTCGAACTGTAGACTGCTTGAGCATATATAATATAAATCATCGCTGCAAATCTACTAAGCCTCCCTCTGCTATCTTACCGGAGGCAGACCTAGTTAGGTCACCTACTGTTGAAGCTCGGAGATCACTGAACAGCTGAGGGTAAACTGATATGTGAACCCCAAACTCCATATACAACTACAATAGTAAAAGCCTATCTACAACTTCAGTTACGCTGCCTTTGCAAGGGTATTCCATTTGAGGCTTTGCCCTTTTTTTGGGCCTGCGCAAAATGATGATGACAAAGTTGCCCAAGGGTTTTCCGAGCACCTTTGCTGGCCTTGTTATTATTGCTGTTGCTCCTGCTCCTGCTGCTGTTGCTGTTTTGGTTATCCATTTATCGATGCGGCAAACTTTTGTAATGACTTTGAAAATAAAACAAGCAAATAATATGGAAGAGTCCTGCAACCGCAAAGCACCCGAGCCAGGTGGAAGAATGGAGCAGAAAAAAAGGAGAAAAAGAAGAGGAGAAAAAAAAGTAACGAAACAAAAGACTAAATTATCCAACTATTGACAATAATGAGCTCTGCTAATGAGTAATGCATAGTTGAGTGGGAAGTTAGAGACAGAGGTAGACTGAGACAGAGTGAGAAGGGTAGAGAGTGGGACGGAGAGAGAGGGAGCGAGAGGTCATCAAATGACCGTTCCGAACAATGTGCAAATGACAAAAGTTTTGTCTGTCGATTTGCTCAGCCACATTCTATATATATTTAGAGTATATACATATGTATAGCTAGCCTCAGTCGGCCCACTAGCTGTAACTCGTTTGGTCAGCGGATAAAGAGGAAAACTTGTTGTTTTGCAGCGAAATTATATGTTTACCGTTAATTAGGTGCCGAACATTCGAGTTCGATGCGTCGACTGAACTGAATAACAGCAACTAAAGCAATGCCCTAAAAGGGCATTGAAATTGAGTTAGCATAGACAAGAAACTAAGTTTTAAGTTAAGAACCTCCTGTTCCAGCTAAAGCAAAATAAAATAGTAGTAGATGGAGTAGTAGCAGTAGTAGTGGCAGTAGTAGTGGCAGTAGTAGTAGTAGAGTAGTTGCAGTAACAGTAGTAGTAGACTAGTATCAGAGTAGTAGTATAATAGTTGTAACAGCAGTAGTAGTAGAGTAGTAGCAGAGTAGTAGTAGAGTAGTAGAATAGTAGTTAGGTAGTAGCAGAGTAGTAGTAGTAGAATAGTAGCTAGATAGTAGTAAAGTAGTAATAAAGTAGAAGAAAATAAGAAGTTAAGTAGTAGTAAAGTAGTAATAAAGTAGTAGTAAAGTAGTAGCAGAAAAGTAGTAGAATAGTAGTAGAGTCGTAGTAAAGTAGTAGTAACGTAGTATTAGAATAGTAGTAGAGTCGTAGTAAAGTAGTAGCAGGATAGTAGCAGAATAGTAGTAGAGTCGTAGTAAAGTAGTAGCAGGATAGTAGCAGAATAGTAGTAGAGTCGTAGTAAAGTAGTAGTAGCAGAATAGTAGCAGAATAGTAGTAGAGTCGTAGTAAATTAGTAGTAGAGGTGTAGTAATGTAGTAGTAGAGTTGTAGCAGAGTAGTAGTAAAGAAATATTTATTTTACTCCTTCTGTCTCTCTGCATCACGCTCTGTCGCTTTACCCTCTTTGCTTTTCTTTCTCTCTCTATGTATATGTATATATATTTTTTCGCACTATCTCTTCAATCTCTAAATTTCACACGTCTATTAACCTCATTACCACCTTCATTAATCATCGACACTCTTCATCTTTTTCTCTTACACTTTCTCTGTCTGTTTTTCTAGCTTCTCTCTCCATTTGAAATGAAATCTCTTCTTTCCATTCTCTTCTCGCATACGCTTTTCTCTCTCTCTCTCTCTCTCTCTCTCTCTCTCTCTCTCTCTCTCTCTCTCGCACTATTTTCTTTGCCAACTCAAAGCTGACACCTCTACCCACTCTTCAGCCGCACCACCTTCTCGTCTCGTCTCGTCTCGTCTTGCTGTCTCTTTTGTGTCTCATCAACTTTTCTCAGCTAAACGCTGCAAATTGCCAGACAAGTTGAGACGCATAAAACAATTTGCCAGCTAAATAGCAATACGCAAGAGCCAAGAGCCAAGAGACAAGAGCCCCAACTACGTCATTCTAAAGCACCCGTTGCTCCGCCATCTCCCTTGACAGTCTCGCTCAACCTCTAACCTTACGGCCATGCTTCAAGCTAACCTCAATTGGGGCTCAGCAGCTCGCTGTGTCTGTCGCCTAACCACAACAAAGTGCAAGTTTATGCCACAATAAATGTTGCCCCATCGTCTAGCCTCGTCTAGGAGAGAGAAAGACACACAGAGAGAGCGAGAGAGGGGGAGCGAAAGAGAGGGTGTGCGAGACAAGTAGTTGACCAATGCAGTTCTTAAAGGCGTCGCGTTATGGCGCTTCAAAACATTTTGATGGGGCAACACCTATGAAAGGGCCTTCGACAACAATTCACATAAATAAAGCATGCCAGTGGGGTAGGCGGAGGGAGAGAGGGTCTGTCGGAACACGGGGCGAGGGGCTTGGCTCAGGATTAGGGTTAGGCTCTTGTCAATAAAGCAAAAGTAAAAACTTTGGAAGGCGTCCCACAAAACTGTCAGGCATCAGTAACTTATCGACCCTTAGCTTTTAAGTGGATGATTTCAGGTTTCAGATTTCCGTACACACACACACCCACACACGCACACACCTGTCAGGGCTGTGCATGTGTGTTAAGATTCTTTTGATACCCTATTCAGAAGATGAATCATGTGAGCATAATAATATTGAGTGAGCTTGTGCAACAGGTGGTCTGAACATGACTTGCTACAACTAAGACTGTGATCAGATCTGAGTTTCCTATAGTTTATAGATAAAGCTGACTTGAAAGCCGAATGAGAGAGGTGAGATATTACCATTAAGGCATATTCTTTAAAGCTGGTTTTCAAAGCTTATCCCCGCTATTTCAACGATTCGACATATTCTGTTAAGCTTTGAGGTAAATTTCTATTGCTTCTACTTCTATGTGAAAAAGTTTTCGACTCTAAAATACTTCGTATGACACTATGAGCTCACTTGGCTTTAACATCCAATCGTTTTACCAGATTGACATACTTGAGCACATCATCTTCACTTATAGCTCCATTACCTCAAGGGTATTTCATCTTCGACACTCCCTTCTTCTCTCACTCTTTCTGCCTCTTTCTCTTTGTATTCCTGTCTTTTATTTCACTTTCAATGCGGTCGTCAGGCGCTTTTCCCGCTTTCATTCAGCTGCTGCTGCTGCTGCTGCTGCTGTTGTTTTTGTTGTTATTGTTATTTCTATCTGCTATTTTCTTTATGTTGCCATTTTAGCAGAGTTTACCCTCTGCCCGCCTCTACACTTTCCACTTTTCACAACAGCTACATCGTCACCGGTCGTCCCTTGCCCGCCTTCGCCCTCGTCATCATCGTCATCATTTTATTTTATAAACTCCTGCACTTTCTGGTCAACTTGACTGACTTTTAGTTGTGCCTCGAGTGGAGCTCGCCAGCGTTGGCTACACTGCACGAAAAGCTGTTGCAGCAGGCAGGTAAGCACAAACAGTCGGCTCAAACATCAGTTAGTCAGACAGCAGATACACAATAAGTCAATCAAATAGTCAATCAATCAATCAGTCAATTTGTTTGTCTGAAGTTAATCAAGCAACAGTCATTATTTCCACCAATCAATCAAGCATTTACTCAACTGAACTGCTAGTCAGTCGATTAAATAGTCAAGCAGATAGTCGTTAGTCAATCTATCAATCAATCCGTCAATCAGCTAATCTAGCAGTCTGTCATTGACTTCAAGCACACAGTACATCAAACAATAGACGCATGATTTACCAGCCACTTAATCCATCAATCAATCAATCAACTTAACCTGTGAATCAGCCATTTAAGAAGGCATTAAATCAAGAAGTCAATTAGGTTGTCAATCAAATAATCAATCATTCAGTCAGTCAACTATGAGTCGGTCAGTCAATCAATCAAACATTCAGTCTTTGATGCATATACCAGATATTCAAATAGAAATTCTTAAGAAGTCAAAAAGAAACCAATTTTTTGAGCAGTGTAAAGCAGACACACACACATATAGAACGCATACTTACACACACACCTTGTCTCTTGATGTGTGTCTGTGTGTGTGTGCTAGGTGTGCCTGTTTGTGGTTTGCTGCTGCTGTTACTACTGCGACTGCTGCTGCTGCTGCTGCTGCTTGTGCTGCTGCTGCTGGTGTTGCTGCCGTGCACGTCAAGTGTCCTTAAACGGATTAAGGGTGAATGATAGCGGCTTATGTCTTAGGTGTGTCTGGTGTCCTTTTGTGAAATACGCCCCATGCCTGCTCACCACTTCCCGCCCCTTCCCACCTCCCCAGCTGCTTCGTTTAGCTCACCTAATGCCCTCTTCTTCTACAGCTGCTGCTGTTGTTGTTTTTGTTGTTAGTTGGTGCTTTAATGTTTTCACATTTTATTGCGGCTTTGGTGTCCTGTTTTGCTGCCCTAGCTGCGGGCCAGCTGCTGGGGATGGCATTTTGCTTGCCTCTTGACTTTTGATTCCTTGCAGCCGATGAGAGATAATGTGAGTGAGCGAAAGAAAGAGAAAACGAGAGAGGAAGAGAGAGGGAGAGACAGAGAGAGAAAGAGAAAGAGAGAGAGAGAGAGAGAGAGAGAGAAAGAGAGGGAGACAGAGAGAGACAGAGAGAGACAGAGAGAGTGATAAAGGGTTAGGATAAAATATTAAATACTCCATTTGGAACTATTTGGAACTATTACTAGTTCCTCGATACTCGGTTACTTAGAATATCGATTTGGATCTTTTGGTCCTGTAAAGATGTAATCCAATATTGTTACAACCCATGTTAACTGGTTGCTCATTGAACTAGTTCCAATTGGTAGCTACTGATTTGTAAAGAGAAAAGCTGAAATATTAACCGAGACATGTTTAAGCTCTACGGTCAATTAGCATCTGAGCCAAGTAGTTCCATGCGGAACTAGCTTCACTTGTGAGCTCAAATCAAACTGAAACGAGTGAACTAGTTCCGTTTAGTTGTAGAAGAGCTTAGCTTATTTTTAGGCAGAAATTGAAGACTGATGAAATGGGTTTACTTGAGAACTATTAAAATGCATTGCTTACAAAAGAACTAGTTTCGTTTATATAGAGCATATACATAGTTCCTAAATTTAAAGCTGTAATTCAGAGGGAAGCAAAGCGAATAGCGAATGTCAGCTGGATGTGTAGACATGTGGCATATCCTGGCTGTGGCCAACTCAACTCAGCTAGCTTCTTCTTCTCTGTTGCTTTCTAGCCCGGCGCTGTCTAAACGAAAGACAATTAAAAAGTTGGCGCCCGAAAATTGCCGCAAAATTGGCGGCTTTTCGCGGCGCCAAAAACTCAACTTGTGGCACGTACGGCAACTGCAACTGCAACAACAACAACAACAACAACAACAACAACAACAACAACAACAACAACAACAACAACAACAACAACAACAACAGCTGCTGCTGCCTATAGACAATGACACAAATCAAAAAGTTGAAGGCAATGCAAAGTTTATGCGAGAAGCTCAAGCAAAATGTCGTACAACTCGGCCAGCCCCAGCCTGCCCCATCCTGCAGCCCCGCCCCACAGCTGTTTAATTTTCTTGTCTAATTGCGTGGCACAACAACAAATTCAAGTCAGAGCAAGTGGCAGACAGGCAGGCAGTCAGACTGAACAATGCGGCGTATACGTGATTTATTTGCAACACAAGCCAGCTGCCGATGCAGGAGGGTGGAGGAGGTTGGTTGGTTGGTAGGGGCTGCTTTCCAGAGTTAAGCATAAGCGTGCAACTTGCTGTTGTTGTTGTTGCCCGTTGACTCAGTGTCAATATTTATAAAATATTTGTAAAATACGTGCCAATCCCTCGAAACTTAAAAATCAATTGCCAAACACGAGACGCGTTACATGAGCGAGAGCGAGAGAGGAAGTGAGGAAGGGAGAGAGCAGGGACGGTGCTTGAGAGTGGGCAGCATTTGAAAGCCAATCCGTTTACTTTCATTGACAGTTGTGCGACACATGCGTTACACACACACACACACACACACACACAGACACAGACTGCCAAAACACTGCCACTGGACTGGACTGGGGCTAGCGCACAGTCAATAAAAACAAGTTGTTGTTGTTGCCCGGAAAATATGTCACCAGCGGGTGAAAAGCACTCAAATTAATAAACTCCATAAAATGTGAGCGCAGACAGTTATGAAACAAGTCCATAGAGAGTGAGGCCAGTGGGCGACTAAAAGATACCCAGTGGAAAAGACAACGAGCTCATATAAAGGGGAGTTCGTGAAGCTTATAAACTAAACATGAATATCTCATGCTCATGGTCGGTCAAACAAGAGAGGATCTTGAGTCATTTAGCTATTAAGTTTAGAGGCTGTGAGCAAAAAGACGGATGGGAGGATAAACGGACGGAGGGACAGACAAAATGGACATAGGACACATGCATGAATGATTCTTGTGGGGTATCTAAGAGCTCAACATTTAACCGTATATCCCAAAGGTCTCAAAGCTTAAACGGTTACACTCCTTCAAATAGGACTTATGCCTTTTGCTTATTGTGTAGACCTGGCTAGAGCTGGATCACATTTTACAGGGTATCAAAAGCAGTAGCGCAAAACAAAGCGACAAAATTCAGAGAAGGGGAAGAGCACAGAAAAAAAAACAAAGTAAAGAAAACAAAAACCGAAAACGAACTTCGAACAAGAGACGTGTGTGTGTGTATGTGGGTGTGTGTGGGTGTGAGTGTGTGTGTGCGAGTGTGTGTGTGTGTAGCATTAAGTGGCTGGCACCCAACCGCACCGTTCACACATGCCTCGACCGACCCCTCCAGACGTAACGGTCGCCCCCACGGATTACCCCTGTAAATCAATGCGGTAGCTGACGAAGGCGGCGAGGGTGAGAACAATGGAGAGGGGAGTGGAAGGGCAGCAGGAGTCAGGAGTCGGCAGACGACAGTCGGAAGATGGGAAATGGGAGATGGGAGATGGCCATGACGGCTGCCGGGCGGGCTGCTCTTGGCCTTTCGCACATCAGACACTCTGTCAAACTTTTGTTAGCAATGGTCAAGAGGGAGGGGGGAGGTATAGGTAGAGGGAGAGGTAGAGGGAGAGGGAGAGGGAGAGGGAGGAGGCAGCGCAGGGGTTCGGCCACTTCAAACTCGTAGACACAAGTGACTCGTGAGGTGTGCGAAACGAATGCCGCATGCAGCAGTGGAAAAGACAGAGAGAGAGAGAGACAGAGACAGAGAGAGAATGGGTGGGTGGAAGTGTCATTGAGAGTAGACGGGAATGGCGCTTCAATGGTGACGCTCAAGCTGAAGCTGTCAATTGTTTTTACCGTCTGCACTGGACATGGGGCAGCCCTTGTCTCGCATTGCCTTCAACCAAGTGCCCAGTCGAGGAGAGTGAGAGAGTGAGAGAGGAAGAGAGGGAGGCTGCTTTTGTTTGTCAATTTTAACACTCAGAAAGAGCCGAACAACAATTGGTACTCTGCGCACAGATTAAGCACCTTCAACAGGAACAGAAAAAAAGTTGTGACTGAGGCAGAGCAACAAATGTGGCCAGGAGCAACAAATGTGGCCAGGAACAAATGCGGGCAATGCAACAAGTTGCAGCTGTTCGCCCGAAGATAATATTCATTTCCAGCTAGGCTAATGATGGAAACGATGTAGCAAAAGAGTAAAGCTTAAGTTTGACTAGGACATTGGCCAACAAAGAAGAGAGAGAGAATAGTTGAACTAAGCTGATCCTAGAGCCAAGAGAGTCTCTAGAGGCACTTTGTCAGGAGTTGACTTAATAGACTACTCGTAATAGAATACTCGTTCACCTTCTGATGACTATTCACTTTATTCGAAAATTTACATCGATCTAATTGATAGGTCTATCTATACGAGTAGAGGAGCTCCGGTACTGCTGAGCTCAGTACTTAGATGATATTTATTCTTATATGAAGGAATTCATTTGCTATGTCCTCGTGAATATAATATATTTATATGGGTATGTATGTATACAATACAATACAATATACACATTATAATATATATACTATATAATATATAAACCTTATACATATATACATATACCATATACATATATACAATTATCGGTGTCGCGAGAATAGATAATAATGTATATACATATAACAACTTGTGTCCTCTGCATAGGGTTGCTATGATTTCGATGAACGAGACGAGTGCAACCAGAAATAGAGAGTTTGACAGAAGAAGTCAGAAAAGGAAGTTGACTCAAGACTTTTTAGACGCGCAAGACCTTTTTAGCGAGACCTTTTTACCGAGAACTCGTCATTATGCAGAGCTATGATAGAAGGCGAGAATGGATAATAACGCTACGATATATGTAGATATTCCATATAATATATATATTCTATACAAACATATATATCTACAACATGTGTATTGTTGCGAGCTAACTCTACATTCTTATCTACTGCATTTCAAATCTATACGTGCCTTAAATAAAAAAAATTAAAAAATTTTTTGTTGTTTTTTTTTCAAAAGATAGTATAGCTTAGTATCATAGTCAATAGTATAGTATTTACCACGCTCTCAATCTTATCTTATCAAATTCCTAATTTCTGATATGTTGGCTTAGAATTTCTCAAGTCACTAGAAGGAATGAGCTGTCGGACTAACAAGCGGAACGGATGGGCAACTAAACAAGAAGAAGAACGTTGCAGTCGGACTTAACCGACTGCTTGATACCTTTTTCAGCTTTTGTGTTTATACCGTGATCCCATTGAAAGAGGGAAATGGGAAAATTATGGAAACAGATGTCACACGCTTGGGCACTATAAATTTTGTCGATTTGCCACGCCCTCATTGGGCGTAGTAGACATTGTATAAGTGTAAAATGTGAAAATTACACGGTAATTTTCTATATGCTCCTGCTTTTCCTTTGGAAACAAAGTATAAAAACGAGCAAACTGTTCCAAACCAATTTACTTCCAACTTAAGCAAATGCATGAAAGCAACAATTGACGAATTTCCCTTTTTTTATATATTATATATAAACTCAAGATTTATTCCAGATTTTAATTGATTTTCATAGTGCATTAAAGGTAAATGACAGTTTAGTGGGCGTGGCAGGTGGATAGCTGCATGCCACTTGCAATAACTGCTGAAGAAATAGCTAAAGAAGAAGAAGCTGTGGTTGAAAGCAAAGTAAAAAGTCCAAGTGAAAGCCAAAGCAAAGCGACAAAACTTTTGCCACAGTCGAGAAAATGCAGACAACTTTTGTCATCTGATTCTCAGTTTTGCACATTTTTTTGGTTCAAACTCCCCCTTTTTTTTAGCATTCAGAGGATACCCTGTAAAAGTGGGAAGTGTGTACGCAAAGAAATATAAATTTTACATATTTAAAATAAAATATGAAAGAGAATGTAAATAGTCCATTAATTTGCTTTTTATTTCAAGCTGCCTATTGAGTTCAGTTTTTCTGTAGCTTTCTCCTACAGGGTATCTCTCAGCTCATGCAAATTGTGCTTCTATCTAGTCCAGCTGTTGTTTTGCTTACAAATAGAAATTTTCATATTTACCAACTTATGTAAAAAGTGGCAGCCGCTGACTGTCTCCTGCTTGCTGCCTCCTGCCTGCCGCCTCCAGTCTCCTGCGAACTGCCTTTTGCTTAGGTTGGCTAATGAAATGCAGTTCCTCTCACACCTGCCTGTCCCACACCTGGCCCCACCGCACTTACCAAACGTTTAGCATATGCGAGCCAAAGTGGGGGCAACTTTTGCCAGCTGCCAAAAGTGGAGACACTTTTCTTTTTATACTCATTCACGAAATTCAAATGAGTATATTGGTTTTGTGCAATGTCCGTCTTGCTGTCCGTCCGTCTATACGTCCGTCCGTCCGTATGAATGCAAGCCATTTCGACGTTATTGAAGCTAGAGATTTGGAAAGCCAGAAATTTGGTGGATATAATCGTGTAAGGCCTCGTCTGATTAAGGGCCGAGATTTGCCCGATGGCAAATCGTAAATCACACTTTCCGGCATCCCAGAAAACTCGAAAGCTTAAGTGCTGTTGGAATAGATACTGGCGTTGACAACACAAGCTCAAAACGATATGGCAAATATATCTGAGCCCATTGGGGCGTGGCGAATCAAGTAAAACTGTATCTTCTACAGCTTTAAAACTAGAAGCGAAAGATTTAGCATGGCATATCGGAAATGGATCTGTGAGCGTTTGGGCCGTGAATAAGTATTCTGTAGTCGGTAACGCCCGACTGCACTTGTTCTTTTTTTTTGTTGCTCAGACAAAACTTGGCCCTAAGTAAATGCCAGCCAGACGTGTGCATTACCTGCAGCAACAACAGTTGTTGATAGACCCGCAGCTGGCGAATTGTTCGCTTTTCCCCCCGACGCAAAACGAAAACAATTTGTCGCCGGCAAACAAATTGAAATGCCAGCCGGTAACCAGCAGCCGGCAGCCGGCAGCCTCTGATTATTTCCAACTAGCCCACAAAAACTAATCTCTAGCTGCCGCTCCACCTCCATCTCTCCTCAGGGTCCATCTAAATGTCAGTTCAATGAAGTTCAATTCTCTTTTTAACTCTTTAAATCCCAGTGAATAGGGCATGAATTCGACATCAATTTTTTAGATCTATCTATAAATTTACATCATTTGAGACTGTGCTTTGGAGATTTCAGCCAAAAATTTAAAATTGAATATCTTTAAAGTATAATAGATATATAATATAATAATAATAATAGACCTCAAATAACCTTAAATAACCAGGTGCAACAAAATTAGATTCCCATCATCATTTCAGTGTTGTAAAACAAAGTAAATTGTTGGACTTTGATCAGATGCCAAAAAGCTTTGTCTACTAATAGAGAGTATGGATAATAAGAGTATGATTATGAAGCTGACATTTTAGTGTTGTCAAATAATGTACTACTAATAGAGTTTACATCTTAGTGTTGTAAAATAATGTAAATTGTTCAATTTGGCTAAGTAGCAATGCCTCAGCACAGCTGAATAAGCAGTTAATATACTGATAAGCTATGTACTGAGATAGAAAATTTATGTTGTTATTTAAGTGTTATGAAATGAGAAAAAGCTGCCCAACACTAACCAGTGGCAAGGGTGTGTGGGATGTAATGATAACGATAATGATTGAGATGATCCATAACTGCATGTCTGTTTCATATATTTAGGATATATACTAATTTATGTAATGATTGCAATTGAAAGTGTCAGTGTTGATAAGCTCCATTTGTTAAGCTCTAAGGCAATAGGAGCTATTATTATATTATAAGCTGTAACTTACACACAGAAAAATAAACATCTTTGAAGCTGTAAAAAACATTACAAAGTAACGCTGCTAAGGCGCTGACAACACTGTGCCAATGTTGGTAAAAGAAGCAAACAAAAGATAAAGGGATGAAAAGAATAATAAAGTGTTGTGAAAATATATGGCTCAAATGTATTTATTGTAAAAGCTTTAAGATATTGTATTTTTAAACTTCTGAGGCGTGTACATGTGAGTGTGTGTGTGTGTGGGTGGGTGTGTGTTTGAGGGTGTGTGCGTGTCCAGTGTTGGTAGTCGTTATTGAAGGTAGCTGACATTGGCATATGGGGGCCACTTAAGCACACAAGTTGTTGCACAAAATGCAGAGCAAAATAGGCAGAGCCGGAGTGGGAGCGAGATAGAGAGAGGGCGTGACTGAGAGGAAAGGGGAAAGAAAGAGACAGATGGCAAGCGTGTGTAGAGTTGTGGGAAAAGTTGTTTTCGGTGTGTGCCGCATTTTTGGGGCAACTTGCGAGGAACTTTGTACCAATTAAACTTGTTAAAACGCTCGTTTTCGGTTATCCAAAAGCTGACAACTTCACTACACAAAACTCTAATTACATTTTGTGAATGCACACACCCAAACACACACACACACACACACACACACAGATGGATGCATGTGTAAGGCAAGCAGCCCTTGGTTGTGCATAATTAAAAGTTATTTTATTGTTGTGCAGCGCACCAACGAGTTTTGTCGCCTCGAAACCAGATGATGGGGTCGGCGCCTGAGTGGGAGCCTTGAAGGCAGGGTGAAAAGGAGTCTGGAGTGTTGGATAGGAGAGGGGAGGGGCGGACTCTTGTGTGGTTACCTAATAAGCCATGACAATGTTGTATAACTAGCCACAGATCAAAGTTTGACCAGTGTTGGATGAGAAGAGAATAGTGATAGTGTTGAAAAGCATCTAAGGAAAGAGAAAGAAACAATGAACAAGTAGAGAAAGAGAGACAGAGGGATCAAAGTGAAAGTGCAAGGCAGGGAGTGGGAAGGAAAGAGACAGGGAAAGACAGTGAGTGACAAAGAGATTTTACTTGAACTAAGAAAGAGACAGAGATGGAGATATATTTAATGAAGAGACAGAAGAGAGAGAGAGAGAGAGAGAGAGAGAGAGAGAGAGAGAGAGAGAAGAGAAAGGGAAAAGAATCAAGGAAACGCAGAGTGAAACAGCTATGATAAATGGAGAGAGAGAGAGAGAGAGAGAGAGAAAGAGGGAGAGAGAGAGAGAGAGAGAGAGAGAGAGAGAGAGAAAAGAGAGGCAGGAGATCTTAAAAAGTAAGAGACAGTGAGAGAAAGAGATGAAAGAGATAATAAAATGATGGATAAGATGAGAGTGATAGATTAAAAAAGAAAGACAGGAGAACAAAAATAAATGAAGAAATGTATAAACTATGAAGAGGCAGAGGGAGAAAGTGGGGAAAGAGAGAGAGAAGGGGAAGAGGTGAGACAGAGAACGCATTGTTATTCTAATGATTATAATATTGACTTAAGATTAAATTATAGATCGACTACGATTGATTGTTGGTTGATAAACTATCAATATTATCAAAAATGTCATATTGCAGAACATCAAGTATAATTGCTAGCCTGATTGATTGATGCCTAAGTATTTTAATACTCTATATATACTATCATATTTGATAGCCATTTGGTTATATCGTGACAATATTATTGGAATGGCCATTGCATGGGCATAAAAAGACTTTTAGGACTTGGCATGAAAGACCTAATTCCATTTCCCATTTGCCATTCGAGTTGAGTAAGTGCCAAGAGCTGAAGGCACTTCGATTGGCTTTCATGAAGCTTTTGATTTGCGTTACCGTGTTCTATCTTCTTCTTTTTCTTGTTTTCCTGTTTTTTATTATTATTTTTATTTTATTTTATTTTTTTTTTTTTTGGTCTTTAATCTTGGCCACAACTTTTAATTGCTAAAGTTGGCCTGCGGCCAGGATAATAGCTAATAAACATAAAAAGATGGCCTAAAAGCGATGTACATAAAAACCGAAACCAAATTAATATATCCTTGGAGACCAGAGACCGAAGAGACCGAAGTGACTACGCAGCTGACTGAATGGAATAGAATTGAGCGTGGATGGAATTCGCTGCTGTTGTGCAAGACAAGCTGAGGCGTGGCAGTTGCTGCGCAATTTTGCGGCAGCAGCTGCTAATTCTGTCAAAATCACACAAAGCAATACATCACACATGCTTCAGCACTCCCACTACGCCACAGTCCCATCAGTCGCCTGGACAAATTCATGGCGCCACTCGACGATAGATTGCAACGGGCCCAGCTCCCAGCTCCCAGCTCCCAGCTCCCAGCTCCCAGCTCCCAGCTCCCAGTTTCCAGTTTCGAATTGCGAGTTGCGTTTTCCCAGTTCCCATTGCAATTGTGTTGTGCATTCACGCATTCATTGTCTGCGTGTGTATGTGTGTATGTGTGTGTGTGTGTGTGTGTGTGTGTGTGTGTGTGTGTGTGTGTGTGTGTGTGTGTGTGTGTGTGTGTGTGTGTCTGCACCCTTAACCCTGCGTTGAGTGCCACAGCTGAGATTCTCTACAGCTCTCTCTCTCTCTCTCTCTCTCTCTCTTCTGAAAACTGCACCGGCATTTGACAGCCACCGCATCCATTCAACGACATTTGCTTTAGCTCCACTCAACTCTCTCCCTCTCTATCCATTTCTCTTTCCCTCTCTCTTCCGCTCTCTCTTTCTCTTTGTTGTTTATTTCTCGTATTTTGTTTTCCTTTTGACAGATAGCGCTAGGTTTTGTTGTATTGCCTGACGTTGAGATAATGCAAATATACTTTAACGCAGCTTCATTCACAGGATTTTTCCAACTATCTGGTAACTATGGATAGCTAAAGAGTTGCCATATATTAAACTAATAATTGGTTTATGGCATACTTAGTATAATTGAAAGCGCAAGCTTTATCGATCATACGCAGATGTTAGAATATTTCATAAGTCTTGCCATTCAAGGACAAATCATATTCTTTAGATTAAACGTTAGCCAGCTTAGCTGAGTAAGCCGTTGATGTAATATGCCATGCCATAGATATCGCTTCAATATAACATAATTTCGCACTCTCTGGTCTCAAGTCCCATAGATGGCTGCAAACTCAATTAGTTAACTGAAATTTGCATTTAGAAATGGATCTGTTTGGGTTTTGTAGTGCTTCGCATGCCTCAGCAGCTCGAGTGTGGCTCGAGTCTACTTCAAAATGCTTCAAATACGAGCAACAAAAGCAATTCGAATACATCTATGTATAGCCTGCTTGAAGCGTGGAGTCTGAGGACTGGGCCCAGCGCACGAGCTGGTTGAGTTGAGGGCCAACTATTTGCCCTGTCATTCAATTAGGAATAGATTATTCCCACAAAAATGCTACAGTTACATGCAATAACAATTAAACTGAAGCAAATCTAGCTGCAGGAGATGAGTGCTCGACTGGGTAGCTGCCCTGTAAGTGGGAGAGGTGTGTGAGTTATGAACATTTGAACATCATCTAATGATTTATGTAGTATATATTTGGAAGAGTTGTAGGAAAGAATATGAATAATGATGTACATCAATCATACATCAAGATGTATAAGCGTCAAAGTCGACAGAAATTTAAATATAATGGCATAAGGCTCCACTCCGCTTATGTACTTCAATCATAAGCAAAAATCATCAAATAATATATATACATCAAGATGTATTGGCCTATACATCTTGTTATAAGTGGTATGAGTAGAGCTGATAGGTATGGGATAACAAATATCACTAGAGGTTTAATGTCAATCTCAATTCTAGTATACAACTACTTCAATCTACGCATACATACATACATGCATACATCATGATGTAAAGGCATAAACACATATTCTAGAAACTGAGGTGTTATAAAACATCAATACACCAATTGAAACAAATGGCAGTTACACAAATTGCACTTACAGCCAACTATGCATACATCATGATGTATAACACATTTCAATCAAATTTATACATCATGATGTACAAAGACAAAGACATTTTTGTGTTCTTCACCAACTCTTGACAGGCAAAAGTTACCTCAATAGATGACCTTTAATACTTTAATATGCCCCACTTTGCCAACAATTATATTAAAGGGTATCTTCACAGTAAATATTCATAAAATTTTCTGTAAAAACCAAGAAATAATAGAAAGCAGCACATTTTTTGCTGACTTAATGCTTCAACGAGCAGACTCCAAAAATATATTTGATAGGAAAAAGAAAATAAGTAAGAATGTTTCAGTTGGGTGCAACCGACTGCATAATACTCGTTCATGCAGTTTTTTGGCTAGATATATCTGGGCTAGGTCTATCTGTGGAAAGCTTAACACGCTCTAAGATAGAGAATGATATCGTTTGTAGCCCATTTTGGTAAATCTTAAGAGAAGGTCAACATTAATCTACCATCATGCTTAATGTAGATTTTCTAGCTCGAGGGGTGTCGAATATATATCTTCCGATTTCTGATTTTTTATGCATGTATGCATGTAATCATGTATGTATAACATATTCGTCAACTCAATAGCGAATATAGACAATCAGTTTTTAAACGTTAAGGGTCTAATGGACAGCTGGAGAAAATATATAAGTGTATCTGATTTGCCACGCTTCCAATGGGTAGTAGATATAGTAGATGTATATAAACTACGTATTTGAAATCAAAGATTGTCTACTAGAGTTCCCTTACACAATATCAAACTACCATATAGATAAACGTATGAAGAGGCAGGCAGACGGAGAAACCATCAAGCATTCCTCACAACCAATATACTCTCATTTGCTGCTCGTGAGCAAGTATCAGTAGAATGAGAGAGAACTGACAAAATACTTGCAACATTTTTGTTTTGCAAATCAAATAAATCGAGAGTAAATAAAACTCCTTGGCTAACTGCTACAAATATGTGGAAAATGAAGTGAGTCAAAGTTTTAATTGCGAATTGGTAGAAAGGTGTCTGAATCAAACATGAGAACAAAATGATAACTGGGGCCAAAGTGATATTAAGATGTAGTTAAAAGTGCAGCTGCAAAGTGGGTTCAAAATGACCGAAAAGGTAAACTAGATGCTATAGGGCCGATTTTGATTTGAGTTGTAAATTAAGCTAAATGCTTACGCCAAGGGGTAATGCTTGTGATTGTTAAGCATAATCTAGATCATAAGTGCACTTATCGATATTTATCGATAGCTTATTAAATTTTATTTAGTGCATACCCAAACTATATTCAACGGCAACGTAGTTCACGTTGTGACATCAACATTTCCGCTCTGCTTCTTTATCAGCTGCCAAATGTGGGACGCTGCGACTGGGCGTGGCTGTGGTACGTGCGGCGTGGAGCGGGGAGCGTGGAGCATTGCGGCTAAGAGAGCTATTAAAAACTAAACGAAACGCAAGTTGCGCCACAAACTGAAGCATGCTGAATGGTCGAGGGGAGCGCTAAAATGTTTCAATTTAAATTAATTATTGTTTGCGCCACAAGTGTCGACGGCTTGTGGCAAGCAGGCAGCCGGCTGACAGGGGGCGTGGCAACAAAAGCAGCCCAACTTTTAATTATGGTTACAAAGATTTTTAGTCCTTGTCGATGGCGGCGTCGGCAACTGGTTCTCTGTCTGTCAGTCTCTCTGTCCATCTGTCTGTGTCTGAGTCTGAGTCCTCAGCTGGTCCCTCCCATCTCCCTCCCCTTCTGGCAAGTTTGACCAACATCGATTAAAACGATGAAAACGCGGAAAATTGCGCCAACTAGGAAAAACTGCAGCGACGGCAAATGAAAATTGCGCGAAAAAAACGAAGAGAGAGAGAGTAAGAGAGAAGCAAAAGTTGAACGTTTTTTAAGGTCTGAAAAAGTTGTGGGAAAGCGCGATTGCCGCTTAAGATGGGATTGGGATTGCGATTGTAAAATGAAACAAGCGAGAAAGAGACACTGTTTAAGTAAGAGGAGAGAGAGGGAGAGAGAAAGAGAGAGAGAGAGAGAGACAGCGGGGAAAGGTAGTGGCATGTAAGCAACATCATGGCAAGGTTTGATTTAGTTTTTCTGTTTGTTTTGTGATTCAGACTCTCACTCTCTCCCTCTCTCGCTGGCTCTGTCATCTGTCTACATGTTTGTTTCTCTCCTAACCAAACATTTGATTATAAGAATCTGACAGCACACGATGAGCAGTGAATAGTAAACACAAGTCTAACTAAAGCAACAAAGCTCGGATAGAAGGAAATTAGTAAAAGAGCTCCAACTGTTACAATTAGCTTAAAGTCCAGCTGATTTACTATTAGATCATGAACGAAATAAAGCAGCATCACATGAAATTCGTTGTGTTTTGATCGTTTGATGAATGTCAAAGTTCAAGTATTCAAGTATAACAAGCAAAACTGATTGAGCACATTCTCTCTGTCAAAGTTGCTCTTTCTCTTTTATTTGCTGCGAAACTCTCTCTTTGTCTCGTTCAACTCCCTTTCACCCGCAATCTCTTCTACTCACTTTCTTCCTCAATCTCTCTCCTTCGCTTTGTCAATGTATATTTTTTCTTTGAGTCTAGTCTCTCTCTCTCACTCTTCCATACAACCAATATCGCTCTTACTTTCTCACTGTTCTTCTACCTCTTTCTTATCCTCTCTCTTTCACACACTTTGTATCTTTCTCTTTCTCTTCTCTCTCTCTCCCAACCTCTACCTCTGCCTCTACCTCTGCCTCTACCTCTACCTCTACCTCTACCTCTACCTCTACCTCTACCTCTACCTCTACCTCTACCTCTACCTCTACCTCTACCTCTACCTCTACCTCTACCTCTACCTCTACCTCTACCTCTACCTCTACCTCTACCTCCACCTCACTTTCTCTGTTTCGCTCTCTTTCCGTTCTCCATTTCTCACTCTCGCTTATCATTAACGCTTTAATTGAATTTCATTCACTCGCTTAGCTCATTGCTGCCCATTGGGCTGGGAACTGACCGCAGTTACTTGATTTACTTGCTGCCTCCTTGTTGTTGTTGCTTTTGACTTTTATTCGCTAACTGCATTTTTGTTGTTGTTTTTTTTTTGTTTTTTTTTTTTTATTGCAGCCACACCCACTTTGGATGACGCCCTGCCAGCATAACGCAAACGCTGCGAAAATTTGTTGGAAATTCAATTTGAGGAAAACTTGAAAGTGCCAACAGCAACGCCTCGCCTCGGCTAGCCTCGCCATCGCACAGTGCGCGCCACAAATCTAAAGTCACCTTGAAGGGAGCTCGCCCACAGCCCGGCCCGATTTTTGAAACACTCTATCCCTATCCCTACGTATTTGCTGCACTCAACTGCTGTTGCTGCTGTTGCTGCTTGAAGCTCATGTTTATCCATGATATTTAATTGGCTGCGCCGCACAGCAAAAGCCACAGCTTGAGCTAAGAGAGAGAGAGAGAGAGAGAGAGAGAGAGAGAGAGAGAGAGAGACAGAGTGGGAGAGGGTAGATGAAAGTTGTGTTTGCCACTTGTTATACTGTAAATTGGCGCTAATTTATCAGCACAATGACGCCACCTGGCGTCTTAATTAGCGCGCGACTTTAAAGCCAATTGTTGTTGCCCAACGCTTTAATGTGCCCTGCACCTCCGCTTGCCAGACGTGACGTGACAATAATACCTAAAAAATAAGAGAAGTATATATAAATACATACACACACATACACACATATCTATATATAAATAGAGAAAAGCATGGCTGAGAAATTCTGTGCACCGCGGGGCATAACATGTCGCTGCATAAATTTTACGCTCATCACCTGCTGCCAGAGTCGAGTGTGTGTGTGTGTGTGTGTGTGTGTGGAGAGAGAGTGAGTGAGTGAGTGTGACCTTGTTGTTGTTGTTAATATATACTCTGTAATTGTGAGGAGCTATAAAAGTTGGAAATTACATACGGCATTCGGCATACTAAAGAAGTAGAGCTATTCCAACTCTTTGAGCTGAAGGAACTCGGGAGCTGAACGAGCTACAATGCTTAAAATGAATATATGAACTGTATAAAGAGATTATAAATAGAATTTTTTTAAATAACTAACTAAAAAGATTGGGAATATATATCAATAAAAATTAAAATATTTAAGGAAAGTCCAAATATTTAGATAATTTATGCTGACCAAACAGAAACAAGAGCAAAAGAAATTGCAGTCAAATAAAAATGGCTTGGGTTATAACAATAATATTGATTTCATTTGAAAGCCATATTTATGTTATTATACATGAAAAACCTATAAAACCTGACTCAAAAATCGGCTTTGCTTAATTTTGACTCCTTCAAGTTATTCCAATCTTAAGTCATCCTCTCCTTCTTCTGTAGACATCACAGTCCAATGCATGATTGAACACTAAATGTTATCGATAGCTAAATCAGCACCAGCCGCTTAGTTATCGGAAATGTTATTGCTATATGTTATGTTGCTATAGGCTTCAAGTATGCAATGCTCTCTATGTAGCTCTAATTACAGGGTATTCGCTAGTCGAGCGATTTCAACAGAAATTTTTCGACTTGTTGTTGAGTTACTTATTTAGCATACTTTTCCTTTATATTTCCCTTTTTTTACTCTCCTTTGCTCACATACATCTATATGGATATGGTGTCACATACTTTTGTGCGGCATGACACGGTCGCTGCCAGAAAGCGAGAGGGAGAGGCAGAGAGGGGGAGTGGGAGAGTGAGGGAGTGAGGGAGAGGGACGGGCCTGCCTAGAGTGTCGAGTGCTGAGCCCTTGGCTCGTAAACAAATTGAATTGAAGTCATAAAAGTCGTCGCCAAGACGCGAATGATGCGCATTGCCTACCTTACACACACACACACACACACGCACACACACACGTGTATACTCACACACATACACAGAGACTGTGTGCTGCGTATGCTGCGTGTCAGTGATTGCGACATTTGCACGCTTTGCAAGCAGCCCCAACTCCAGCTTCGCGCTTCAGCTTCTGTTCCACTGCTCCTGCTGCTTGTCAGCGCCATTATGTCGCACTTGTTAAATCCGTGCGAGAGAGTGTGCACACACACACACACACACAGCTTCCCTTTTTTTTATGGCTCAATAAAAATACAATACGTTACAATTGAATTGAACTCAATTGAATTTGATTGAAGTTGTAAAGCTCAGACAGCCTCTATGTAGGTGTATGCTTATGTATGTGTGTGTGTGTGTGTGTGTGTGTGTGTGTGTGTGTGTGTGTGTGTGTGTGTGTGTGTGTGTGTGTGTGTGCGTGTGACAGCAACAACAAAATGCAATAATGTATCGCCCATCGAGAGAGGTGTCACTGAATAGCATTCAAAGCATTTGCTGCGTATGATAATGATGTTCGATAATGATCATCAGCAATCATCTTTATCAACGTGATTATGAGTGTTGTAATGTTGATATTGATGATGATGCTGATAAAGTGCTAGCCATAAATACACTTTGAAGACAAAGTGTCGAAGCACCTTTTGAACCGCAAACTTCCCCCCTTCCCCAGAGAACTGATTATCTATATCTGAATATATATATCTATATATATATAATATATATATATATATATATATATATGTATGTATGTATCGGTGTCTGTGTAGAAGCAATTGAAGTGCCATGAAAGGCCATATGGATTCACACGTATTCAGCATCGCATTCATTTCACATATTTCATATTCATATTCGTATGCGTATTCATATTCATAACTCACATATTGACAATATCAATCAGTGGCATTTATTGCTTCCGTCTCATTCATCATTTTTTTTTTCGCGCTTAGCCACACTGCACGTTGCGCTTTCACAACACTGGCGAGGCGTCTGCTGTGGCAGGCAGCCAATTGTATTATGAAGTAAAAAATTTAATGTTTTTTTTTTTTTTTTTGCGAACACCCAACTGTACTGTTGAGTATTGAGATAAGATTAGTGATATTTATAGATTGGAGTTTAGCTAAAAGTAGATATTAGTAGCATAAAATAGTAATTTAAAAAAGTATTAGTATATCAGTAGCTCAAAATAGTAGTACTCAGGTAGTAGTATATTAGCAGCTTAAACTAGTAGCTTTAAAAAAGTAGTGGTATATTAGTATTTAAAAATTGTAGTACTAAGGTAGTAGTTTAAAAAGAGTAGCAGTAAAGTAGTAGTAGAAAATTTGTCGTAGTTGTAATAAAGTAGTAGCGGAAAATTTGTAGCACTAAAGAAGGTAGATAGTAGTATAGGTTGTGTAAAAAAGTAATAGTAAAAAAAAAGTAGTAGTAAAGTAGGAGCAAAAAAGTAGTAGTAGAAAAAAGAGTAGTAATATAGGATCGAGAAAGTAGCTAGAAAATTAGTCGTAATTATAATAAAGTAGTAGCAGAATATGCTTATACTAAAATATTAGTCGGAAAGTAGAGTAAAAGTAAAATAGTGCTAGCAACATAATAGTAATAGTAGTAGTAGTAGGAAAGTATTTGTCGCAGCAAAGGGGCAGTAAAATTACGTTGATAGTAAGTAGGAGTAGCTAGTAGTAAAAAAGTAGTAGTAAACAATTGAAGTAGTAGTAGTGAAGGAATAGTAGTAACAGTAAAGTGGTAGTAGCAGAGAACTTGTTGAACATGAGTAGTGGAAAATAGTAGATTTGTATAAGGAGTAGTTGGAAATAACGAGTACAATTGTAGTAGGGAAAATTATTATTCGTAGTTCTGGAAGTGGAAAAAAGGTAGAAAAAATTTCAGTTAAAGTAGCATTAGGAAAAAGTGTGCAACACTAGTCGAAGTACTACAGAAAAAGTAGTAGTAACAGAAAAAGTAGTAAGTAGCAGATTTGAGTGTACATAGCAGTATCTACTACATGAATTCACATTCAACAATAAATCGAACAAATGGCACATCAAATATTTAAGAGGAATCTGAATAATAAACAAAGATGCTATAAATATATGAATCGGGGCGTTTGCAATAGTCGTCCCATTGATATCTATTGCCCGCAATTGAGAGGCTTCGCTTAACACCGATTTAGACCCTCCCGAAAAGAAAAAACAAACTCTCCACTGTTGGCTGCATTTGATTTACGGGACGTGCGACAGAGGCCAATGGCAAAGCCTGTTAATCCCTGAATGCGCCCCAAAGGGGAGCATTGGGGCTGTGCATTTGACCCATTGCTCACTTGGTCGCCGGGGGCTTTACAGTTGTTGTTGCTGTTGCTGTTGTTGTTGCTGTTGTTGTTGGTTGGTTGCGTTGACATTTTTTAATTTCCGTTGTAAATGAAAACCACTTCCGGAGTGGTGCGAGTTTCACCTGAAGTGCAGCCCAGAGAGGCTCAAAGCTTTTAACGGCTTAAACCCAATGATTAGGCGCTGGCAGTTGCCGAATCTCACACACAGCGACATCACGCGACTGAACACCATTGTAATATGGGACTTATCTAAATCTATATACATGTACATATATGTACATGTTTTTTTTTTTTTTTATATATATATATATTTATAGTTTCAAAGTAAAACCAATTCATATTTGTAATTATTTGTTATACATATGTACTAATTTCATGGCTTTGTTTCTGGATTAGCAATTGTTAATCGGGAGTTTACGTTAAATATGGAAATATTGAGAAATTGTTGATTGATTGACTGACTAACAGACTAATTAATTGACTATAAGACTGATTAATTGAACGACTGATAGTCTGACTGATTGACTGCTTATTTAGCTGATTGATTGACTGGCTGACGGATTCAAGAATAGACTGATTGATAGGCTGACTGATATTAATTGATTAAATTAACGATCTACTGATTGATCTATCGTTAAACTAACTGATTGATTGACTGACTTCGTTATGTGATTGACTATCTGCTATGACATATTGACAAACTTACTGATTGACTGCTTGAGTCACAGACTAAAAAACTGTACATACCACTGATTGATTGACTGACTGATGTAAATAATTAACTTAACGAATGACTGAATGATTCTGCTAATCGCTTAGTTAAGTGATTGACTGACTGACTTACACTGCTAATTGGCTGCGATATATGATTGACTGGCTTTCTGACTGATTGATTAACTGATCGATTAACAGCTGGACAGATAGACAAACATACTGATGGACTGCTTGATCAACAGACTAACAAACGGCTCATATGACTGATTGATTGACTGAGTGACCTGGGCCATCTTTAGCGTTAACAGTCGGACAGCTCCACTTGTTAGCAGAAACAGTCAAAGTTCGTTCAAGCCTCTATCGAATCTAATCAAAAAGCAATTTTCAATGATGTAACATAAATTATTATGCGATGGTTCCACAGCTAGCAATGCCTATGATAACTTAAAGATAAGAGAAGCAGAGCTCGATGATGACGATGACGATGATGATGATAATGAGGAGTAACAGAATGCTGATAAGGTGCTGCTGTTGCTGTTGTTGTTGTTGTTGCCGTTGACTGGCAAATACGCACAACTGTATGTACATTTGTCTTGGCCCACACACAGCTAACATGTCAATTGCAGAGCCACACACACACACTCTCCCATACAGACACACACACACACACAGACACACTTTGGTACGCACTCTTGAGCACGTAGAACGTAGCTGCTGCTGCTCCCTGAAACTGCACCACAATATGCAACAGCAGCAGCAGCAGCAGCAGCAGCCGTAGCAGCAGCAACAACAAATGTGCTGCGTGCTGGCAGTTGGCTGTTGACAATGCATTTGGGCCCTTACATGTTTAATGATGTATTTACCTATGCCAACTAAACTTGCGTCCAGCAACTGCAACAGCAATAAGCACGACTCAAAGGTATCCTATGAAATCGAATATATAACAGATGGCTGGAAATAGGATGATTAGCTAGATAAAGCTAAAAGCATCGTAGTCACAAATAGCTATAAAAGTTAATTAACTAAGTCGCCCTTAACAGGTAGATCAAATTTGGTAATTCTAGCTCTAATACTTCCCGAGTTACTTGAGGTGACAGAGCCTTCAATGTTGCTAGGTTTGCGTTTTGTCTATGTTAAATTCTAGCACTTACAAAGCTTGAGCTTTCTTTCACCCTACAGGGTAGGGAGGTATCATTGTAGTCTTGAGCTTTCTTTGACTCTACAGGGTATCTTTGTAGTCTTCTATAAAAGTTAACTGAGTAATGCATCCATTGACCACTTGGCCCTGGATTCGAATCGGACTCGAGCTGAAACGAATTAAAGCCTGAGTCTGATTGCAAGCGTGCAAATGCCAACACCTTGCGCGAAAGTACCAAGTGCTTGCCCCCAATCCAGCTACCCCTCTCACACTCAGATGCCATCCAGCCAGCAGCCCCTCCCAACCGAATACACGCCCTCTTTTAATCCACTCAATCGCCTTAACCCTTGGCAATCGGCAATTGCAAAACCGAATTCGACTGCATTTGACGTGAATTGTTCGAGGCTTGAAATCTATGATTGCAGCTATAACTGTGCACACACAACACCCACACACACACACGCACATATATACACACACATGCACACACATATACATATACACTCTGCGTATAAGCAATTGGTAGATGCATAAATTTAGCAAGCTTCTGCCATGTCCTGTCTCTGTAAAAGCATTATAAAATGCACTGTTCCATGTTCCATTCCCAGCGTTCCGGCTTCAGGTTTGGCAGGTGCCAAGTGCTGCAATTGCAGCCAAGTGGTGCACATGGCATTTTTGATTGTTTATTGTGTTTATTGTTTATTGAAATTGATTACCATAAAATTAATGTATAGCGATAGAGAGATAGAGATGGAGATGGAGATGGAGATGGAGATGGAGATGGAGATGGAGATGGAGATGGAGATGGAGGTAGAGATAGAGATAGAGATAGAGAGATAGAGAGATAGAGAGATAGAGAGATAGAGAGATAGAGAGATAGAGAGATAGAGAGATAGAGAGATAGAGAGATAGAGAGATAGAGAGATAGAGAGATAGAGAGATAGAGAGATAGAGAGATAGAGATAGAGATAGAGATAGAGATAGAGATAGAGATAGAGATAGAGATAGAGATAGAGATAGAGATAGAGATAGAGATAGAGATGATTAAGTTTAATATTTCGAGGGCCCACTGTAGCAAGTTAACCCGAATCAACTTGAAATTGTTTCTCGTTGATTATTGATTTGTTGGTAGACTTTGAGGTGGCGCTTAATGGGCTTGCTTAGCTTTTAAGTCACAAGATTAGGCAGGTTTTTGTAGCCACGTCTGCTACCCTCGCTGCTCAACTAGCCCCGCTCCCTGCTGGCTGCCTTCGTTTCGCCCTTCATCCAGCCGAGATTCGATTTCTGCGCCTAACTCACGTGCTGACCACAAAATTGATGAGGCAGGCAGTCGCAGGGCCTGGCTGGACTTCAAGGACTGCAATAAACATTGAAGAGCGTCAAGACATGACAAAGGATATTGGCCAAAGAAGGGCGAGGGATGGTGAAATGAAGAGAGATGGAGAGAGGGAGAGGGAGAGGAAGAGGAAGGGGGAGCGACAGGGAACAGGGGCAGAGCCAATGAGCCATGATGAGAGCAAATCGATTGCTGAACTGAAAACCACAAAACGAGTTTAAGTTCGCATTCAAAACCAACAAAAATTGACGAGAGGAGAAGACTACAAAAATACTCTAGACATAATTTAGCTTTACATAAATGTAAAGGAGATTCCTGACTAAGGGATACCCTGCAGCTCAATTAAGTTCTCTGCATGGGAACTTACCGACTAGGAGATACCATACCTAGGCCAAGCTGCCATTAGATATGTTTAGATTTGTGGGGACATACAATGACTGTGAGATACCCTGTAGTTGACATTCACATATTTACACTATCCTACACAACAAACGTCATAAAGTTAGTCTTCATCTTCCCTTTGCCCGTTACATACACTTACACTCAAAACTATTATACCCACTCTCAACTCTTATACTACAGGGTATTACAAAAAAAAAAACTGTAGCTAACTAATGCGGCCAAGTGAATAGCTCTTGCCTTGGCTTTAAATCACGAGTTGCGACACAGCAAATCAATTTCATAAAAATGCAAGAAAAATAGGTGTACATTGAGTGAGGATGTATATGCACGTAATCTAGTCTAGTATAAGAGGGCGGGAGGAGGCGAGAGCGGGGGGTACGGTACGGGCAGCAGAGCTGGAAAGTCAGCGAGAAAGAAGACATCTCCGGCAGCCATCCATCAAAAGCGTTTTGGCGCCCCAAGCGTTAATCGTTGTCAAAACCTGATAAAGACTGATTGAGTGCTTAATGGCAAAAGCGAAATATAGCACAGCTCGGCACACACACACACACACACACACACACACACACACACACCAACACACGCACACCCACAGACACAAAGTGAAGCGACTTTATGGTAATCAAATGAAAATGGAAAAAAAACGCAATTTCTGGCCAAAAATGTTTTGACGCAAACGTGGCCCATCGATATATTTAGCATCGATACCTAGCGATACTTACACACACACACACACACACACACCTCAATAGCAGTCGTTGATGAAGATTGAGCATTTGGCTAAACATTTGAAGTTCTGATTTACTTAGAGCCAAAAAGACTTTGCCTTTAAAGCCAAATATTTTTATTGTCTATGGCCAATGGCTAGCTGTAAAGTAGAAAGAGAGAGAAGAAAGAGAGAGAGAGAGAGAGAGGGGAAAAAAGATGGAGAGAGTGTGTGTGTGCTGGGTGGAAGAGGCATACCCTAGAGTTTGCTTTGTTTTTGGCTTTTCAATTGCAGCAGCTGAAATTATTTGCATATGGCTCATACTCATGTGTGTGTGTGTGTGTGTGTGTGCGTGGGTGTGTGTGTGTGCTGGGTGACTGCCTTAAGCGGCTGCAAGTGAAGCGCACAAGCACTTGGCACATGGCACAAGCAAAATTTTTACTCGAAAAGATGTAAGAAAAAAAAAAAAAATATTGTGCGAGTGCAAATAAAACGCGAACACACACACACACAAAATACACATAAACCCACACACACATAGAAAATAAAAAGCAGAGAGAAAATGCCTGCTTTAAGCAGCATAGAAAATATATTTTAGCTGCATGTGCCACACAGGGCGTATGCGTAACGTGCGCTTAAATATATAGTGGAGCATGTTTGACAAGAATTTCAAGAATTTTTACTTCATTCATAACATATAACATAGATATACTGTATATAAAGTACTGAGGAGGCGGTAGAATAGGTAGAGCTCAAAGTAGAACAGCTATGGCCTATACATGCATCTATCTTACTGGGCATCTCAAGTGTAACTTATGAAATGCGAACTCTGATAGTAGCTGCTCAGGTGAAACACTTTATTTGACAACTCTCATAATAGTTTTTTTGACCTAAGGTACGCAAGCGTTTATATATAAAATTTCAGCAGCTTAGCTGTGCTCATAACTGAGTTCTCATAGACTCTTAAGAACTTAATTTGTGACATTTACGTGGTATTTATTATACTAATTATTAATCATGTTATCATATTTAATCTGGAATCCCATATGCAAGTCCAAGTGTTCGGTCTCCACTTAATCATCACCAATAAGCTGATGATATCTATGGAAGCTATAGAGCCATTCACACAATCTTAAGTTAGTTTTCGCTTCACAAATTCCATTCGAACTCAATGTCTATATTTATGGATTTAACCTTAGGCTGCCCATGCCCCTAAGGGATACGTCATGCTCAATATATGTATATATATATATATATATATATTGTATATATTGTGCTCTTATCGTAGTTAAAGGATTCGATTGGCTTTTGCCTTTTAGCTGTGATTTGCGGGGCGGAACTAGTTGCGTGCCGCTCGCCCATTAACAAGGCCACAAATTAATTAATTAAAGCGCTTTAAGTGGCCAAAAGGGAAAGAAAAAGTAAACAGTGGATTGCCAGGCAGTCATAGACCACTAGCTGGAGGGGCGGTGGGGCAAGATCCACTAAGAAATTACAAGAGAATTCAATACGTTTCCAATTGGATCTCATCAAAAGGAAAAAACAAGCAGGCACGACTACCAAATACCCAGTAAAATTAGCTAAAATGTGAAGTTCTATTATAGGATATCTGGAGAGGGAGCGTAATAGCTGAATGTATCCTATAATCATCTTAAGGCTGCATGCTATTTAAATACCTCAACAACTTGTCTCTAATAACCTTTGAGTTTGAAATGGACTTATCAGCTTAGGTTTGATATATCCTACTTAGGCTGCATTCATCATATTTACCCAAAGAAAAAAAGCTAAAACGGGAACTTCTATTATAGGGTATCTCGAGAAGGAGCGTCATACTTGAATAAATTTTCTAAACAGCTTTACAGGATATTCGAGTGCTTCAACAAAGTGTCTCTACTTAACTCAGAGTTTGAATAGGTTTATCACCCTAGGTTTCATAAATCCCACTCTTCATATTTACAGGGTATTTAGCATAGCAAAAACATTTGCTTATTTCATTACATTAAACCTATATTGGGCATATCGAAAGAACAGACTTTTGCTAGCACTCACTCAACCTTTTTCTCTCCCCTCTTTCACCCTCCACCTCGCTCACATTCTCTGTCTCTTTCTGGTTATATTTTAATTATCAGAAAAGTTTCGTATTATTTTTTATGTCTTTTGCCTTTTCGTCTTTCATTTGCTTAAGCCTTTTTTGGCGGCAACAGCACGCAGACAACAGCTTTAAGCCCAGCTCCTCCCTCGCCCCTTCTGGGCGCCCCCACCCCGGGCGGTACCCCCTTTGGCAACATTTTGTGCCTTGTCATGTTTTAATGGGAGCCGCAAGAGCGACGGGCGGGCGGGGAGCAACAATAACAACGGCAATAAAATGCTATGAGTCCTGCCATTTATGAGCCCATTACAAACATTTCTTGCTTCGTCTACAACGTCTTTGGCTTCTACTTCTACTTCGGCTTCTTCTTCTTCTACTTCATCATCGTGTCTTCTTCTTCTTCGTTCAGCTTTCGCTCTGGCACTCAGGACATTTGCTGCCACTCTCATAAGTCATTAACATTCTAAAAGGTTTTCCTAGTATATGAAATATCATCATCATCATCATCATCATCATCATTGTTAACATCATCATCATCATCATCATCAGGCATTGCCTTTAGACCCAGCCCATCATCCCATTCATCAGTCTTTGTCTTTAAGGTGTGCTCCCCACACATATTTACATAAAATATATTTCTCTCTATTGGAATCAATTTTGCGCGAGAAATACAAATCTCTGATATCATTTCATTAGTTTCATAAATATTTATTCAATTTATTGTTCCTGCTTTTGTTGCTGCCGCTTTCATCCATAATTTATCAATATTTGCGGCGTGCTTCTCTCTACCTCTCTCTCTCTCTCTCTCTCTCTCTGTCTCTCTCACTCTCTTGGCTTCTTTCATCACGCTTCTCTCTGCTGCTGTCGCCCAAAACATTTTCGCTGACAAATTTTCTAATCCAATTGATTTGCGCTGCGGGCATGTGGCAGACCCATACAAGTACCTATAGACCCTCCCTATCTCTCCCTATCCCTCCCAGCACCACTCCCACCCCTACCTCCATTTCGTAGTGCCCATCCGCTTTACCATAGCTTATACGACCGCAATGTGCGTTGTTTATCTTCATGAATATATCAGCCAAGTGCAAAAAATAAAAACACATATTCCATAGAGTTGAGGCTATGCAACTGCAAGATGCCCTATAAATTGTACTGTTGATCAATTGATATGAGAGAGAGAGAGAGAGAGAGAGAGAGAGAGAGAGAGAGACAGAGAGAGAGTAAAAGAGGCAGGGAGAGTGAAAGAGATAATAATATGAAGAATTATTTATACATATTTCAAGTAGTTCCATACAATATCTTCTAATAACACACATTTACAGGGTATTTTCCCTTACTTCTATTTTTTTTTTTTTCACGTCTAATATATTCTTATATACATACAAAATTTGCTTAGCCTAGCTCTGCCAGTTCCCGAGTTACTTGAGGTCACATATTTTACCTGAGCAATTCGATTTGAACAAAGCTTACCGACTTCTAGTATAAGAAAAAAGTTAAGGCCAACTTTCGGCTATTATTCACACGTTCTTTAGTCGCGCATACCCCATGCATTGGTTAACAGGGCATGCACTCAAAAAAAAAGCTGATATAATAATAATAATATTCGTGTTTGCTCTGCTGCTGGATTTTATTTATGTGTGTTGTACGTAGATACATGTATCAATGGATGTTTCTGGCTTGTCGCATTAGTAATGCAAAATTTTGTCATGCAGACAGACCCAGCTCTAGTGACACCCTCTCTCCCTACCTCCCTCCCTTCCTCAACCGCTCTCCCCCTCTCCCCCTCTCTCTCTCTCTCTTTCTCTCTCTTGTGCATTGCATATTTATTGAAGCTGTGTCAGCAGCTCGCATCTCCTGGCGCCTCAGAAACTATGCATGTTCGAGCATATCCCGTATGCGTATCATTAGCATTAGTCTAGCTGACAGAAAGCTGATTGCTATGCGTGCAGCGCATAGTGAGAGCTCTGGGCTACATGGAAGTGACTAAGTAAGCTCGAGCAAAAGCTGATTGCTATTGCAAGGCAGTAACTATTAGTATGATGTAATTCATAAAGTATTAGTATTATACTCATTCACGAAAGTAAAATGAGCATATTGGTTTTGTGTAATGTCCGTCTCTCAGTCCGTCTGTCCGCATAAATACAAATCATTGCTCCGCTTTTTTTTACAATGCCAACGATAATTGAAACAATGCGTCATAATACAATAGCTTTAGATCAGCAAAAATTACTGGAGATATAAATTGTCGGATTAGATTAGAAAAGCATTCGTCACTTCATAGTGTTCTATAAACGAATTAAGTTCGTAATAGGTAATGGCTCAAGTATATAAATCTTCTCTTGTTCTTAATATTATTTTGCTACCCATTTAGTTGTCGCTATGAGCTCTTTCTGGACGGTAGTTATACTCGGTGTATTCTGTAGTGCTTCGGCTTCTGAAGCCGGGTCGAAAACAATTCGCGGCTGTTTGCTGAACGATGGAAAAGATGCAGATTGTTCGAATCCAGCATGCTATGACACCCTACCAAGTGAGCTGTTGCAGCACGATTTCCCCAGTTTGGAATCCATAGACCTTTTGCATAATAATATAATGAGACCGCTAGATGACTGGGCCAAACATTTTTGCAGCCTAAAGATGGTCAAGTTGGACTATAATCAATTAGCTCGCAGCAATGAAGGGATAAAGAAGCCAACATCATGCGCAACATATGGTCAAGAAACCGAAATGAAGAATGAAATCACTTATGTTCACGAAATTGCACTTCTTCTTTTTATAATAGGATATTATTTTCTTTTTGTTGAAATACCACGTCGACTTCATTCCCCATAACATTAGTGTTGTGTGCGACTATTTTTGTTTTACGGCTGTCGATTAAGAACCTTATCAACAATGAGTCTTAAAATTATATTTTGTACATTGTATATTATAATAGCAAGATAAATAATAAAGCAAGATGTGTTGAAAATATCGTCTGCAGCAATGCGATATATATATCGATAAGTTAAGTTACCATATTTATGTATATGATAGGTACCAGAACTAATAAGTGAGTCACAAATAAACGATTGCTATGAAAGCACACAGGCGCGGTTGTATTTTTATATTTCTAACTTAAATATAACTTCCGTCCATTTTGGATAGAGAAAAGTTTCTATCCAACAAGACGTACAATATATCTTAAATATGCAATAATACAATAACATAAAGCACGTCTAACAATTTGTTCATACTTCCTTCCTACGAAGAGCCACCAAATTTATAAAGTTATATTGGTATTAACTTAATTTATATATTTATATTTCCCCATCGATGGATTTGCAGCTCTAGTCGAAACTGTTCGACTACGAGATCCCCTGAACACTTCGAAGAACTGATATTTTAATAATTCTTCGCTTACTTGCTGCATACACAACAAACAACACACCCACACACACACACACACGCACGCATAACCCCGACAGTAGTGTAGGCTTATTTTGAATTACAGTAAATGCATTGGAAAATTAGGGAACATATCTGGCAATGCGATGAAATTAGAGCGCCTAATGCAGCATAAATTACACTGAAGTCATTAAAATCACATTTAATAATGTTATCAAATATGCACCTCGAGCAGATAGAAAGAGAGAGAGAGAGAGAGAGAGAGAGGGGGGAGGGGGGGAGGGGGGGAGGGACCTGGGTGGTTAGCTAATGCGATAAGGCAGTAGGTTGAGAAAGTTCAAGTTAGAGTTTGGACACATATGAAATATTCATATGATAATAGCTGGGGAGCGTGTAATAGCAACATAAATGAAATGCAGGGAGAGAAAAAGAGAGAGAGAGAGAGAGAGAGAGAGAGAGACAGCGGGCAGAAAGAGAGACAGGTAGTTAGAGTGAGTAATAGGGAAAAACAATGGTTAAGAGCAGACACAAATTAAACTGAGCTGCACTCAGCGAAAAGTCTATTGACAACAAAACCAAGTCAAATCAATGAAAAGCCCCTAAACATATAAATACCAATGAGTACATGTTGCACATTTTAACTCAATATACCCTTTACACTGATTGAGCGAATGTAATCCATATCAAAGCACAATTTAAGATACTTGCCTCGAAAATATTTACAGTGTAGTCAGAGCGCCACTGTAAAGGAACTCAAGGTACTTCAGGCTATACGCCATATATAGTTAAAGCCCTCAACTCTCTCACTCTCGCTCTCGCTCTGTCTCACACTCTGCCTGTCTCTCTCTCTCTCTCTCTGATTCTTCCTCTCTCTCTCTCTCTCGCTCTCACAGTAATTTGTTATACTAATTGCATTTGTGTTCAGTTGTCGTTGGCTTTGATTTGATTTGAATTGAATACGAAAATTGGGAAAATTATTATTTATGTTTCAATTAAATGTGCGTGAGTGTGTATATATACATATGTGTGTGTGTGTGTGTGTGTGTGTGTGTGTGTGTGTAATTTGTTAACGTGCACAGGTTTTGTGAACAGCATTATTCAGTTTTAATCTATTAATTAAGCATTCGGTTCGGAGTACTCAGTGCACCACAGCAATTCAAACAATTCATTGAGCAAATATTGCGGTGAATTCATTGGGTTAATTTGTTGATTGAAAATCACATGATTTGTCCATAATTTTAGTAAATTATTGTTAATATAGCTGCGATGGTAGACGATATGCAGAAATTGCTCCATTTGTTTAGCTCAATCAATAAACGCAAATACAAACACAAATATGAAAACCAATCTCGAATTGTTTACAGCTAGATAATAATATATGCATATATGTATATACATACATATATATATATATAAATATATATGTACATATATGTGCGTCTAAGTGACATAGTATACAAAGTTAGTTGGGACTAGGCAGTGCATAAATTAAAGTGCTAGAGCACAAGTTATAGCTGCTGCTTCTCAGTAGTTGAGTTAATGCAGCTCTTTGAAATGGAGTGGGCCAACTGGCTGTCATGAAAGCTGCTGTCATCTATAGCTTTGTCTGTTAAGACTTAACCTGTAATAGTTCATTTTTTACTCAATTTCAGTTCAGTAACCATTTGAGGTTTGACACTAATTAATCTATGAGGGTAATGCGAAAGACCTTGAAGGGCTAAATTGATGGAGGCTCAATGTCTGCAGCGCACCCCTTTCTCTCCTACCTCTCTCTCTCTCTGTCTCCCTCTCTCTCTCTGTGTGTCTCTCTCTCTCTCTCTCTCTCTGTCGCTCTCTCTCCCTCTTTCTCTCTTTCAAGCTCATCAACAAACTTCGCTTTATTGAAGGTATAGGAATTCAGCTAATATCTGTATCAGGAAGAAAACGATTTTTTTTTATTCATATGCAACAGAAGAGTCGATTTAGCCCTGTCCGTTTGTCCTGTCGTCCTTTCATCCGTCCATCCCAGTACGACAGTCCATCTGTCTGTCGGTCCACCTATCCACCTATCTATCCGTCAATCCTTTTATTCGTCTGTTCATCCGTCGACAGTTAGTCAGTCAGTCCATCTGTGGATCCGTCCGTTCATCTCTTCGTCTCTATCGATCGACTGTATCGACTGTAAAACTGTTCCTTTGTCGGTCAGTTTATTTGTTTGCTAGTCAATCCATTCACCTGCCCATTCGTCCATCCATCCATCCGTCCTGCCATTTTTATGTCCGCCGTGCAACCTTTGGGAACTACTTAAAGCATCTGCTCCACATGGTGTGCAGGGTATCTCCTAGTCGGGCGTTCACAAGCGCACTCTCATTATAATGCCAAATTAATCAATCAAAAACTACTCTGCTCAGTCACCAGTCTCAGTCTTTAAATATATTCACTCCATTGAAGCGGAACTCTTTAACAATTGTTCTAAATGTGTATGCGCTGTGGCTCAGACTGCGTACTGGGCTCTGTGTGCATAACATGTAAAAGCTGCTTAGATCGCTCTTAAATAATACACTGGCGTTGCCTGGTAATCAGTAATCGGTTCGTCGTAATCATTGCCCAATTGTTCAGGGCATTAAAACGAGCCTGCAATTCGAATGCAGCTCGGACAGCGACTCGCTCGCCGTCTGTGTCCTCAGCTGGTTGCCAGGCAGACAAACAATGTAGTCTGTAGTACTCTAAGCCCAACTCGCTCTCGCTCTCGCTCCATCTCAATCTCCCTTCCTCTCTCTGTCTCGCTCTCTGATTCGGTCGTCGCAAGTTCATTATTTGCGTTACGTGACCTGCAAGTGCAACTGAAACTGCAGATGCAACCTCATAATTGCCGTGTGTGTGTGTGTGTGCGCCAGCATAAGCACTTGCATACACTGCCACGCCCACAATTCTTTTGTGGACTTAACACAACAAACTTGGCCCTGAGCCCAAGTAAATTATAATTGCATTAAATATAACTCATATTCAAGAGAAAGAAAAGGATCCCATCGATTATTTATTGAGCAGGGAAAACATGGGAAACTTGTTGCCAGAGACCAGAGCGCATCGATTGTAGAGTTGATTGTTATGAAACCGTCTAGACCCATACCTAGGATGAGGTTAGACGAAAGCTGATCGATTCAGGAATATCTTAAAGTCAAGAGACTCCTGCCATCAGTTGACTCTATTTGAATGAGATCCATGAGGATGTTTACTAGGAAGTTCACTTTAGATACATCCTTGATCCCCTCACAGTTCCTAGCTAAGAGTTTCATAGACGAAGAAAACTGATATGGTATATACTTTAGATATAGCTTTTATGTTGTCAACATCTATCCATCTATATAACAATTATCTATACTATCCTCCTCAAGTATCTTCAGTTTTATTGCACTGTGATGGATCGTTTGACTCACTCGATTTATAGGGCTGTTCACATCTAGCTTAACTACTGCCAAGCTGAGGGCCACCAAGTTGGGGGCTACTTTTGGCATTTGATGTGTTAATCATGCGTAAAATTAATTCGTTCCACAATGTCTCATTAGTCTGCATTAAATGAAGCGGCCAAGCAGGACCTAGCAGGACCCTGGACATCGACACGAACATGCTGCATGAAGACTGGGGGCAGGGGATAGCAAGCGAGCTGGGAGATGGGGACTGGACATTACCCTGGTCACAGATCATATATTATTAACTTAATCCCATGGATGTTCATTTGCCATTGGTCTGCAGCTCATTGGCGGCTCTCGACGCGCTCAAGTGCTTAAAATTAAATAATTAATTAAACTTCCAGGCGAGCCAAGCAGCTACAAAGATACAGAAGCGTAGGGAGATACACCGAAACCGAAACAGAAACATGCAGAGAGGGAGATGGAGTTGGAGAGAGAGAGAGAGAGAGAGAGAGAGAGAGAGAGAGGGAGGGAGGCAGGGAGAGTGGGTAGACAGATACAATGTATCTGCATGCAGTGGCTGCCTGTTTGGCTGGCATCACAATGCGAGTCACATCTGCGCTTAGCAGTTCATGAATAACCTATTAACTTTTACTCTTGCCAAGCGGGGGCGCCAGCTAGCTGTGGAGGCTACGTGTTTCGTACATAGTTCTGGCCTACATCTATGGTGAGGGGAGAGAGGGGAAGCACGAAAAGAGGGAGGCCAAAGCAGATGTTGCGATTGTTCAATCAAAGTTCGGTCGTGGCTTTATGTCGAGCCATGCTAAATCTGGCAACATTTTATGCACATGCGAGTGTTATATCAGCTAGCCTTGAGTAGATTATCAGATTATCAGATGGAGAGATAGTACGTGAGGAGTGGAGTGTCATAGGAGTACATGCTATGAAAGATCAAATCATAATTTAGTAGCTGTATGCATAAGACAGACAGGGTAAGTAACTTATAATGGAGAGAGATACAGTCTATAGTACCAGATAGTCTGTAGTATCAAATAGTCTGTAGTATCAGATAGTATGTAGTATTAGATAGTCTGTAGTATCAAATAGTCTGTAGTATCAGATAGTCTGTAGTATCATAGCTCATACAATATATATGATATATGTTAGCAGGGCTAGTAAATTCTTTTAGAGATAGAAATAATTTCTTTATATGTCTGTGCATAATAATAGAATATCAATTATTTGTCGGAGAGTATATCAAGGCTTATCGATAACCATTGTGAAAGGCTTTATTTCAATGTTATCTTAATTCCTTACACGACTCTGAAGCTAATGCACCCGCTTTGCTTTTCGAATAGTCTTCTTCTCTTTCACAGTTGAGTCTCGATGACATTATAGATAAATATCGATGACACTATAGTTAAGCATCGATAGTTGAATATTGTGCTATTCCCTTTAAGTCATACGCACACACACACACACACACACACACACATACGCACTCACCCACACACACACACACACCACTACTTAGTCGCACTTGGCAGTTGGCACTTGTCCTTGCCAAAGCTTTTCAACGCACAAAAGTGTGTGAAGTAGTGCACTTTTTACTCGTCGCCTTTTTTGGTTGTTGTTCTCAATGTTGTTATTGTTGTTGTTGTCACATTAACCCAGTTCTATGCGAGATGATAACACGGAAGTGTCGTCGCTGTCGTCTGCGAGTGCAACGCTGCAAAAACATTTTTGTTGGCCACATAAAAACATGGAAATATATGTAACCAAAATCTCTGCTAACCACACACACACACACACACACACACACACTGAGACTCTCAGCTAGCTATGTGCGAGGAGTGTTTTTATAATGCGCTACACTCAGGCAGCACTTTTTAAAGCGGGCCTAACCTTTTTTGCCATCAAGCTCAAATTGCAGACCTCTAGCTTCTAGCTTGGTGAGCAGCGAGTGCATAGTAACGAGTAACGAGTGCATAGTAACGAGTTCAGAGCTGAGCAACTGAACAACAGAGACTCTAGCTAATGAACTGAGCCGAAAGCCTGAAGCACCTGAGTGTAACGAGTTCTCAAGATGTAAGTAACGAGTGCTAAGCTGTGAATAACTGCACAGATCTGAAGTAGCGAGTAACGAGACTTAGTAGAACTTGAAAGCTAAATCACTTGAACCCATTCAAAGTAAGGAGTGCATACCACTCCATTTAAAGCTAATGTCGCGAGAGTGTTCTAATCATGGTTGTTGCTATTAACAAGAGCCTAAAACTAACGAATACTTACAGCTAACAGGTAGTCATGAATAACGAGTAAATACAGCTTCTTACTGAGGTGGAGCAACGAGAAGCTGGGAAAAGTAAGGAGAACTTTTTTCAATACCAAGCTGCCCAGTCTGCTGTCTCTCTGTCAAAGTAACGAGTACTGTGAAATCTCAAGAAAAACTTCTCACTTTTGGTTACAAGTTCAACTAGTTGCAGGCCAACTTGACTTGCTAAGGCATATTTATGAGCTACTTGAAGGTAACGAGTTACGCAGTTGACAGCGAGCCTGTCACGATTGCTAAATATAACTTACTTTTGAAGGAACTCGACTAACTCAACTAAACAGCATATAAAGCGCATTTGAAAGTTTCTGTAACAATTTAACGAGAACACAACGGGAACAAGCGGAAAATTCAGTGTTAGACACAGAAGTCCGAGTGGTGTGGAACTATGCAACATTCGGCTGGGCATGACAATTTGCGAGTCTTGCACGTATGCAGCGCATTCCATAGTTCAGTAATCTCGAGTACATTGCATTCCAACTTGTTTAACTTTGCACTTTGGCCTCGCCTGAAGTGGCGAGGCATGGCCCAAAGGTCGTCGTCGACAACGTGGGTGGTGCTGGTGGTGCTGGTGGTGCTGGTTGGTGTTGGTTGGTGTTGGTGGCAGCCAGATGAATGCCGTGCCATATGATGGCACACATAAAGGCCTGGCGAACAAATCCGGAACAAGTCACAGACCGTTATGGGGCTAGCCAGCTGTATGGGTAGATACCCAAAAGGGGGGCTGGGATTAGGACCTCATTTAATTATGTAAGTAGCCGTGCTCCAACGAGTGCTCGTGGCCTTTTTAAATTAGCATACGAGTCAAGGATTAAAGCACCAGCAACAACTGGCCTGGTTCCACAGATAGTTGGATTAGCTAAGCATCTACCTCTCTCACTCTCTCTCTCTCTCCCTGTCTATATATGTACTTGTGTGGTAAGGCCGTGGGGCTAAAGGCCACGTTAATAAGAAATCAAATAGCCAATGCCAAATATTCAATAAATTTCACTTTAGCAGTCACGTGCCAGCCAAGTGCGAACACGTACACAGCTCAGTGCAACTGATGCCAAGGCCTGCCGAAAACTTCGCCTCCGCCTCCGCCTCCGCCTCTACCTCCGCCTCTACCTCAGCCTCTACCTCCAGCTCCGTTTGGCCGGCCTGGGCGAGAGTCCAAGTTTCGCAGCTGGCAATGGAGACGTTCGACTCGGCTCGTCTACGTGGTGCTCCAGGTGCAAAGGCTCTGAAAAGTGTGCGCCACATCAATTCCTGTCCAGTCCAACTGGGCAACAGACAACAATTCTGGGCACAGGCACGGGCAGGGCCACCAACTGAGGGGCACGTAGCACGTGCGACGACGACGACGACGACGACGAATTCTCGTGGACGATTGAAATTGCTCGTGGCAAGTGGATAAGTGGACATTAATCAAAATAAATATGAGAAACGTGTTGAAATACGAGATACAGCCATACACCCATACACACACACACATACAGAGCACACACACAGTCACACATGGATTCCAAGGATCTCTACGTCCTTCGGCCATAAGTGAAAACGATACGAAATGTATTCAAATGGGTGGAAACATTAAGTAATGCTATTGATAGCTCAATTAGCTGTTACAGGATATGAGCTAGGCTCTTTAGGTTGTAGAGTATTTGGGTGTTGATGGCTCCTTTTGAATTCCTAGGGCAACGAATCTGTTGGTAGGCTTGTGTGAGACTGCGAAAAGCCCATGTAACCAATTACCCATCAACAGAATTCCTTTGCTTTGTTCTAAGTGCTATATTAGTTCAGGTGGTATCTCCGTCCCCCGTTGCAAACTTCCCCTCGTTTGCTATGTTTTATGGTCACCTTTCTTTAGCATATAGTTTCGGTATTGAAGAACAGCTGATAAGCTTTCCTTCCGCTTTTCCATATCTAGTTAAGTCTTGTGTCATTTTTTCTTTACCCGTTCTTTATTAGTATTTCATTATTGACTTTTCATTCCGGACATTTCTTTCTGGGTCTATCATTCAGGTTGTATATCGTACAAAATATGCCTCATGGAAGATTTTAATATATGATTGGATTTCTCTCTATATAGTTGCTTTCCAGCTGCTTCTCTATTCTGTTGTTTTTCAGCTGCTTCTCTATTCAGCAGCTATTATTTCCTTTGGCTTCTCTTAGCCTTTCTTCTTTTATTTTCGCTCCGTGACCCATAGTTCAGGTTCTCTGATAGATCTACTTGATCTGACATATGGAAGATCTTCATTTGTTCTCTGATTTTTGTTTCAATTAGAGACGAGTAGATTCTTTCCTCAATAAGGCATTTAATTTCATCCTTTACCTTTCTTCTTTAGACTTTCTTCCTTGGGCCTATCTTTCTCCCCTAGTCTGTCTTCCATAGCCTTTACTCCTTGACCTTTCTTCCTTGGATTTCTTTCCTTGAACTTACTTCCAAAGCCTTTGTTCCTTGGATTTTCTTCCTTGGCCCTTCTTCCTCAAACATCCTTCCTTGGATTTTCTTCCTGGACCTTTAGCTCAAGTGGTATCTCATTTTAAATGTGACATATGGAACTTTTTTGTTTCTCTTGGGTCTCCTCTCTATCAATGGATATTTCCTAAATTACGTTTATTCCCTTGTCAAGAACAATTGGACTCCCACATCTTAAAGAACTTCCCGTAGCAGGCTTTCAAGCATTTTAAGCCTTCATTGGGTAGTTCCTTTAGATGTTCCCTTCTATGATACATACTTTCTCTTTCTCAATGTAACTTTCTTAATATCATGTTCAATGGCTTACCCAAACTTCGTTTTCCCCTAATGTCTTGTCCAATTAGCTTCTTGCTCAAAATGACAAAAACCGGAACCAGTTCGCTTCTATATTTTTCCCCCTTTCTACTTTGTGGAAAGTTCCCTTCAGACGTGTTAAGCAGTTTTTCCAGGTATTTCTTATTGTCTTTCGCTCGCTTCCATTTTCGATTCGATTACGCACGCATCATTTGATGGCCGCATTAAAATTCAAAGCACATTTCTATAAACTTGCGTAAAACCAAACCAAACGGAGAAAAAAAAGAATACATGAAATACATCAAAGTTCAGAGCGGTCCAGGGACTTGTCTGGGCTCGTCTTCTTCTTTTTATTTTATGGGTTTTTTTTTTGTTTTTTTTTTGTTTATTTTTTGTGGCTTGTAAAACTTCTAAACAAATTATGCATGAGAAATTCAATTTGCATTTATTTTGCAATAATTTCATATCGGCTCAAAATATCAACAACAACAAAACTCAAGCAACAACAACAACTTGACATGCAAAAGAAAAACACGCATTCAAAATGTAAATAACCGGAGCTACGACAAAGGTCGCCTCCGGCTAGAACATTGAAAAAAACCAGAGAGAGAGAGAGAGAGAGAGAGAGAAGAGTGAAGAGAAGCGGTAAGACACAGATGGGGGCGATGTGAGGGAAGTTGTGCTCCAGTTGTGGCATTGGGTCAGGGCCGCTGTCAGCTGCGCTTCATGCGAACATTTGGACAAGGCGAACAACAGCTGGCAAGTTAGGTGAATGAATGAGCTTTTAGCTCGATTCGCCAAACATCTGAAATATGATATATAATATATATGATATTTATTGGATTAAACTGTGTACGTGCAGCTAAGCTACTGCAAAAAAAAGCTTTACTTATAATTACTTTAAGATAAGATAAAAGGCGATATGACATGATTTACGTAATTCCAGCTTCGAGCTCTCTTCTAGTAATGCTTTAAGTCTTCCTCTCTGAAAAGTATGCGCTCAGGTCCATCTTCCAAGCTTGCAGTATGCTTATATATTATATAATGATTCCATTCGGCTTTTAAGCTAGATGTAAAGCGAAAATACTGATCTCAATCATACAAGTTTTTCGGTGAGCTTTCAAGTCGAGCTTTACAGGACTTAGAGCTCAAACCATAAAAGCTGTGGTGAGCAGCAATTAGGCAAGCTTTTAAAGCAAGCTCGGCTTAGCCGAAACTATTTAAGTCAAGCTCTGCTCAGCGCCAATTCAGCTAAGTCTCTTGCTTAACTAAGCTTACCTTCTCAGCTATCAACATGCGTTTTATTTTCAAGATGCTCTCACTAAGTAGCGCATTAAGAAGCCCATCTTATCAGTCGATGCCCAAAAGATCTTCTCCCAACAACAAGAGCAACAACAACAGCAGCCGCAATGGGAGGCCAAAAAAAAAACAAGAAAAACAAAAAAAAAAAAACTTTTTCAATATTTTACGAATCAGGTGTTTCCTGTCGAAGTTTCCGCTTAAGGACACGCACAATGGGCTAAAGGATGGGGTGGGAAGAGTGGAAAGACACGTTACAATGCCTCGAGGCAGGCAGACAGCACGTAAAAATAAAATTTAATGAAATGTAACTGGATATGCCACACACACACACACACAGAGAAAGGGAGAAAGAGGGCAGCAGAGATGGAGAGAGAAAGAGAGAGACAGGGACAGTGAGTGAGTGAGAAGGAGGGTGGGGGAGCAGCGGTTGGACAGTCAGACAGGTAGAATGTCAAAAAGCCTATTTAGCATATATTTACTGCCAGAAGACGAAGACACAAATTTAACCCAAATAGAAGAAAAAACTTTTGCCAAAAGTTAAAAATAAAAACATAAATAAAAATGAAAAAATAAAACCAAGAAAAATAACAGAAAATCCCTTTCATTGCGAACTGAGGAAGGGGGCCAAAGGCTCTCGGCTGTCATTGAAAATATTATAAATCATGTGCTACATTAGCCAAGCGACGCTCTGCTGGCTTCTGCAAATTGCCATAAAATTTATAGCTCAAATACAAATAGACGAAGAAGAAGAAACGAGACCAATTTCTGACCTGCAGATTAAAAGACTTAAATTTTAAGAAATTGCCAAATCATTTAGGATGCTTAAAGCCTAAAGAAAAATAACAGATTAGAAAGCGTTAGCGTTAAAGGGTTTTGAAGAGTTTTAAAAGAATGACATAACATGTTTTGCATAAAAGTTGTCTTATGCCATTCAAAAGTCTTATACTACTCAAGAGAAACAAGAGATCTAAACGTAAGTTAAGCACTTGTACCTTGGCAATCCCCTCAAACAGATTATAAGATTTACTTATCATAGATTTCTCTTCCTAGATTCATTCAACATTATTTTATTTAACATATAAATAATTTCTATCTTTGTAATCTTACATTTGTTATGCTTTACAATAAATTTACAATTTTTGCACTCTTATACTTGAATTGTCTTTAACGATTCTTTACCGTTATACAAGAGAATAAAATTGTTCTTATAAACAATACTTAACTCAAATCCTGTACTATACTCCTCTTCGTATACTCCTCGACTCTTATATACGTACATATACTCTCTCAGATAATAGCTTACATAGCTTTTTAAACCACTCTTATACGTAACAATGAACTCTTACACACTTATACTCTTCCAGTGAGCAGCTTAAGCAACTAGTTATCGCACTCTTATACTATATTATTCTAAGAAGTTGCCTCCTCGACAATCCTTAGCTCTTATACTCTTCCACTGAACAGTTTATATATATATTCGAAATACATATTTTCGAAGAGCATCAACTCCAATATTCTGCATGTAATTAGTATTCAACTCTTATACGCTACTTATAAAAACAATCCGACATAAGATTGATAATTGTTGTACTTCATACTATAACATATATATATGTTCTTAAAAGATTCCTTACTGATGTTGGAAATAACTATCTCATATATATGTATATCTTTTACTCTCTCAATTTGCTAAATACACTCTTTTAGCTTAAATGAATTAATTACATATATTCATTTCTTCTGCACATATTGTAACATTTCATCCATTGACCACTCATAGCTCAGTCTTATATTTGGCTTATACGACACTTATACGCATATAATTGAATTGCTGCCTGGCTTGGCATTTGGGTTCGCCTTTGTGCAGCTGTTGCCGTTGCCGTTGAGCTTTTAAGGCCCTGAAGCGACGCATTTGACGCCGTTTTGGTTACCGCTTACCCTACAAAAAATATAGAAAATATAAAATAGACAAAGAAAAGTGTAACAATGAGCCGGTCGAAAGTGACCAACTACGAGATACCCTGCATACAGAGCAGAGCTGAATGAAGCTTCATTAGACAGCCATCTGTTAAGAGACACGAATAGAGGGATGCACTGACGGACGGATGGACGGATGAATAAATGGACAGATGGACGGATGGGCGGGCAGATGAATGGACATAGTTCAATCAACTGAATATTATAAGACCCTTGGATAAAACCAATATACCCATTCATTCCCCATTGCCCATCAGTTCTAGGGTATACAAAAAAAGGCAGCCGTCTCGTCCTCGTTCTCGACTCTCCACTGCCTCACTTCAGCTACAGCTGGTGGCACTTCTTGGGCTCTTGTCACGCCAGGCACGGCACGAAAGCAACTGCAATTCAATTGTTGTTTCCACTAAGCCCTGGCTACACCTCCTTGGCACCCCCTTGGCTCCCCCGTGGCCACAAAAAGAAAATGTTTGAACTTCTTTTCCCCGACAGCAATTTGCGGCGGAAAATTGTGATTTGTTGTAGAGCGCGCGCGATTTCCATCAGCTGTCGTCGACATCGTCCTGCTAGTCGTCATCGTCATCGTCATCGTCGAACTCGTCCGCGTTCCTCTTCTGCACCTCCTCCTCCACATCCTCATCGTCGTCCTTTGGCAGCTTTGCATTTTGTTCAGATACTTATCACACAGTTTGGCAAATGCTGCACAAAGTTTTGCTTAATAGCCTGGAAGTTTTTAATGAAATGGTTTTGCTTTTGCTTCAGCTATTGCCATTCCCTTTGCTAAGTTCAAGCCTTAAAGCATAGCTCAACTAAAACCAAACCAAACCAAACCGAAGCTGAAGCCGAAGCCGAAGCCAAAACCAGCGCGCCAACAATGACCCTCATCAAATTGCGACCAACAAATTCCTCGCCCATCACACAATCTACAAAAAATTCCAAAAAAAAAGGAAAGAAAATGAAATGAAATGAAAAGAAACGAAACGAAACGCAACGAAAAGAAGAGAAAGGTGAAAGAAAAGGTGAAATGTCACACTCGAATTTTTGGTTTATTAAAATAATACAAGTACTTTCCATAATCACAAAAGGTAAGCAGCTGGACGTCCCTCACCTGCGCTGTGTCCTGTGTGTCCCTTGTCTCTCTGACAGCTGTCCTCATACACGAACAGAAGCTGAGACGAGTTAGACCAACTGTTCAATACTCGTCCAGAGTTCGAGTCTCAGTGGGCAACTCAAATGATGATTCAACTACAACTGACTTCTTGACGTCCTGGATCTCAAAATCTTGATTATTCATCTGTCTATAGGGAAGGTCTAGTGCAGCTCAAGGCTGTATCCTTTAACCCATGCAAGATACACTTTGATAACCCTAAGCAAGGTTAGTCTTTGTACATAGCTTACGCAGCTTTAGGTTTTTTTCCAATAAAAATATGCCAGCAGCTGCTTTTGCTATCAATAATATTGTGCTATTTTAATATTCCAAAAGATAAGCCCTTTTATCATGAGTTTCCTGAATCCGATGAACTTGTGCAAGTAGTTGATTCACTGACTGATTTATTGACCGAAATTCGGACATATTTGTTAAAGTTCAAGGTGAATTCTGATGTGAATTCGATCGGGTCTGAAACTGAGTAGAATTTTTTAGATCGGGGCAACTACTTTTGAAGCAGGCCCAGAGAAGTCGAGGTGATATTGCCTCTCAAAATGATCCAAGTCATTCCAACTTGGACCTCATTCCGACATGGGAACGATGTGTTATTCCTCGCCTAATGGAAAAGATGTAATTTCAGAATAATACCAGAAACATCGTAATATCACAAATGACTTTTTTATTGTACTTTCATTAGCTCTTGCTCTTATTTGGTCAGCAAATACAACTTTTTGTGAATGTAGAGAAATGATTCGCAGTAGGTAAGCTCCCTATTTGAAAACCCCTAACTATAGTTCCGTAGAACACACGACTTCACTCGACTAACCTAGTCTCCATAGAAACTATATACATTTATTTCATTCTGCTATCTCTACCGTCTGTCTATACACTGCATGGAACTAATATACTCTCTTTTCGCCTAGTAAACAAGCATCAAAAAGAAAAGAGTGCGAAAAACCCTAAACAAAAAAGCAGATTAAATGTTTACTTGGTCAAGGGAAATTAATTTGCTAGCGTATTAAGTTTGATTTTAATAAAGTGTCGCCGGCATTTGGGTACGGGCGACGCGTTACGGCTACGGCTACGGCTACGGTTACGGTTCGGTTCGGTTCGTAAACTTAATAAACTGCCAGCTGTGTGTGTGTGTGTGTGTGTGTGGCCACAGACTACAGACACTCTTTTACTCTACTTAATATGTGTAAGTGAGTGTCCAGCATTTGTCATTTGCGCCAAGTACGCAGCATTCTTTTGTTTTGTTGTTGTTGTTTGTGCTTGGCAAACATGACAGGACACATTAATTTACTGTGCTCTGTGCGCTCGGTAATTAAAAGCGAAAGTGTTTGACGCCGCGAAAGCATGCCACGACAAAAAAGAACAAAAAACACACAGAAAAAAAATTACTAAAATGAAGGCAGCCAGAGGAGCAAAGGACCAACAATGCTCATTACTCCGCCCAAGCCGACACTGACCCTTTTGACGCGTCCGGGACATTGAAGTGGCAGCACGTCATCGTCCATCTGACTGCTCAATGCTCTAGCTTTGCACCGAATGCAGCGATCTAATTATAAGGATAATCATTTATGCATGGGAAGTTGTGTTTTACCCTTTGCCGAGACTTGCCTAGAGCTCTGATATGGGCTTGGTATATTCAATTCATTTGAGGTCTTCGGAGGTATTCTTAAACATAGAGGAACCTATACGGAAACTGTAAATGGGTATATGCAGAAACAAGTAGAGTTTTCTCTTTCCGAACTATCCTCAAAAAAGCTTCTATAGAACTCTTACGTTGAGGTCTTCGGAGATGTTCGTAGTCATAGAGGAATATACACGGAAACTGCTGATGGATTTATACAGAGACTTTAAGTAATGCCTCAATAAGTATATTCCCATTCTTCTCCTTCCTTGCTATTCTCAAATAAGTTACCTTAGAGCTCTTACATAGCAACCCAAAGAAATTTCCGAGTCACTCAAACTCAACTCTCAAACATAGAGCTTAAGAGCGAAATCTATCTGAAGTCTTTAGCAAAGTTAAGATACAAAATTAGATATAGGAATATTCTGTGAGCTCGAAAAGCGCTTTTATTCATATATTTAGATAGAGCTCCAGTGGGTACAGTAGACACCTTCACTTGAAATCCTAGCTAAGACTGTCCGTCAAAGTCCGAGCAGGAATTTCCAAAAGCTACAAAGCAAATCCATTAAACAAGTGGAGCTGTGAGTTTTAGATGGATCTGAGTAAGCACTAGCATCATAGCTAGATGTCGAAAAAAAAAAGAAACAAAACAAGGGCCTTACCATACAAATCATATAGATTGAAATGTAAGTAGATTTAAGCTGCGTAAATAATAATTATTAAAAATAAGCAAGCAAGTTTTCTCATTTTAAGAAAGAATCATAGTGTTTCATATTCATTTATATTCATTCATATTCATAGTATATTCACAGAAAATGAAATCAAAAGCGTCAACTGAAATCCTCTTCCTCCGACAATTGCCACTAAATTTCGGTCGCAAACTGTCTTTGTCCAAGGGATATGCCCAACTGGGCGCAATGTGTGAACTAAATAAGAACTAAAGCTTAACAAGGAGCTCGCTTGCTGTTAGATTTATGATGGGCTCATTAATTATGGTCCAGCCCAAATAAAAGATGGCCCTTGTCGCACTCCAAAACATGCAATTAAAATGGGGAAGCTGCCAAGTCGCGACACGCAAATCAACATAAATTGCAAGCGTAATGCAGAAACAGAGAGAGAGAGAGAGATAGAGGGAGGGAGAGAGAGTGAGCTGGAGGGTGTGTGAGGGAGGTAGAGGTCTTAAGAGCCACTTGCAGCAACGACAGCAAAGATATCGCATATGGAAGGCCATAAAACGGTCGAAGTGCTGGAAATGGATTGTGGCATTTGGCACGCGCGACAGTCAATGCGCATATAAATTGCTAAAAATCGTTGCCAATTTGCTGGTCGGGCGCATTTTTATGTGAATCGGCTAAGGCTAAATGTGGATGATTTTGCCACTTGGCTAGGACTAGAGCTATGAGAGAGATGGGGCTGGGGTCGGCTGTGGGTCTGGGGCGACAAATTCATTAATTCCGGCAGCTCGCAACTTGCAAACGGCAAGTTTTCTAATTAAAACAACAAACAAATGGCCAGAGAGCCAAGGCAGTGACAATAACAATACATATGGAAATCGAGCTGAGCCAGAGAGTCTGGCCGATGGAACTGAACCACTCATCCTTACTTGCCCTTACCCCAACCATTTACAGCTATGGAACGAACGGCACATATCTGTGGAGCGGAAACTGTCTGGCAAGATGCTAATTCGGTTAAAAACTTTTGTCGTCAAGTTTCGAGGCAACTGGCAACTGGCTTGCTCCCAGTCACTCAACCAGTCAACCGTTTCAAATTCTCAGTCTCTCAGTCTGACACAAACTTCGTTTAGCGTTTGTCCTTGGTCCAGACTCAGCAGCATCAGCTTTAGCTTTAGCTTCTGCTTCTGTTTCTGCATTGTAATGCGTCGCATGCAAATTGAGGCGGCAGCTTCATCATCAACTTCATGTGATATGCATCAGTTTTTGGCCAAAAATTGTTTCTTAAATATGCAATGGGAGCCCCTTCCATGACCCTGGCCCCATTTAGCCAAATGCCATCATTGTTTGCCCACAATTTTGCTTGCATTTTACATGCTATTCAAATGAAAATATTTTAACAGCAATTGTTTACCATCTCTCTCGCTCCCCCCTCTCTACCTCTCCTTCTTTATCTATCTATATAAATATATATATTTCTCATTCATTCTGCATGCTCTTCAAATGCGCTTAGGCCATTGTGTAATGAGAGAGACTAAGTCAATTTTCCGAGTGATTGAACCAGCACCAGCCTTGTGTCTAAGATTATCTCAAGTCTGAATCAAGTGAAAGGCAAATTCAATAAAAATGTGTCTCAGATTAACTAAAATATTAATTGAGTTGCAATGAGTTATTCGAATGCATGCTTAAAGCTTTAGCTCTTAGCATGAGCTTAAGACTTGAGCAGGCAACAAATTATTCTTCATTTGGGTCAAGAGACTTAGAGTAAGCTAGAGCAACTGATTTAATTGGCAAGTTCATTAACAAGATGACCTACAAATGACATTAGCTCTGAGTAGAGTAACTGCCTAGTGAAAGCTAAACGTTAAAGTCTCTAGATCAAAGTCTTGTTTATAGATATAAGCTAGGCCCCAAGCAAATGCTCCTTACGAACATTAAGTCAACTGAGCTCTTATAATTTAAATTAAAATATGACTTAAGGAAATATAAGATGAAGTTAACAAAAATTTGCATAATTATAATGATCATAGACTGAGGCAATTACTAAGTAGAATATAACAGCAGAGTTGAATATGTTAAACTCGAATTGTCATTAGGTTTTATAGATGGAAACTGCAAATTTATTTTCAAGAAATTGCTTTCAGAAAAATATGTTTAAATTTCTCTTTTATACAACACTCTTATACCATACTTATACTACATGAATGGCAAGAGGTTTGATGGTCTTCTTTCACTTTAGAGCTACACAATTGTTTTCACTTAGCTCGTATACTACGCTCAAGACTTATACCACTCCATTTAACACTTATACATTCTCCTATACTACGTCCTTCTACCAGTCTCTTTCTACAATGTTGGATGTAACCAGAAATATGTCTATGCTTAACTCTTATACTATACCTAAGTAGTAGTAAACCACACTTTATTCTTATACTTCTTTTAGTAGTAGTAGTATACCACACTTTGTTCTTATACTTCACTTAGTAGTAGTAGTATACCACACCTCATTCTTATACTTCAATTTGTACGTATACTTCACTTAGTAGTAGTAGTAGTATACCACACCTCATTCTTATACTTCAATTTGTACTTATACTTCACTTAGTAGTAGTATAGTATACCACAATTAACTCTTGTGCTACACCTATCGTATAAAAAATCTCTTACTATTTACAAATTATAATTAATTTGTACTTAACGGTTGTACTTCCCTTAACTCTTATACCATACTTAGCGCCTATGCTACATTTATCACATTTTCAATCTTATACTACATGCAGATTATATTAGTTTGCTGACGCCAGTCAGTTGAATATGTTTAGAAATATATCTGTACCTTACTGTTATACACTTAACTCTTATACTTTCACTTATACAACACTCTTTGGCCAGTCTCTTTCCATTTGCACATTGCATTTGATTGCTAATATTAATCAGTTGAATTTGAACTGTCCAAACTTAACTCTTATACTTTCACTTATACAATACTTATACTAGTCGAACAGTGGACTGGTCTCCTTCGATTTGCAAGATTGTAGTGGATTGCTGATTTTTTGAACAGTTTAACATATATAGATAGATGTCTACACTTAACTCTTATACTCCACTTAACTCTTATACCCCTTACATCATGCCCTCGGCCCACAGTCAGCTCGATGCGCAAGATTGTATTTGATTGCCAATGTTAATCAGTTGAATGTAGCTCAATCTATTCTAGGCACCTTTATGCTTGACACTGTCCCCCGCTAGATGGCGCTGCGCTGGGCGTTCCATCTCCACCTCTAGTTCCTCAGCCTCAGCTCTAGCTCCAGCCCTTAGCTAAACGACTAAACATTTATTTTGCTAATAATTTATTTATATGCCTGTCAATATACATGTAGCATTGTAAATAGCAGCGCTGCCCCCTCGAGGCGCACAATTTGCTGAAATAAGCAGAAAAGAAGAAGAAGCAGAGAGAAAAAAAAATGCCAAAATCTATATGAAATGCAGAACATTGAGAAAGACTGTTTAACGCGACCATCGAGCGAATTGATTTGGTTTATGGACGTCAACGCCGACCGAGACGACGCACGCGATTATTATTATGCACCCTCGTCGCTGGGTCGACGGCATGGAGCTGGAGTCAGTGACTCATATCATTATGGCGCATGTCCTGCGGCGCCACGCGCCTCGCACAACACGATGCAAGACAGCTCTAGACAGCTAGACAGTTATGCGGCTATACGGCTATACAACTACCCGACTTCCCATTGAAGCAGCTTCTCAATAACGCTTTGATGCCACTTGGCTCTGGCTGGCGATGGTGGCTCCTGCTGCTGCTCCTGCTCCTGCTGCTTCTGCTGCTGCTGCTGGTCCATGTTTGCGCTTGTTTTTTTATGTCTAGTGCTACAAACCGCACTCGATTTCCACATGAATGGGCCAAGGCAACGATATCCTAGCGGAAGACGACAACAAGCCTGGGCTACCTGTTTGCCAGACTCGCATTCGCATTCGCATTCCCATTACCATTACCATTCTCATTCCCATTCTCATCCTCTCATCATTCAATGCTATCCATTCGCATTCGTTATATATCTTCGATTCTTTTTTTTTCTTTTTCTTTTTCTTTTTTGGCTCCAAATGTTCCTTGTTGCTGTTGTTGCTGTGTTTGCCTCATTGATTAATGCGTAAATATGCGTTCCATCGCAGCATTCTGTTTGTTGTCCTGCCGCACATCCTTGGCGGAATTCTGAGCCTGGCCTTAAATATTTTTCAGCCTTGCGCTCTCTGGCTTTAAAGATAAACAGAAATGCTTATTTGTCATTCAATAAGTCTCTTTAATAAAAGGAAGGTACGAAGTCGATTAAGAGCTATTGACTTTCAATTGACAAAAACTTTTCAATGGTTAAGAAGTCAGCCTTGAATAATGAAGTCCAGTTGGTATGAAATGGCTGAAACCTTTGCTTGAAGAGTCTGATTTATTTCCTTATACTTTATATATACTTGAACTTATACATACACTTATATAATCATAAGCGTATATAATTACACAGGTGCTCTAGAAATCTTCAGCTTTGATAGCACTTCAGAAGATTTTTGATCTTTGGAGCTTTCTAACATTCCGAAGCAGACTTTCTTCTACTTTTAGTATAATTTTTATGTATTGCTTTTCTATGTGATTCTCAAAAATTCGTATATACAGTGCATACAGTCGTGTTGTTTGCCCCTTCTCTCACTTTATATATCTTTCTCACTCTCTTCTTATTTACCTTATCTCTCTCTCGTTTTCAATATCACTTCTAAGCTCACTTTTCCATATCCATCTCTCTTTCCCTCTTTTTACCTCTCTCTATCTCTTTCGCTGTCTCTACCTCTTTCGCTCTCTTTATCTCTCTCTGTTTATGTCTCTCTGTCTGTCTCTCTCTCCCTCTCGATTTCTCTTTCTCTCTCTCTAATTCTCTGTCTCTCTCTCTCTCTCCCACTCGATTTCTCTCTCTCTCTCTCTCTCTCTCTCTCTCTCTCTCTCTCTCTTTACCTATCTTTATTACTTTCTTCTTTCTCTACTTTTCTCTCTCTTTCTCTCTCTGACATTCTCACTCCTTTTCCTCACTCACTCTGCCTATTTCCATCTCCATCTCTCTCTCCTTTCTCCTCTCACCCAAAGATTCACTTAAAGTGTTACCAAAGAAGCCCTTATGAGAATCGCATAGGAAAGCTCATATTTGTGTGTTGACAGCTTATTTACTTACATGCGGCCTAACGTTGTGATTTCAGGAGTTGGCAAGCCGCCGTCAGCTTTTGATAATGTCATACAAAATATGTTGATAATTATCTAAATCACGTAACATGTCTGCCCGGAACCCCGCCCTCCACACCTTTTCCATTCACAGCGAGCCCTCAAGCCCATAACAAAGTTGCCTGTCGTGCTCTACATGCAACGTGTCAGGCAACAAAGTGTTAATACACTCGACACACCTGTAAAAATGTGAACTGTGAAATGTGTGTGCAAAGGAGAGGGGAAAAGGAAGCAGGAAGAGTGGAGAGAGAGGGAGCGAGAGAAGCAGAGAGGGAGGTCAGGTTGACGGGGTCATAAGCATGTGCACATGGCAGCGATTACGTAACGCGACAGGTGCCATCAATCATATTTAGGGTAGAGTAGAGCAAACACCCGCACCGCAGCGCACAGCGAACCAGTTCCTCCGTGAGACGAAAGCACGCCAGACCCAAAATGAATTGCACAGATTTGTAAAACGTTAAACATTTTCCAGCATGTGATTAACTAGTCGCACGAGATAAGACTAGAACCAGAGCTATTGCTAGAGCTAGAGCTAGAGCTCGAGCTAGTAATTATTAAAACATCATTCCATTGGAATCAAATTGGAAGCAATGGTCCTAGGACGTCAGATAAGTTGAAAAACAATTTCTTATGTAGGATTTGGACATGGCCTGAAATTGAAACGAGCCAGGCCACCACAAAGGGGAGGAGGACGGGGGCGTGGTCTGGATTGAAGAGTGGGTTTCGAGTAGCTGCTGATTGCGCACAGCACGCGCAATCCAGAAACTGCTCCGGTTCCAGTTTCATTCTATCTTGATAGTGCCGCCGGATTAAGCAGCAAAACGCATGAGCTGAGCTTCCTCTCCCACTGTGTGTGTGTGTGAATGTTTGTGTGTGTGTTTGGGTGGGTGCTTCAGTTGTTGGTCGATGCTTAAGGGCAAAGTAACGAAAATAACGCAAAGCTGCAGCTGAAGTACATGGATTACGAAAGGATTCGTTTCTAACGAGATTGACAACAAACCGCAATGCCAACTCCACACAAACACTCGCACACATGCACACACATATAGACTGAGTGTATGTGTGTGTGTGTCGCTGGGTGTTGCTTTTTTATTTGTATGTTGTATGCTTTTGCCCATATACTAACCCATACGAGTCACATGACTTGCTTATGAAATAGGCAACATGCTGAAGAGCTGATTGAGAATGACATGAATATTCATACATATAGCAAATGCAAATTGGAGTTCCATGAATCCAAATGATGCAACTTAACATCTCGACTTCTCGACTCAATTTAATAAATTTATTAACTCACTCGATTTCTTTTTCTCTTTCATTAACTTCATAGATTTTTTATTGATTAGCTCACTCTTCCTTCAATTGATTCAATCATTGCTGAAGCACTTAGTCAATAGGTAATTTTTTGATACATTTTGTAGTTCATTAGGCAATTCATGTAGTAGTTCACACATTGTGAAACCACTTAATTGTATCAATTAACGGTTTCTTTACTCAATGCTGAGCTGTTCATTCTGTAGTTCTCTTAGTAGTTCATTATTATTGTACTTGTTGTACTCTGGGTCATTCAGTGAATTTTTAATTGATTCATTTAGTAATCACTAAATTTAGGAATTCACAATTGCTCGATTTTTAGCTCACTGCTTCATTTTGTATTGCATCTAGTGAATGGACACTCGTTCATTTAATAGTCCATTGTGTAGTTCCACTGAATACATAGCAATTCAGTTAATAGTTCTTTTGATGAATGGACTATTTAATAGTTCACTTTATAGTTAGAGAATGAACAGAGCTTCAAATAATGGTTCACTACTGGTTCATTTGGCACTTCATCCAGAGACTTACAGACTGACTCACTGAATTCGAGACTGCTCATTTAGTAGTCCACTACTACTTCATTTTGTAGTTCACTTAGTGAATGCACCAGGGCTCATTAAGTAGTTCAGTAATTCTCTAGAATTAACTGACTCACTCAATTCTAAGTTGTTCATTCAGTAGTTCATTATTGGTTCATTTTTGACTTCATCCAGTTATCAACTGCTGATTTATCACTGATTGCTGAACCAGTCTCTGAACAGTTCTTTTGGTACTTTACTTAGTAGCTTATGTTGAACTAGTTCCCTATTATTTTAAGCATTTGATAGAGTATTTCTCCATTGTTAGGCTCGTGTAGGGAATTTCCTCTACTGCGTTTTACAGTTGCCTGATACGGCTTACATACATACATACATATACACCCATATACAGCATATATGTATATAGTCTCTATATATAGTGTGTGGTAGTATATTATTTTGCAAACAAAGCAAATTTCACCCCATAAAACTAAAACGTTGGATTTAATTTTGCAAAATAAACATAAAAATCGCCATTTCCTCTTCTTTGGCCTGGTCTCTTCCTCCTCCTCCTGCTCCCACTCCTCCTCTTGTTCTTCAGTTTTGTGTCTCTTGTGTGTGCATATTTATCTTAAGCGAATCTTTGGCAAAGCCAGAGCTCTTAACTATATACTTGAGATATATGTATATATCTTCTTTTTTTGGCTTTTACGAGAGGCAGCTGCTCTATCTATCTATATATCTATCTCTCTCTATCACTCTCGCTCTCTCTCTCTTTCTCTCTGAGATAATGCAAGCTAAATGAAAAAAATGGAGTATTTCATAGCAAATGCCAAATGAACGTAAATTCGCAATTCATTATTCATTTGCCAAAAAGACAACAACAAGAGCAACAGAAACAAGCGGGGAGGCGGGGGAAGTGCAACAAACATATAAACAACAAAATCAAATAGAAAATGCAAATAATACAAATACAACAAAATGCTGGACGTGTAAAGGAGCAGGGTGGGGAGCGAAGGGAGCGGGCGTGGCAGTCGGAACTTTTGTGGCGTTCAAAATCGTTTTTGAGTTTTCTCATTTGTTGTTGTTTGGGAAAAAAGTTTTCTAATTAACACAACAACTGACAAACGCAAATTGTCAACGTATTTGCACACACAGAGAGCAAGAGAGAGAGAGATAGGGAGAAAGAGAGATAGAGAGAGAGAGAGAGAGAGAGAGAGAGGTAGATATTTGCCAGCTGCAAAATGCTTTGTTAGGCAAAGCGAACAGCAGCAGCAGCAGCAGCAGCAGCAGATGGGAGCCCAGCATAGCCCGGGCTGAGTGGGGGGAGGAGGCGGAGGAGGAAGGAAGCGCGCGCTGCCCTGCGGCCATTTTTTTTTCGGGGGCATTCGCCATGGGCATGGCAGTAGTAAAGTGGGGAGGGGCTAGAGAGCGGCTCTTGTTGTTAGCAGTTGTTAGATTAGTTTGACTCTTTTCTCTCTTCTTCTTCTACTTCTTTTTTTTGTGCTGTTTGCCTGTTGTCAAAATGTAAATGCGCAGCCAAAGCGAGAGAGCGGGAGAGGAAGAGGGGGAGGGAAGAGCGAGAATAAGAGAGAGGGAAGCGTAGAGGTTGCTCGTAAAATTGTCAGTTGATGAAGCCCACAATGGCAGTGGTAAAAAAAAAAACAAAAAAAAGGCTAAAAATGAAGAGAGAGAAAGAAAGGATCAAGCAATTGTTTGCATGGAAATTACCTACAAAATAAAACAACAACAAAAAAAAACAGATGCAGAAGAAGAATGAGTGATGATCTTGCTAAAACAGTATGACATGTGAATACCCTAGAAATAAAGTACACCTAAACTATTGTAATTGTAGTATATAGTGTATTTATATCAGAGAGAGAGAGAGAGAGAGAGAGAGAGAAGGATTTTACGGATATAATGGATAAAGCTAATATCTCAGATTTGGATATTCCTGGAATTTATTTAATTTCTTGTAATTCTAGTCTTGCAGTCTTGCAGTAACTCCATCTAAAGTTTAATTCAACTCTCAAAATTTAGCTATACTTTATTTAGTCTATACAGCTAAACCTACTCCAGCATTACAGGGTATCGGAATAGCATGACAAAAGCGGAGAGCAAGCACAATATTTCGGCTGTACTAACAAATTAGCAGAGCTCTCATTGTTTTCATTTATTCTATGTTTGCCCAAACTATTTCTGATGCTTGCTTACAAAGTGAAATGAGAGTATATTGGTTTTGGCTAATGGACGTCCATGTTTTAGTAGGAAAATAGACATTAGATGCAACTAGGCAACTATCGATACCATAATACGATACAATAAGGCTATCGATACTTAACTTTAGTGGCATCAGCCGAAGAGGAAGAGCAAGAGAAAGCAAAGACGTGAACATCAGAATAGCGTAAATAATTAAGATACAAATTGAAATAAAGCCTTTCACACTGTGTTCGTAATTTGGAATATATGTATATGGGAGAAAAATATGTATAACATACATATATATACAGAGAAAAGCTTTAAATATTTCTCAGTTTATATTTATCATAGTTTTATTGCTCAACTAGGCAGAAGTTTCAGTCGAATATCCAATCAATTCCCACACTGTAAAACCCATGTCATAAGGTCTGCCCATGGAGACGTGGCTAAAATCGAAAAATATTGATTTCTGAACAATTCCAAATGTTTTTGGATCATGAGCGAGTATTATGTAATCAGATAGGCCTGTTTACAATACACAAACTGCATACTTCTATTATATTTCGGTTTCAATTTGAGATTTTTAGTTAATGAATTTATTGCCAAAAGCTAATTAACAGCATGGAATTAGATTTGTGACGGTAGCATAGAAGAGTGCATGAAATACAAAGCTTTAAAGTCATTTGTGAGCGGAGATAAGAGACTTCTATCATTCTATTAAACAATCTAGAAACTGAATCTATCTAGAAACTGAACTGAAGAGTAAGAGAAAGACAGTCAATCAATCAATCAGTCAATCAGTCCGACTGATTGATTGATTGATTGTCTTTCTCTTACTCTTCCGCGCTTTAACAAGCAAGAGAAACTCCATCAGATTTCAATAGACTAAATGGATCTCTTTTATTGCTTGAACAGCTCGTAGCTTTCCATATTCCCATAATTAAAGCCATTTATTTGACTTGAACTTTTGTGCTTTAACCAATTCCACTTGCAATTTGATATGTATTATCAAAAGTATTCCAGCTAAAAGTAATTATTTGCTTAAACTTTGCAACAACTGAGAAATATGAACAACTGGAAAAGTTTCTGTTTGATTTTTGTTATGCTCTCGGCTCTTCGATGTGGTTCAATCAAATTAATTTGTGCATTTAAGCCAAATGGGCAATCAGTAGCTCAACTGTATCTCTTTCCCACTCTCATTATCCCTCTCCCTCACTCTCTCACTCTCTCTCTCCCTCTCTCTTTGTGTATATTTGCGTATGAATCATAATTTTTATTATTACGTATACGCCGCGTTGTGCACTGGAGTTCGTCGTCGCCGTCGTCGTCGTCGACGTGGACTTTGTTTTCATCATTTCAAGCGCAAATTGCTGTTGTTATTGTGGCAATTGTGTTCTGACACAGCCACAGACACACACACACACACACGCACACACACACACACACACAGACAGAGACAGAAGTTATTATTATTTTAACAACAATTTTCAGCTGTGTTTCGCCGGCGCCAAACGTCGAAGGTCGCGTAATTCAAAAGCAATTTGTCGAAATTAAATTTGATTACATTTATCGCGCCAGCCACTGCCCCACTCAACTCTCTCCATCTCCCCCTCTCTCTCTCTCTCTCTCTCTCTCTCTCTCTCCATTTCACTCTTTCGCAACATTTCTGTTTGCGGCTCTGGCAAAAGTTTCTCTCACTTATTTCTTTTTTGAGCTCGCGCTCAACTCTTTAATCGCGGGTAATTGCCATAAATTGCCGACTGAGCCTGCCAGGCCCTGACGCAGCTTGGTTGTTGGCCTAGCCAGCCGTTAGGCCCCCACTCTCTGCCCACTCTAGCTCCAATTTCAATTCCAGTTCCGATTTCAATTCCGACTGCGTGGCTGATCAATATGAGATTGGAGCATTCAAGTTTCTGCAGCGCCTCAAAGTATGCAGCACAAAATATGTAAATTACACTTACACATACCCTGTAAAACTCGCACATGCAGAGCATACAGAGCTGTCACAGGCAAATCATCCTGAACAGTTTCTCTCTTTGCAATCTGACTGCTTTCTATCCCTCTTTGACATTACAGGGTATCCAATGTGCGCTCTCTCCAAAATTTTGCATCCAAATGGTTATCACTGGCATGAGCTCTGACTTTTGTCTTACCCCAATCTTAACAACCGCTTTCTATCTCTCTTCAACATTACAGGGTATCAAATGTGCACCCTCTAGAAAAGTCTTCTCTGACGTTTAAATGATGGAATAATTAAGCATTTGTTGAAATGTAAAGCGCGAAAAGGAAATCAACGAAACGAAATTAAATTTCAAACTTTCGACACATGCCTCCAACAACAAGAAGAACAACAAGAACACGAACAAGAACAACAGCAACATTAATAAAATTAATGATCTAAGCTGAATATCCAGCTAGGAATCTAGATGGATTTCAGCTGAGGATGGAAAACAATTCCATTAGCAATATCAATATCAAATGGATTTCTATCAAGCTGAGGGCTAAACTTCAAATGAAAATAGTTTAAATCAAGCTGAAGCAGAATGGGAGCAGTCGACGCGCCAATACCCTGTAGGCTAGGCAGAAGTATACATAGATGTAGAGAAAAATGGAAGGACGAACGGATAGAAGGATGAACTGAAGGACGAATGGAAGAATCAACCGAAGAACGAATGGAAGGATGAACTGAAGGACGGACGGATACACAAATATGGCTAGATGAACTAGAGCTAGTCGTACTAATCAAGAATATGTAGATAATCATGGGGAGTACGAACCGATAAACGGATGGAAGGATGAAGTGAACGACGGATGGAAGGATACACTAAAGGACAGACGAACATGACTAGATGAACTCGGAGACTATAAACACTCATTTTCACCAAGTCTAGGGTATAGAAACCTTCAAGCAATTGAATTTTTCAAAAACCAAACATTTATTAATGGCAAATATATTCCTAGAGAAAAGAAAAAAGTTATATATGTATATATATATACACATACTTATTCCATCTCAACTTGCGCTTGAACCGTTCGAAAATTGAACGAGCTCAGCTAAAATATCCTATTGAGTTAAATGTAGGGATTTGCCTCGTCGCTGGAGAATTCTCGCCTGAAGTCCATGCCAGCTCCATTCTCAATGCGATTCGAAGGCTTGTCAGCTGTGGCATGATTGGAAGTCAACTTAAGGGCGTAATAATGGGGCAATGGGCGTGTCACTCAGCAGCACTTACCAACTGGGCTATCGCCGAGCTTCATCAGTTGCTTGATCGCCTGATTAAACTCGCGCTCTGCTATCATTTCTTTTGCCTCGGCATCATCCAGATTCACTGTATTGATGTTGACGGTGTGTAGGTTCTGTCTCTTCGGATCAATGTATTGTTCATCATTGGGATCGCAATCGTTTCTATATTTATGTCCATCCTGATCCTCGTCATCGTAATCGCCTTCCCCACTCACGACACCGTTCAGTCGCTTGCTATTGTGCGACTTCAAGGCTGCTCGAGAACAAAGAAATGATCGTCTAGGCCGTAGAGCTTATTTTTGTAAATAGAACTCCTTACATACCTCGCAGCTGACGCAGCGGTTGAGTAAAGTCCATCGGCACCTTCGCATCTGCATTGACCTGTTCCTCGGACACAACTTGAGCTGCTTGGTTGAGCTGTTCAGTTGCAAATAGTCGGACAAGGTACAGGAAATTCAAGCTTACCCCGAACGCTAGACAGTAGCATGAATATCAAACAGCTCAACAGCAGCCAGAAGAACTTTGGAGTCAAGCCCATTTCCCTAGCTATTTTTTGTACTTTACATAGGATTTGAGTTGTTCTAGAGACCTGACAGAGACCTTTCCAAACTGAAATTGGAGAGGTTACTGGACAAAGGGAAAGGTAACTAGATTTTTAAAATAGACCTATATAGTTTACGTATGATAAATCGATAGTTAAATTGAAGCAGCGACGGTTTCTCAGGTAATTTCCTTCTCTGACTAGTTTTCATTGATGATCTGAATCTGGAGTCACTAAAGCTTTTGGCAATTCTTTAAGTTGATGTCTTTATTACACCACCGTGACTCCCTTGAACCCTTTTAACTTTCTATTAACAATTCGTTATACCCATATCATTTGAGAAATGTTATTTTAATATTTCTTCGGAATATTCCTTTGCCCCTTCGATGTGCGTTCGCCTAGCGGGTTTTAGTTTTTATCATTTTGAAGCGTTTGCGCTCTTTGAGCTTTTGGCTTGCCACAATTTTGCCTTATGCGGCTTCCCCCGTAACCTCAAGGCCACCCACTCTACACTACACACCGCCCACGCCCACTTATCAATGTATGCAAAAAGCATTAGAGGCTGGGAAGGGTAAACGTTCAAATGGACGAAACAAGCTGCTAAAAGTTAAAGTTTTTGTGGCTGCGGTAACAGCAGCAGCAGCAGCTCTTGTTGCAACATAAAGAGCCACATACTACACCACACTACACACACACACACACACACACGCACACACATACTCATGCGTAAACGTTTTGGTAGCACGAGTCGAACCTCAAGAGCCAACTAAACAAGCCCCAACCAAATGGTGACTACCGAGGGGTTGTATAGATGAAAGAGATAGGAAAGTGGTATATATACATATATATATATATATATATACATATATAGATGTGTGTGTGTGTGTGTGTGTGTGTGGGTGTGCCAGTGGCAACAACTTTTGATGCTCAATATTTTTGAAAACCCAACGAAATTGTTGCAACAAATTCACATAACAGTCAATGCACTAAAAAGGAAATAACTGAAACTGAGGCAGGGCATATGCGACTAAAAGTTACCCTGCATGCAGCTCAAGACTGTTAGCAAAGAAATTTATACACATATATGGAGAGAAAGAGAGAGGAGAGAGAGCGAGAGAGAGTGAGTAGAAGAGAGACAGATGCTAGAGCTATCTATGGAGGAGCTCAATGGTGACTCAACTGAAAACTTTAAAAACTTCAGCTCTAAAACTGCGGAAAATTATGGGTTTCGTCCAAGTTGCCAAGCTCCCAAGAGGCAAGACGGACAAAGCTGATAACCAATACCCCCCTTTTCACTTTATAAACGAGTATAGCTACAATTGAATCATCAACTTGCAGTTACTACAACGAAAGAGAGAGAGAGAGAGAGAGAGACAGAGAGAGTGTAAGACAGTGCAAAAGAGAGAGAAAATCACACAGATGACTAATTATAATCGACTTTAAAAACTAATTGGAAGTAAACTCATATGCCCTATGGAAATGAATATGCCTGCTTAACTGCCATATACCCTGTTCTTTTTTCTAAACATTTTCAATGGGCAAGGCGTATGAAAAAATACCAAAATGAAATGTTTTAAGGTTGGCCAAAAATATTTTACAACAATTCGCCGAATACAGACTGTGTGTGTGTGTGTGTGTGTGTGTGTGCGTGTGTGTCTGTGTGTGTGTTAACGGGTATAGCCAAATACCAACTAAATGTCCAACAAAGCCGCTACTAAACAGAAACAACTTCCGCCAACAAGCCCCACGCATCTTTATTAAAATGTCAAGCCATAAACGAGCATGGTAGACAAAGAGGGGGAAAGAGGATAAAGGCAGTGGAGGCGGTAGGGGGGGGGGAGGGGGTATAGCTGGCAATAAAATGCCATCAAACACACATTTGTCAGTTGTTATTGTTGTTGTTGCCATTAAATGCAGCACAAAATGGAAACAAAAGCAAAACTGGCAAATGGCAAAAGCAAAGCACAAAGTAGAATCCTATGGAGTGGAAGCAGACACCAAGTGAAAGGGGGTGTATGTGTGTGTGTGTGTGTGCACGAGTAATGTGTGTGTGTGTGTAAAATGCTTTTCACCATTTGCCAGTTAAAAACATCTTAAAAGCTACTTTTAACCACAATTATGTAAATATTAACACAAACGTAGCCTAAGACAAAAGCACAACACAGAGAGAGAGAGAGAGAGACGACTCTGAGTTTGTGTGTGTGTGTGTGTGTGTGTGTGTGTGTGTGTGTGTGACAAGAACAACAACAAGTTGTGTGTCTCTGACTGTCGACAACACAACCATTTACCATTAGCATGTGTCTAGCGGGTAGCTCTTCGGGGTTCGCTGTGCGGCTGGGGGGTAGTTAGACCAAGTTCGAGGGTACCCATAGAGTTTTCTGCATGTGACAGAACAGAATGGAAGCGACGGACTGGGAGGGGGCGATGTGAAGGTTGAGGCTGTTGGCGACAGGTGTTGAAGTTAACGCTGAGACGAGGCGAAAAGTCGTGAGACGAGACTATGCAGCGATACGCAGGTGTCGAAGAGAGAGAGAGAGGGTGAGGGAGTGGGAGAGAGAGAGAGGGGCGGGAGGCCAGGCTGTCGAGACATAATCCCCAAGACGCACACACACATTGAAGAGGGCAATGTTAATAAGCAGCAGCAGTACGACCTCTCTCTCTCTCTCTCTCTCTCCCTCTGTCTCTCTCTTTCTGGCTGTGCCATTATTATTGAAAGCTTTTAGACATGGCAGCAGGTCACGTTCCCGACGTCCGTCCGGCTGTCCGACAGTCTGTCCATCAGGCAGTCATTCGGTCAGCACCCAAGTCAAATGAGCAAACGAAATGCAAAATGCACAGACAGTTGGCAAGACAGAGGACAGGCAGGATACAGACAGTGGAATACAGACGACAATCCGTTTTCATGGCTGATTTAACAAAGTTGGGAAGATACTGAATGGCATGACGGCAATACAACAGACAGGGAGCGAGAGAGGGAGAGAGAGAGAGAGAAGTGAGTTTCGAGATTCAGGGGAAAAGAGTGCTATAAGTGTAAGCTGGCAGCACATGTAGAAAACGAATGTCAAATGCACTACCCTCAATGAGTTGTCAAGGCATGGTCGCCGTAGAGCTATGTAGAGCACAGTCTGCCTACAGCTGTAGCTAATGGACTCCGACTCGTGTGCACTGTACCTTTAAACTGATAAAATGTGAAATTGACAAAGCTTTCAATGATTTGCTGGTTGCTGGTAAGCCACCGACTGCGCTGACTGAAGCTGAAGAGCGTGGGCAAGGGGATGGAAGCCACCACCGAGAGAAGCAGTTGATATTGGGCTAGACCCTAGTTCATTGATAAAATGCAAGGCAGGTGTAGCTGAGGCACGGCCCAGAACTCACTTGTTGCCAAAAATGAAAATTATTTCAATGCACAATGGGAAAAAAAATCACGAAAAATCAGGGAAATAAAATAGGCAAACTGAAAATCTAACGCGACATTAACATGGGAACCGCACGAGGACGAGGCACATGGAAGGAGGGGTGAGGTCAGGGGCTTGGAGTGGGTGGCTTATGCGCTGAGCGTAAACCAAAATCACATTAAGTTCGACGACGTTGCCAATGCGAGTATGTGGAACAAACAAGGGAATGCAGATAATCGGGGCGGAGCCAGTGGGTCGAGTTGGAGTACAGAGCAGGAATAGAAGATGTGAGAGAGGGGTTGCTGAAGTAGGGGGAGGTCAATGCAGTCACGGGTCTAAAAATCAAAAATTTGAATTTCGATCACGTCTTCAATTACGTCGAATCGACGTGCATATAAATCAACAGCGAACAGCAGTCCACAAACAGCACAGGACAGCACAGCACAGGAAGGCAGGAGGCAACAGGCGCAGCCAACTCGCTTCGGTTGGGCCAGGCACTCAGTCAGCTAGTCAGTCAGCTAGTCAGTCAGTCAGTCAGTCAAATGTGGTTTTCTCATTGTTGTTGCGCTGAGTTTTGTAAATCAAGTGGAAATGCCACACACAAAAAAAAAAAAAAAGGAGAAATGTAAATGAAAATATAAGAAAGAGGAAACCAAATAGGAACCTAGGGTGTGGAGGGATCTACACACACACATACATACGTACATCCATACATATATGGGACAAATGGGGGTAGGCGAAATGTCAGCTGGATTTTAGGCATGGGGTATGCGGGGGGAGGGTGCTTGGGACGCACTCATGCAAAGTGCAGTTGACATGCGGAAATTGTAGGTGCGCTGCGAGCTGAACTGAACTGAATTGAATTGAAGTCTTCTTCAATGGGGCGTGGCCACTTGAAGGGCACAGCGATAGATGCTGGATGCTGTCGGTCGGGCGAATTGTAAGCACTCGACAACAAATCGTGCGAAAAGCGTAATATGCACGCACACCAACACACGCACACACACGCACACACACACACACACACACACACACGCAGTGAGAGTGTGAAAGTGTAAGCGGGTCTCGAGTGCCGCCTGGAGATGCTGCACTCGAGCAATGCGCATTTCGCGTCAACTTTTGAGCTCCAAGTGCGTCGCTAATTGCTGCAACTCTCAAAAGTATAAGCAGTAAATTAGAGGCAGACTCTTTGCTTTAAAGGTGACTACAATCAAGGTCAAGGCCTGCCGAGAAATTCAAAGGAGAGAAATAGTCTTAGGTAAGGTCTGCTGCGGAAAAGCAACAAATTATAAGAGCCTAAGAGACATTAAGGCTACTAGCGCAAGTAAATCTCCTATTTACTCCACAGAGAAACAAGTAAATCTCCTATTTACTTCAGGTGACCTGTATAGGGGGAAGAGTTTCTAGTCTTAGCTGCATGTGTGACCTCCACCTATTCTAGTCCAGCAACATATTGGAAGGGACTACAACGAAGGTCAGCCTCAAACAAAATATTGGAAGGAACCATATCAAGGTCATCCTCAAACTTTAATTTACCTTCAAGGAAGTCCTATCTTTTCCTTTCTTTCTCTTAAAGCATGCTAGCCTAAGCTTATTCCAAGTCTAGCAACATATTGGATGAGTCCTAGCATTAAGAGCGACTATGATCAAGGTCATCCTCAGACTTCAATTTACCTTTGAAAAAAATCCCTTAAAGAGAAAGGCTTCAGACCCGCTGTCATTCCTTCACCTGGTCAAGCTACAACTAAAATATCCAAGGTCAATACCTGACAAATCTTCAATTTCCTTTTAGGAAGACCCCAAAAAAAAAAATGAAAGAAGTGAAGACTGCGCGCCCCACTAGCAGCTGTTGTTGCTCTTGATGTTTGTCGGGAATTTGATTTGATTTGAAGCTGTTCTCGTCAACGAAGTTGCCACTCCATCTGCCATGTTGAGCAAGCATGTCCTGCAACTGTTGTGCCAATCCCACTATCTCTTCTTCTCTCACTCTCTCTCCCTCTCCCTTGCTGTGTGTTGCCTTTCAGTTGGAATTACGTCTGGCAACTGCTTGAGCTGTTGCTCACACACACACACAGAGAAACAAGTGCAGCGTTGAATTTGCATTGCCCTGCAGCGAGGAACGTGTCTCCTGCCCCAAACTTTCTCCCTCTCTCCCTCCCTCTCTCTCTCTCTCTGTGTGTGTGAAGAAGATGTCAGTCATTGGCACAAGTGCGCTTTATATGGCCCTGTCATTGTCAATGTGTTTGTACATTTGACATTAGGGCGACTCACGCCTGCGTTGGCACTTGAGCTCAGGGAGTAAAGTTCCGGCTAAAGCGCCAAAATATCCTAAGGCTCTGCTTTACACGGTTTATAATTTGGTAACTATGAAGCTATAGTTCCTGACTTCAGGTAGTTTTTTGGTGTTGAAAGATATCAGATGTCCACTTGGACTTTTTCAGTTGAATAGGGGTGCAACAGCTGATAGATCTTTTCGAAAGTTTTTGGTATCTAGAGAGCTTACACTTAAGAGCTAGTTCACTTTCACTTTAAGACCTAGAAACTTAAAGAATCTTAAAGACTTAGTTACTTAAAATCATAACATATGACCACAACTGAAAGCATAAAGCTCTAGTCTAGAAGTCTGAAAGACGGGCAGATTTTCCGGCTTTGAACTTCAGTCTGACGTTTTAGTTTAGCTTTAGCTTCTGCTCCTACACCTTTGTTTCTAAAAGTTTCCGCTTTACCTTACTCAATTTTTTAGGCTATCAACAAACATCTAATTGATATGGTTTCAATCAAACCAACCATCCAGACTGCCAAAGACCTAGGACTCACTCAAGTTCCTGCCTGTCAGCCTGAGTTTCTCACTGGTTCGACATTATTCTGAAATCATTCAACTCACGAGTCACCCTGTGGCAAAAGAAAGAGAAAAAAGAAGGGGGAGGAAAAGAAACGGAAGCCCTTGAGCCTCCTACATATGCATTTGGCCTGGCAGCCTCCGCCAGCTGCCTTCGCATTGCCTGTATCGCCTTTGACGTCAGCTGACGTCAGTGTGACAGCTTTCTTGTGATGCACTTCACGTGCATTTGACTGCTTAAATAAATTTTGCTCATGGTAATAAATTCACTTAGACTCAAACTACCCCAAAAATTGTGAATACAAACGCCCCACTGCCCAGACATGCCAGAGAGCTAGAGAGTGTCTGTGTGTGTTTGTGTGTGTGCACAATGAGGACAATGCGAAGATGAAGGCTTTATAGAAGTTTTTGTTTAGACATTCATAAACATAATTGACGTCATAAAAGCAGACAACAACAATGACAACAATGACATAATGTCATGTAAATCTGTGCAGGGCATGTGTGAGTGAGCCAGACTAGCTCCTGCTATCTCCTCTCTCCCATCTCCCACCTCCTATCTCCCTCTCTCTCCCTATCCCTGTCTGTCTATGGTAAGTGAAAATCATTAGTTGTAAGTTTATACAAAAGCCTGGGCATTTGTTTGAGCTACTTTAAAATAAAATGCCACTCATGTTTTATATGGCCTCCCTGCCCCCCGCCCCCTGCCTCCTGCCCACTCTCCAAGCCGTGACCAGCTAACTCCTCCTAGCCAAACGCAAAAAAAAAGAAGAAAAAAAACCATCATTCGTTGCCCAAAGCGGGCTGCGTTTTTGTATAAATTCTAACAAATTGTCTACACTTCCGAGCAACCACCGCACCGACCTAACCAAGCCCCAGTTCCAGTTCCAGTTCCAGTTCCAGCCTCAGCCCCTACCGCTACCGCTACCCCCGAACTACATAAATCAAAAAGTGCTTGGCTACAGTTTTCAGTTTTGTGCACTTGCTTTGTGTGTGCTATCTATGTGAAGTCCGGGAGCCCGATTCACTTTACTCCTGCTGCTGCCTCCTCTACACTTTTTTTCTATTTTATGAACTCTCATACCTCTCTCACTCTCCGTCTCATGTGAATTCCGGATTCCACATGCCTAGCATGCCGCACTTTTGTGCGCTGTCGAGTCCACAGTTTAACATATTAAAAGTAAAGTAAGCGCCAGGACAAAAGGACCACAGCGTATGGACATAGCACACGTCTATTCTAGTTCTTATTCTTATTCACATTATATTCTTATTGTTGTTGTTGCTATTGTTGCTGTTGTTGTCGTCCATTCATCACTTGTGCGTTTCTGGAATGTCCATTATGGCAACAACAAAAACCGTTTCGAGTCCCAAATTTCCTGTTGCATTCCTCAGCGTCACTTCATAATTAGCAAACAGTGGAAATTGATGTAGCAAAGCCTTTCGCCTGATGATAGCCTTTATCGCTTTTATCAAGCATCGTTTTTAACGATAATGCAGCTGTTTGCAAAACACTTCAAAGTAAGCACAATTTTTATAGACGATGTGCGATGGCTGCAGTTGAGAGATGAGCGTCAACTCGTGACACGAGATCTAGCCGATAGTTGACTTTTTATATGTCAAGTCGTGTGGCAATGAGTATTTGCTCGGTAGTAGAGCTGGGAAGCTATCGATATCGATGGCCCCATTCGATAATTTCGATGCTTTGAGAGCAAAACTTCGATACTATCGATTGTATCGTTTCAAAATTAAAAAAAAAAACAACTCTCTTGTTTTTAGTCTGTTTCAATTGATTTCAAATTAGAAACTTAAAATTATTATATCACTTCAGCTCTACATTTATTTCACAAGCTATAAGATAAAATACCAGGCATCAAATGAGAACAATTCTTTGAAGGAAAATCGGCAAGACACACCTCTCGTATCTTCGGAGTCTGACTGAGTCATCTTGAAGTGCCTACTCCTCTGTTAAGCTTACTATATCTTCTGCCGTTTTCTAGAGATACCTAGCTATAAGATATTTCTATATGCCATATTGAAGAAAAGTCTGGCAACATCTCTGACTATTCAAGTAAGAATTCAAAAGCTCCGCTCCACTGCTAGCCTTTTTTTGGCTTCTGCTGCTTCAGTTCATGCCCGACTGCTCATGAGAGGGTGCTTCTCGAGCAAAGGAAAGTCCTTGGTCCCTGCATTCTTGCTGACGATGCTTAGACTCCTGATCAAAAGTCAGGCAAGACCCATTGATGAAGCAAGGTTCAAGGAAGAATCCTATGTTCCTCATTGGCTACGAATGAGTCTCAAGTTCCTCTTGCTATATCTTAACAAAAAGTACAATTTCTGCTCACCTTCAACGTCAGCTCAATCAGCTGCATTTGCTCATTTCTATTTGTATTAGAGGCACATGTTAAACACGCGCTCATCTCTAGCTGAGGGCGAAGCATGCTTCTGGTCTTATCTCTGAGTCAGCTCGTCGCGTTTATCGTCGTGGCTGTTGTCCTTGCACAAATTATTGAACAGCATTGAAAACATTTGAAGTGTTTCAGCTGAAAGCCAAGTGGCCTGCCCCCAAAGACGTGCAGCCAGCGTAAAAGGACCAAAAGGCATCGAACTGATCTGGGCACATGGGAACCGAGAGCAGCTCGAACAGTTCCTTCGCCTGCTCTTGGCCAAGTGGCAAGGCGAATGCTTTTATGCTTATTAATGGCACTACATGCAATTTATGTGCGGTAGTTAAAATGCTGCAGCAAATTAATGGCAGCTGGCAGAGCAATGCACTCGCGCCGGCCAGACTGCAGCGCCAAGGACTACTTTGACTAGTTGCAATTACCTTTTGTTGTAAGTCCTTTGAGGCTGCAGTGCATCGATTTCATTGGCATTAGGAGATGATCGAATCAATTTCTAATCAGAGCCGAGACCCGAGGCTTTAATTTGAAAATAGGGAAACATATTTTTCTTTAACTTCTGGTATATACTTTTACACTCTGCCTTAGTTATTGTCATACAATTCAAGTTTACGAAACGATTATGGGACATGAATACTTCCTATACTTTTCTTATTATCTCTGATTCCTTAATGACTTCTCTTTAAGAATAGCTTGACACTCGTTGATCCTAGGCCGTTACATTTTACTATCTATATTTTTTCCTACTCATTGGTGTTGTTATTACTCTCTGTTCATTAGCCTCTTCGTTAGTCTCTATTCGTTACTTTCCATTCGTTACCGACTAATCGTTACCTTCCACTCGTTACTCTCTACTCGTTAAATTCTTGTCATTACATTCTTCTGTTAAACTATTCTCGTTAGTCTCTACTCGTTACTCTCTACTCACTACATTCTACTCGTTATAGTCAACTCGTTACTCTCTACTTTATCTCTATGCGTTAAACTCTTGTCGTTGCATTATTCTTGTTAGTCTCTACTCGTTACTCTCTACACGTTACATACTACTCGTTATAGTCAATTCGTTACTCTCTACTCGTTCCATTCTACTCGTTCCATTCTACTCGTTACTCTCCACTCGTTACTCTCTACTCGTTACATTCTACTTGTTATAGTCAATTCGTTACTCTCTACTCGTTACTTTCTACTCGTTACCCTCCACGCGTTACTCTACACGTTACATTCTACTCGTTATGGTCAATTCGTGACTCTCTACTCGTTCTATTCTACTCGTTATAGTCAATTAGTTACTCTCAACTCGTTACATTCTACTCGTTACTTCCTACATCCATCGATTGTGCATTGCAACTACATACATGCCTACTCTTGATTCTCTCGTCGCTACTAACAATCCCTGATTTATAACTCAGTACCCATTTCTAGTGATACATGTCCAGTTCCCCTGCCTCACCTCTTGCCCACTGGGCAACAAGAAATATCTTAAGATCTAAGCAGGAAGCGCTTCATTAGCCATAGCTAAGCGAACTATAATCCTCTTTATGCGCACCTGGCAACTGTTTAGACTAAGACTAAAGTAGAGTGCGTTTCCATATAATGAGAGAAAGAGACACTAAGGCAGAGTGAGAGAGAGCGAGAGGGAGACTGACTCGTTGGTTGCTAAACTTTCGCACAAAGGCCCAAGTGCAGAAGGCGTCCTTAATACCCCATTTGCCCCTCCCACTGCAGCGCTCTGTATGTGGCCCAAGTGACTGCAACTTTTGACTTTGCGTGAAACGTTTGGGGTTTTCTAAGGGTTGGCAACGCCGAGGGAGGCACTGGGGGCGGAGGAGGTTTGCTGTTTCGCTTTGCGGCTGTTGCTAGCTACGAGCAAATTTATGGCCAATTCAATAAACGATTTTATTACATGCGCACGTTGTGTTAACAATGTTATTATTATTGGCGCTCAGTTCCGCAAAACTGTATAGCAAACCCCCTGGACCCCCCACGCCCCCATGGGGACCCATAGCTACAGGCAATGCGGCAAAGGGTTGATGGGTCTTGCTGGCTGGGCCAATTATTATTATGAAAATTAATTTATTTTCTATCGATAATGCAGGCGCCAAAAAGGCAAAACTCGCACGGCTGCAAGTCCTTATCAACAGCTGCCCAGCTAGCGTCGCTCTATATTCTCCTCTCTCGCTCTCTCTCTCTCTCTCTCTCTTTCTCTATGTAACTAACCATCGCGCTCTAACCCCCTCTGTCTGCCTGCATTCAGACTTTGGCGTGCATTTCGAAATGCTTTTACTTGGTTTGGAGTCCAAACTGTTGTTATACCCTAAAGTTTTTGAAAATATGCTAAAGGGTATGCTGGTGTTGTGCATGTCTATGTAACAGGTTGAAGAAGTTTGTCTCTCTGCCTGAAGACTTCAAATTTCATCAATTATATACATCTATTCACTTCTTTCAAAGGCAGATCGATACACCCAACCATATCGATAAAAATCGATATCAACTTCATTCAAATCTACATCTAGAGATAGCATTTTCGCCACATACTTGCTCGAGTTGCATTCACTCTGTTTATGTATAGGTTTTTTGAGATACACTCTAAGTTTTTATTCATACAAAGTATCTGCTAGCTTAGCATACCCGATTCACTCTTATTTGCGCTTTTGTTGTGGTTGTTGTTGTTGGCGGGCCCAGTGGATGTCAACGCTTTGCGCTTTTGTTTGCCCAACACAACAAAAGGCCAGCAGCACACACACATACACAAACAAACAAACAAACACACACACACACACACATATGAGTTGGGGCTTAGCTTATTTTCTACAAATGCATTGAGTGTGCGTGTGTGTGTGTGTGAACAAATATAAAGCTTAACAGGCGCACTCATGTGCAACGCAACAAGGCAACAAAAGTCTCATTACTTTTACTTGGCAAATAATAAAGCTAACGAAACAACAACAGCAACAACAACCATACAATTGTCAATTGACTTTAGCTCTGCAACAACAACGGCACACTACACACACACACACAGACACACACTTGCACTCAGGTACATAATTGCTCTACTCTCTTAGAAGCAAGTTAACTGAACTAGTCGTATACCCTGTAACCTGTCTCACAGCTGTGGATAAATGTAAATCATGAAACGCATTGCAATGCAATGAATAAAAATTAAAAAAAAAAATGAATTCAATTTTAAAATTAGTGTTGTTTTTATCTATTCGTTGGGGAGGGGGCTAAGGCGTGGCCCAAAATAAAATAATAAAAAAAAAAAAAATAAATAAAATAAATCTGAAATTTTACATTAATTTAACAAATATGTGCACTAAATTGAAAGAGTCTAGCTTAAAAATTAGACTATATGCCAAAAAAAAAAGCGGACTATTTGACCACAGTGCATTGTTAGTTAGTAGACTCTATTTAGTCAAAGCATCTGACCAAAAAGTAACTCAAAAACATTTTACACTTTAAGCCAATTGGAAACTTGACTTACTTTAAGCCACATGTCACTTAAAGCTGGAAACTTAACTTACTTTAAGCCACAGTTCACTTAAAGCTGAATTTTAAATGCATACAAAGTACACTTTTTTTTAGGTTATCAATTGATTTGCTACGCCATTTAGACGGACAGATGTATGAATGAATGACAGATAGATAGTTGGACGGAAGAACAGAAGAGAGGTCAAACAGTCAGAGAGATAGACACAGAGATGGACGGATGGACGGTCGGATGGATGAATAGACAGACATATAGATGGACGCACGGACGAATGGGCAGTAAGATGGTCAGACGGACAGACTGACAGAGAGAGGCTCGGACGGACGGACGGACGGAGAGACAGACAGATGAACGGACGGACGAATGAACGGTCGGATGGATAAACAGACAGATAGACGAACGGACAGAGAAAGATTCGAACAGACAGAAGGAGGCTCGGACAGGCAGATACCCAGAGGAACGGACGGACGGACAGACAGACAGATGATCATAAATCAAAATGCTCAGCTCGCTTACGAATAATATAAGGGGTACGGTCTAGTCAATCAATGGGCATTAAGAAATTAATTGGGGCAACTTAATTCATTGGCGATGCAAAAGCAACTATAATTTAGAAGCTAGTTAATTCTCTTGCTGAATGCGAAACCAAATAAATGGCTATTTATTGATTAATGGGATACATATCGTGAGCGAACAAAATTATTGTTTGAATGCAATCTGGTGGACGTAACGCTTATACGGTATTTCGTGCTCCTCCAGAATCAGGGCGTGCTCACGTGTCTGGGCAGTGAGCTCACCGATTTCCAAGTGACCCGTGGACCAGCAGATGACCAGGCTGCGCTCAACATGCTCGGACACCACGTGCGAGTTGCCAAAGGCAAGACAATTGGCTCTGGCATTCAGAATTGGGATTGGGCTGCGAACGATCTGGATGGGATGCAGCTTGATGCAGCAGTTGAGCGGAATGTGCAACACACAGAGCAGTACGAACGACTGGCGTGTGAAGGTGACTGCCACATAAATGTACAGTGGATCGATGGCCATGGACTGAATTGGGCCACCCTCGCGATGATGCCAGTTGCATTGGAAGCGGCGCAGATCGATGACCTCCTTGCTGCTCCATGATACAAACTGCTGATTGAACAGACCATACTCCAAGGTCGAGGAGCAGCCAATGATTTTGCTAGACCCCTTGACCACATAGAGCAAATGATTGCCCTTGGCTGTCCACACGGCCGTCTGCAGAGGCATGCGCCTGGTCAGGCTGGTGCTCATCGTCTCCATGCTGTTGCGATAGCCGTACACAATGGAGCGCTCCCTAAAGAAATAGATCAGATACATTAGATCCAAGGGATGACGCAGTGCCCAGTAGTTGGTGCCCGCGACGGGCATATGCAGCTCCTGCAGCACCACATCCAGCTCCGTATGCCAGATCTGGATATGCTGATTGCCCAGCGAGGCGCTGCCCAAAAGACTGCCCGACTGCAGCCACTGCAGATCGTAGATGAACTCGTTGTCACGGTACTCGTGCCACATCATCGTGCTTTCACCGTCCGCCGTGATCTTCCACATGCAAATGCCGCCCTCGCCAGCGACAGCCAATTGGATGTCCTCCCAGGGTCGAAAGGCAGCGCAGCTGACATTGCGCTGCTTCGGCGACGACAGATAATACGGCTTGAAGCGCATATCCGTATAGACCAGGGCCACGTCCTCGCAAGTGAGCAAGCAGCGCGGATTGCCCGTCGGATGACAGGCGACATAGCGAATGCTGGCCGCCTTCCAATCAAACACCTCGCTATACCTGGCCAGATCATCGACGGTCGCCACACCCGTATCATAGCGATAGCGACTCCAGCTGGCCATGTTGTCGCGCAAGCGATGATATTTCAACTTCAGGCGGCGGCAGCTGACGGCGAAGCGCTTACAGAAGTCCGAAATTCCGGACAGAACACGCTTGATGGGCGACTCCCGCGGAGAGTCCTGCACTGGATCGCGACGAAAACGAATAATCGTATTGCGCTTCATAAATTCATACACGTTGCGCAACATTTTTATCTAAATTCAATTACTGTATCCAAATCAAAAATTATATTTTTACTATTTTTTATTTTTTGGAAAATTTTTTAGCTCTGCTTTTCACGAAGAAATAATCGAGACTGAACTTTTCACAGTTGCTGCCCAGAATGATGCCTCGCTACGCCTACTTTGCTCAATAAGTTGTTAGTTTAATAGGAAATTCTGTGCTTTGTTTAAGATGTAAAGTGTTTCTTTCTGCTGCTGTCGTATGAAAGACGAAAACGGAGTGAGTAAGCAATTTAGTTAGTGACAGGTAAGAAATCTGTTGTCAATAAAAGAGAGAGACAACTTTACATAGCTGCTGCTGAACGTGGTACCTGATGCTGCTGAGTGAGAGCGAGACGGCAAGCTTGTGTCCTATGCATAGAGTTGCTATGATTTCGATAAACGAGGCGAATGCAACCAGAAATCGAGAATTTGGCAGACGAAGTCTGAAAAGGGACGTGGCTCAAGCCTATTGGACGAGCAAGAGCTTTTCAGCGAGTGAGTGGAGAAACGCCGATAACTCGTTATTGTGCAGAGTTACAGTCATCGGCATAAGTATTTTGACACAGATTAAACTCGTGTTCTTTTGAGTATACATTTTAAATGGCTTTACAAAGAATTCTTGTCTAATTTTTCCTTTTTATATGTAACTAATTAAAAACTTTCAAATATGCACATTTTGTCAGTGAAACCTAAAGAGATATGAGCTAAAATAAAATTTAGTGTATGATCTGCAGCATTTTGGCGCTCCAGAAAAATATTCTTTTTAATTCCCGCAAACGAACTCGGTCTTCAGTAAGCTGTTTTTCTGATTAGCACATGATCTGTTAAGTTTTCTTAAGATTTTTTGCTTATTGAACTTATTAATCTGATATAGTAGAACTTTACATGACTCCTTAAATTCAGTTGAGCTGCCGAAGCTCTAAATTCCTAGTCCAAATCAGAGGTTTTTCCTAAGGTATTTAATAGCTTTAACTAAACTTTTTCTTTCTTTTTTTCTTTTCACTGTAAATATTACTTATGTAGTTATTATGTGCACAAAAGTGAAAAAACTTTTACACAAAGATTTTGTCAAAATACTTATGCCATCGACTGTATAATGGAAGGCGCGAATAAATAAAAAACAATTAAGAAATCTCTAGTGGGCGGTGCCCCAATAGGAGTTACCCTGAAACCCGAATGATCTGGGTTTTTAGATATACGCATTTATGTGTTTAAAAACTTAAAAATATGTTCTCAAATCAAAAAAAAAAAAAACTTAACATCAGGGGACTCGAACCTGCAGCGGCCCTTCCAGCTGCACCACCGAACTGTTCGAGCAAACGCCACGTACAGTGGCTCACAGCTTATTTAGTGCAGAGGTATAGTAAAATTTTAAAGCCGTATTTCCGCTAAACCAACAAAGATATTCAAAAAATTTAAATGAGATCTTATTTATCAGTCATTCATTATTTATAAAGGCACTTCATTATTTTTCTATTCTAACAAATAGCTTTTAAAACTAAGGAAAACTAAAAAAAACTGGCTTTTTCCATGTCACAGCTTATTTCGTGCACTGCACTTTCAATGACTTTATTGACAAAATTTGGGTGTTTTAATGAAGTGCATTTTCAAATAATGAATGACTGATAAATAAGATCTCATTTAAATTTTTTGAATATCTTTATTGGTTTAGCGGAAATACGGCTTTAAAATTTTACTATACTGCTGCACGAAATAAGCTGTGAGCCACTGTACCAAGCAAAAAACCAAAGCAGTGACTGAAAACACAATTCAAAGGCAATGCAAACACAATTCAATAACAATTGTGATTCTTAGAATATGCTAGAATGCACGCATATCAAATACATACAAATGTATGTACATACGTATGTGTGCACACGAATAGGAAAATCGCTTTGCGTAGCTCAACGTTGCTTGAACGTGCATTGCTAATTATTTCGATTTGCCCAATAAATGTTAAGGTGTTTAACGGTATTTAGCAAAACTTTCAGCATATGATCTACATATTGTAATGAATATTTCATACTTTTAAAAAAATGCCCACTCATTCTCAATCGGCTATTCTTGCAACCATCAAAGGGCTTTGGAACCGGTATCAAAAATATAACAATAATCGAAAATTTATAAAATTCATATAAATATAATATATATGCAAGATTTTGCGACTCTAGCTTTAAAACCTGTAGATCTAATTTGTTGATTAGATTTTTAATCGATAACATAACACGTGCAATATACGGATCTACAAAAGAAATGTCTCTAGCTCGTATAGGGCTAAATCGACTCAACTCGTCGCCTTGATTAAGAATATACATATATATATATATATATATACTTTATGGGTGTACCTTTAATTTGCGCCCAGAAATTATTTGATAATTCACATTATTCCAAATTCAATTAACCTATATTAAAAGAAACTTGATAAATCTATAAATATGTATGAGGAAGCTATATACGCATACAGAAAGACAAACGAGTTTGAATTTGCTAAGCGCATAGCTACTTATTCAGGTTGCACAATCGTTTTGCGCAATCATGCTGGCACTCAATTTAATTGATTTTAAAGCTGCTGCCAGACCAGAGCAAAGCCAACAAGACAAGAGAAAAAAAAAATTGACTGCGAGAGGCTTGGGCGGGGCTGCGGGGTTGTTGGCTAGGTGGGGTAGGTTAGGTCTTGTCCATAAAACAATTGAGGGGCATATGCAGCCACAGTCGAAAGAATGCGTAACAGGTTAGAAGCCCAGCAGAGTGAAACCCAAAAAGTGAGCTCTCGAAACTTTTATACAGCCAGGGGGGGGGGGGGGGTGTCTCTGGATGGGCCCGTGGCCGGTGGAGCAGGTGGAGAGGAGGACTTTTGGTTTTTGGCTTTTTCGGGTTGGGTTCGGTTTCAGCTCTGTGAACGGTTCGGTCAGGCGGCTTTTGAGTGTTTTCCACCTGAGCTCAAACTTAAGTGGCGAAACTTGATTAAACTACACCCACACAGACACAAAAACTTTTGACTTGCACTGAGTGTGGCAGAGAAAGAGAGAGAGAGAGAGGGAGAGTGTTTGTGTGGGGTCGGAAGTCCAAGGACTGCATACAGGGATTTACTTGCGGTTGTGCAGCCAACGACAAAGAGTTGACTTCTCTCAACGTTTTTATGTGATGCACAATAGCCACAGTTGCAGCTACAATATATTATAAAAGGAAAATACCCTGTAAATACTGCAACGCACGCTAAAAGGTATATTAGTTGGAGTGAAGTGAAAGCAACTTTTAGACAAGTCAAGTCGAGCCAGACTTGGCAACTTTTTTTATGCATATCCTACATAGGCTAACTGTTTTTAGATACAAAAAAAAAAAAATATGTATATATATATATATATATATATATATATATATATATATATATAGTATACATATGTATATTTCTTAGTATTGTAAAACATTTATTTATTTATACAAATATTCCTAAACGGATTTGAGGGTCATCAAATACTGAAATGAGAAATAACAAAGACTTTAGTTAATTACAGGATATTTCCAAGTCGACTATCTTACTCAAATTTCCTTTGCGGCTGGCGTCTCAGTAGAACTCCAGTGGCAAGTCCAGCGCGTATTCCTGTTGTTGCTCCACATGGGGCACGACCGCAGCTGGAGCTGCAGCAGCAGCAGCAGCCACAAGCTGCGGCACAGCTGGTGGCAAGTAGGCATTGCCTGGTGGCAGCTGAGCTGCCCAGGCAACGCTGTCAAAGAGCCCGTAGAGCAACAATAGCAGCAGCAGCAGCATCTTGAGCCGAACCTAGATTCACTTGTGAACTGTTTACTGGTTCCGCTCTGGCAGCTCCTTTTATACCAGCAATGAACCAACGAAGCCAAGGTTAGAAATCAAAAGCTCAACTAATTGAAATTGCAGATGAAGCACCACGCGATTTGTTGCAATATATCCTGTACTTGAATCAACTGTGAAGGGTACAATATGTATTAGGCTTATTGAAATTTTTGTATTCTGAACTTTCATTCTTAATTTCTATAAATAATAATATATTCATATTTTAATAACTATTTTGTAAAGTTAATCTATATAAATATCATTTATTTCCAATCAACTCTAAGTTTTTGAACTCAAAAGTTTTTAAAGGTGTAAGCATATATCAGGATCAGCATTATTTTTGATTATATTCATATTTTATGCAATATCGATAAATATCGATTAGATAAGGTATCTCCTAGTCGAGAGTTTCAGATACCAATCTTGTTGCCCTGCTTATGAAGACTAATAATAATTGCTAGAGCTGTATACATTAAGAGTGTCGCGCATTACAATGATGCACTACCATAAATTAGAGGGTATATGCATAGGCTATACTCGACTTATATATTTATACCATGAACCCATTGTTTTTGTGAAAATGGTCATATTTTTTATTGATTTTTTATCGATAATAATCGAAAAGTTGACATCGTTTTAAATACTGTTAAAGCTAGAGATTTCAGATTTACTGTGTAGATTCATGTAATGAATACAACGGTTTTTATTATTGTTTAATTTATAGGTTTTGGATACCACACCTCCTTATGTATGCATGTGTTTGGGCTTAGGGGATCTCCTAGTTGAGCACTCTAGAGCACTCTTACTTGTTTTCAATTTTGTTATATTTTTCTATCTATTCTAAAGTTCATCCAGGGTATGTGCTCATTCAAGTCTTCAGAGATATGAACTATATGGCTTTTTGAAATATTGTATTTGAGCACTCAGCCACTACTTACAGGGCATGTGCTAGTCAGGCACTTACGGCCTTTGTCGCTAGCTTCAGCTACTGCTTCGCTTTAATAACTCCCCCGCCAGCACTTGACGATCTTATCACGCATGCATTACGATCCCTCAGCAGACAGAGTTCAGTTCAGTTAATTCGTATTCTTGCAAATTTCCCAGTTTTATTTGGCCAGCTTCAGCTCTTATACGACTCAGTGGACGGAAGGACTCGGCTGGTGCGTACGATTCGGATGTTCGGCTGGCGCATGCGCTGCGCTGCTTTCGCCAGCCGACGAATTGCAGCGTTTCCCGCCAAAGTCCCGCTGAGCGGCCAGCGGGCGGTCAGGACGGGGGCGAGTTTTGTTTACCTTTGTTATCAGCGCTTATCAGACGCTGCGCTGACATCCTGACGAGCTTCAAGTGTGTGCCCATTGGTGGGAATCTCTGGGAATGCGATGACAAAAGGGCATGGGTGTGGGTGTGGGTGTGGCAGCCAGCCAGGCAGGCAGGCCTTCAAGCTAAAGTCAATGTCCCAAACACATCAATTACTCGCACCGAAGTCATTTGAATGACGCGAAATGTTGGCAAGCTGGCAAACTGCATTCACATCATTCATCATTCAAATGGCGTGCATTCCATTCCATTCAGCTAATGGCTTACATTAATTTCAGAGCTCCGCCGAATGAGTTACAGCCACGCCAGCAAATAAGGCATTCCACGGGGCCCATCTCGCATTGGACTATAACCTAAAAGTTCTAATATAGTTTTAGCACAATTTGAAGCTATAAAGTTTATTGATAATTTAATTTTTAAAAGAGAAATTCCAATGAACACGCAAGCAACTCTAATTTTATTCGACATTTACTTATCAGTTTGAGTTTTTGATAGGTACAAATTTAACAAGAGGTCACCGTAAACTAGTGTTGAGAGACTGTGTCCGATTAAAATACTGTAGTAACCCAATAAGAGATAAGAGCTTAACTATCGATAGATATCAATCTATCGATACTTAACCATATCGATTGATATGTTTGTCGATGGTTTGCGAGAATGCGATCAACGTGAATAGATTTAGAGGAAGAAGAAGAACATGAGCACAAAATTAAAAAGTACAAAGCAAAGAAGTTTAGAAGTATAACTGAGAGAATAATATAAGTAAATAACGAAAGAATTTCTCCTACAATACGTTATCAATATTTTCATGAGATTTACCTGAGCCAGGCATTAAAATGTCCTTCAAACTTAGGGTAATAAATATTTCCAGCCCACTTAGCTTATGGGATGGCGTAGTTTGAGCCTTCATGAAAGTTGACTTTTTACCCAAAGCCCATTGGGAATCTAGGCTTATGGAGCGTGATTTTTTACTCAAAGCCCATTGGGAATCTAGGCTTATGGAGCGTATAGCAGACAGAAGGCTCGGCCTCTCCTACTTTTTTCTCGTCCTCTCCTACTTCTGTCCCAGTCTCTTCTCCTTCTGTCTCGGTCTCTTCTTCTTTCTCGTCCTCTCCGACTTCTGTCTCAGTCTCTCCTACTTCTGTCTCGGCGTCTCCCACTTCTGCCTCGGTCTCATCTACTTCGTTCTCGTCCTCTCCTACTTCTGTCTGGGTCTCTTTTCCATTGACCTAGATTCCCATTTTCAGTAAAGTTAATATCTTTATTTGATCAGAGCGAAGAAATGCGTCGATCAGTTCTTCTTTATCCTTGTTCTTCCGTTCATCCGTCAGTCCGTACCTTCTTTCTATTCATCAGTCCATCCGTACTTGCTTCCTTCCATCCAACCTTCTCTCTCTATCTACCCGCCCATTTTCCAAACATTCCTCCGTTTTTACTAAGTAGAAGCTTATGGCTATGATTGCAGCAGGGGAGCTCTGAGCTCTATTCAGAGCATCGCATAGCCGGCCGGACACAGTCAGCTGCAGTACTGACATACATTTTTGTTAGAGTCTCTAATAGACATGTCTAGAAATCAGTGAGTAGCCCCTGCTTGTTATCCTTGTGCTGGACTTGAAGTAAAAGCACATATCGTACATTGTGTGCAACATGATGACAACATTTGTTGCTTGCCACCATGGGTGTGTGGGTGGGTGGGTGGGTGAGTGGGGGTACTAGCCACGTTCCACTTGCCACTTGCCACATGCCACTTGCTAGTTGCTAGTTGCTCGTCATCGACTGCCTGAATCCTTGCCAACTGCTGTCCAGGCACTCGTCTCCCTTTGCTACACTTCCGGCATTTAAGCAAACAAAATATGTAGCCCAGCAGTTGCAGCAAGCTGCATGCGGCCTCAGCATTTCGGGTGTAGTCGCATTTGTGTGCCACATGCGCCATGTTGCATGCCGCATGCCCCACATGTGTAGGCGGAAAATGCGGCCATGTAGGCTAATGAGTTCGCTTTATGTCCGACCCGAGCTGTTATTGTTGCTGTTTCTGTTGCTGTTGCTGTTGCTGTTGCTCCTCCTCCGTCCTCCGTCCGCCGTCCTTCGGGTTTTGCTCTTCTTCTACTTCTTCTTCTTCTTCGTGTGTTCTCCTTGGCTGTTGCGGCTGTTGTTTTGCTGCTGCTGTTGTTGGTTAACGAGGCCGCCACATTCTGTGGCACGACTGCCCCTCGCCCCACGCCCTTCGCCCTCCTCCACCGTCCAGTATGAAAACAAATGCTTGTGGCGGTGTCATAATGGAAATGTAAATGAAAATAAGGCAACGGTATTTGGTATTTGGTCTGAAACTCTAGCGTAGGGTTGTCAGCGCCTGACAGCCTGCAGGCAAACACATACACACACACACACACACACACAGAGAGAGAGAGACAGATACTGGCAGACACGCAGAGTCGGAAACGGAACAGGACTTGGCTAAACATTCAATGGATAAAGTTGTGACATCTTTATTTTAATGAGTTTAGCCAAATGGATCAATTAAACTCGTCTGCATTTCTTATACATGCAACAAAAGCAACTGCAAATATTTGAGAATTATATAGAAGAGCGCGAGCATTTAATTTATCGGTATATTTGGGTAGGAAGAGATGAGCGGGAGTAGAGACGGACGGTCAGACGGACGTACAGATGAATGTACGTATGTATGTATATGTATGGATGTACAGAAGAACAGACGGGCGTACAGATGGACGGAGGCACAGACGGATCTAGTATAAGAATGTAGTAGGCCAATATATGATTAAATGAGAGGGGATGGTACCACTCTGATTGCGGGAAAAATTCGAAAACAACGGGAAGCGGGAGTTCTAGATCTTTAGAAAATTGTGAAAGCTTTTTTTCAGCTTTTTTTATTTTGTGGATTTTTTTCTCTATTTTGTATGTATGGCACTATAGTTAACTATCGATATTTAACTATAAGTCTATCGATAAGTATAAGAAAAAAGCAGAAAAAAAGCATTTGGCAACAAAGCTTTGTTAGCAATCAAAGCTTTTCAAAAGCCGCTTATAATCTTACAATCCGGATCAGCTCTTTTAATCCGAATCAAAGAACTAGTTCCTACAATAATCCCATAATCAAAACACGGCTACAGCAGATGGTGAGCTTACATTCCCCCATTATCCAACCTGTCCATGAGAATCCGTTTTATTGAGACTATTCCATTGACAGGGTATACAAATGGGTCTACAGTAAATGAGAGCTAGTCAAAGTAACGCCTCAGCCAGACGACGCGCTGACTGAGCAGCTCGAGCAGAAAGATGACCAGGGCAGCTAGCAGCATAATATAGCAGATGAAGTTGAGGCCGCAGAACATCTCGAACCTCAGGGCCGACGGCTCGTGCGAGACGTAGGGGGCATGGAACACTCGCCGCTCGAAATTCCGACTGATGTAGCCCACAATGCCAGCCGATTGCAGCTGCTTGAGCTTGCGATCGAAGGCGAACTTCAATATCGAATGCCGATGCAGGCACATGACCAGCTGCACCAGATAGATGTGCTCCTTGACATGGGTCAGGCGGCTGCTCTGCCAGTTCTCGTAGTTATAGTGGGCCAGACTGCCCAGCAGAGCGCTGGTGGTCAGACGCACTCCATCCTCGGCCGCTTGCAGCTCGTCGAAGCGCTCCGCGGTGCTCGTATTGCGCAGCAAGCTGCGCTGTGCCGGAAAGTAGTCAGCATAGTCGGGCGTCAGGTACTGATAGTGGCCCTCGAGCAACTGGGCGATTTGCTCCGGCACTGGCGGATAGTAGGGCAGTCGAAAGGCATCGTAGAGCTTGCCCTGGTAGGCGGCGCGCTGCACCAGCGCCAGCAGCAGCCAGGCGCCCAGATAGCAGCGCACGATGCCCGCTCGCGGCAGAGCCGCTGCGTCCAGTGGATTGCCCAAGAGAGTGGTGTGGACACGCAGGCCACCGGCCACCACATCGAAGCGCATGCTGTGGCGACGCCACAGCCACTGCAGCAGCAGCAGGGCCAAGCAGGAGGCGACCAAGGCCAGCCAGACGGTGGGGCAGAAGGGCTGCACCAGCTGATTCACGGCGCCCATATGCTGATCCACGCGCACCACAAACACCAGGGCGCTCTGATGGTAGGCGCTGGTGGTGGAGAAGTTCGCCCGATACATATGCGAGCCGCTCATGGCGCCAATGATCACGGAGGAGTTGCGGGACGCCAGCTCAAGCAAACAGTCCGCAATGCTGGCGCTCAGCTGCAGTGCCGCAGACTTCTTTTCACACGGCGGCAGGAGATTCAAACGGAACTGAAAGATACTCGCCAGCAACTTGATCAGCTCGCCGTCGACGCCCGTCAGGCGCCAGGTTTCCGTGAGCTGTTTGGAATCATGCTGATCGCCATCGAACATCACGTACGGCGGCAATGGATACCAGCTGATGTTCAACGGGCAGCCGTAGAAGGTGCCCAGGTGGCGGCCAAAGAGCGGCTCCTGCCGCTGCAGCTCTCCGTGCTCATAGCGATCGAGCAGCTCCGGTGTGAAGGAGACATTGCAGCTGGGCGCATACAGGCGAAAGCCATAGAGATGCACCACATCCGCTGGCAGCCAGGCGGGCTGCACCAGCACCACGGCGTTCAGCACATGGAAGCTGAGGCAGGTCTTGAAGATGCTGTACAGCGCCGAGAGCAAGGATTTCTCTGTGTCGGCCCGCCAGCTGAGCACGATCAGAAAACTGAACTCTCGATCGAACAGCGACTTGGCAAAACGAAAGCGCAGCTCGCGAAACGAATGCGGCGTGTCCACCAGGAACAGGATGTGATCGCGCGGCTCCTCAATGGGCGTGGCATGCAGCAGCTGCACCGACATCCGTTCGCCCAGCTGGTGCAGCAAATAGCTCAAGGCCAAGTTCAGCTCGAGCTGGGGCCGCCCCGGGCGCGACATCTTCATGATGCCCATCGCATTGTAGCTGGGATAGATGTGATGCTGCAGCACATGCACTGCCGCTCGATCCACTTGCCTTGCCCGGTAATTCGCGGCCGGCTGCAGTGCAGCCAAGCAGCCAGGCAACAGAAGCAGCCACAGTCGAAGAGAGTGCAACATTGTGTGTGGCACAAGCGAACCAGCTCGAGCTGTTGTCCAATCCAAAATGGGCCACGCTGCCGCCAGTTGAATTAATTCCATTAATTGCAATAGGAAGGGAAACCAATTCATTAATTTCAAGTAACTGCATTTGTTTCACAGATAAGCCACATCGCAGATACTGGCATTGGGCCAGGTGATGTTATAGAGTGGCTAAAGAATAGCTGAAACTGGGTTCCGTTCGCAACTTCCTGCAGTTCCGGATCAGGGCGATTTATACTCAGATTCAAGAGAAGACTGAAAGTTCTGGTCATAAAACATAGACAATAAAAAACATAGAATGCATTTATTATAGAGAATACGTGGAATGCATAGAATATATATATACATAAAATGCATAGAATACTTAGATTACATAGAATACATAAAATATATAGAATGCAAATAATTTAAAGAATATATAGAAAACATAGAATACAAGTATCCTACTTAGAATACATAGCATGGAATACATAGAATACATAGAATACATAGAATACATAGAATACATAGAATACATAGAATACATAGAAAACATAGAATACATAGAATGCATTGAATATATAGAATATACAGAATTCATAGAAAACAAAATAAATTGTATACATGGAATATATAGAATACATAGGATGCTTAGAATACATAGAATGCATTAAATATATAGAATATACAGAATACATAGAAATCATGAGATACATAGAAAACAAAATAAATGATATAGAATAGTGTACTATTTGTTTTGTTTTCTATGTATTATATGTATCTCATGTATGGTATACAGACACTATGGTATACATAGGATGCTTAAAATACATAGCATACATGGAATACTTAGAATACATAGAATATATAGAATACAAATAATTTAAAGAATATATAGAAAACATAGAATACAAGTATCCTACTTAGAATACATATCATGGAATACATACAATACATAGAACACATAGAATACATAGAGAGCCTTAAATATATAGAACATACAGAATGCATAGAAAACAAAATAAATAGTATACATCGAATATATAGAATACATAGGATGCTTAGAATACATAGAATACATAGAGTACATTGAATATATAGAATATAAAGAATACATAGAAAACAATAAATACATAGAAAACAAAATAAATAGCATACATAGAATATATAGAATACGTAGGATGCTTAGAATACATAGAATATATTATTGTATATTATAGAACACATGGCATACATATATTACAAAAAATACATAAAATTCACAGAAAACAGAATACATAGAATACCCAGAATATATAGAAAATACCTAATACATAAATTCATGGAAATTATAAAACTCTTTGACTACATACAAATGCAGAGAGCATAGATGACAGAACTTAGCATAGACCATAACATAGAATACATAAACGATACATAGAATGCAACAAAATAAAAAAAAAACATCGAAGAAACAATACTAATAACTTTTTCTTAATATCTCAATAAATGGATATACTAGATATTCAAGCAAACATAGAGGAACTTATAGAACTTATTGCACATGACAACTGCCTTGGTGTGTGGCAACGCCACATTGTCGCACAGTGTGGCAACTCTTTTGGGGTAATTGCGCACAGCCGACTTATGACATTTGACTTGAGAGTTTTCAGTTCGAGTTCTAGTTGGAGTTTGGAGTTTTGCAAGCTGCTTGCATTTATTTCCATGCCATTTCAGCGCAGTTCTCAGCCCAAAACTCATAATTACCAACGCAAGTTTCACACACACACACACACACTCACTAGCATACCCTTGCACACACTCACACACGTGTGTGCTTGCATTTGCAGAAAGGAAAAAAAAAACTTTTTTGTGACTTTATTTTTTGGCGGCAGCAAAAAACTTTTAATTTAGCAACTTTTTTGACTTGCGACGACTTTGGACTTATATACATACACATATATATTTGCAGTGTATGTGTGTGTGTGTGTGTGGGTGTGTGTGACAGTTGGCATCTTATTAAGCAAATAATTGCCAGCGCGCGGTATTTGAGAGCCACAGCAGTAAACTCGTCACTCCAAATATTTGCCAAGCGATTGGAATATCCGGTAGCAAATACACTTACAGCATGAATGCTTTGATTGTGCTATTGAATATATTAGGATGTATTATGGATATGTGGATTTGGGCAGGTGTATGCAGGTATGGATAGGAGTTAAATACTCACTTATACACGTTCATATTTATATGTATGTATACCACGCAAATTGTAGAGCTAGAGTCGAGAGAAGTTAAGGATAGTACATTAGGAACTCAGTCAAGAATCGCTCAAGTTGATCTCTATATAAACTGATATCGAAGGCGATATATATGAGATGATAGATATATATGAAAGGATAGAGACTAAAATCTTGTAGCGGAAGATGCACTTTTCCTTTCCTTTCCTTCTCTATAAATTATTAGTATAAATCAGTTAGATGTTATAAAAGATGTGAGTGCAGACTGATTTGAGCTAGATATGAGAATGGATATGAAATGAGACTACGAACGAGTGCAAGGATCTCGTAAGGGAGGAATGCGGTCTGGCAGGTGCTCAAGTTGTATATGAAAGGATAAAGAGTATAAAAGTTATGTGACTGTGCAAGTGGATTTGAACGAGATGAGTGCTTACTGATAAAAGAGTCTTGAATAAAGTTGATGACGTATTTTAGTTTTGAGTCTATCATGATAACATCATTCCTGACAGTATCATTATATACATTCTCTAGGTTTGATCTACATCTCAGCTGTACCTACGATATTGGGATCGTTGATAGCCCTGATAGATCCTTGATATATCCTTACTGTATCTCTATACTAAAAATCTATGCTGTTTCTGTGACTTATTTCTCGCTGCTATGATAGATATAACATATATACATAAGTAGTCTAATTGTAGCATAAAGATATAGAAAGAATGTGGCACATAGAGTTTTATTATATTATTTATATAGAATATATTTGACTGCTGACATCTTTACAGAGTATTTCATGTGCGACTTGGTGGCATTGTGGATTTGAAACATTTCATGTTAACAAAATAAATGTTGCTGTCTGCGCTTTTTGCTCGCCTTTTGTTTATCAAATGCGCACATTAATTACGTAACCACAAACACACGCACACACATGAGCACACTCATGCATGTGTGTGTGTGTGTGTGTGTGCATTCATGCATGTCCTGCCAGCGCACCACCCCCTCGGCTCGCTTCGATAGCTGCAAACATATCGTTTTTGGCTGCGCGCCGCATTTGCATTTATATGCGCATATCCTTTGTGCCCAAAGGATATTACATTTTTCCACTTGAAGCATTTTTCGTGCATTTAATGAAATTTTTAATTTTTATGCAACTGCAAAATGGGGCGTGGCAGTGCAGTGGGCGAGAGAGAAAAAGATACAGCAAACACTCGCTACAATTGCCGCTGTCCAAAGCTCTTGCCAATCCCAAAGCGCAAAGATAAATTCATATACACATATATACGTATGTTTATATACAGATATATATATATATATATATATAATAATACTATGTACGTACATATATACAAAAAAAAAGCATTCCAGCTCTTTGGCTCTGCATGTCCCCTGGTCAGGGTCCCTTTGCCCCTTGCCCACGCTCACGCTCCATTTTGGCCTTTTTTTCGCTCCCAAGATGCAACTGCAACTGCAATAGAAACAAAGCACAACTTCAACATACCCTGTGACGCAGTGCATACTCAAATTTTATTAACAGCTGTTAAGTTACATAGAGTAGCAGCTACTTTAAAGCATGACTGAGTTACATACACTTTACAGCTTTTAAGTTTTGCATTTGATTTACATATTTAAACTAACAGTCATTTAACAGCTGTTATCCACAGCGACGGTAATTTAACATTTAGTTAACATTACATCACTAAGCTGCACATATATGTAATTTCCACTTAACAGCTGTTAAGCTATAAAAATGTGAGTAACTGGCATTTAACAACTGTTATGTTGACAAATATGTAATTGCCCCTTAACAGCTGTGAAGCTATAAAAATTGAAGTAATATACATTTAACAAATGTTATTGAAAAAAATGTAACAATCTTTTAACAGCTGTTAAACTAGAAAAATGTAAGTTACAGCCATTTAAAAGCTGTTAAATCAAACATACGTATGTTACTGTAACTACTTAACAGCTGTTATACAATAACAGTAAACATTTTATTGGCAGTTACATGAAAATGTTAATAGCAGCCACTTCAAATAAAAGTAAATAAATTCATATCTAGCGGTAACAGTTGTCAAATTCTTGTAACAGATGCCTAACAGCTCCTTCAGACCGTTTCTAACAGCAAATTAACAGCTGCCTAACAGTTGTTTAGTAATGCAATCCAAGATCTGATAGTGAATTAACTTTCCTATTTTGCTGCTTTATCCGAATAAGTCCTCAATGCCTATTTTGACAGCTCGACTGCCACAGGGTATTACAAGTAGATTGGCCCTTAGCGCTGAGCCAGCCTTGTTAAATTTATTTAGCCTCAGCTCAGTTGCATTTGCCTCTTTGAGCTGTGTGCGACTGGACATCGAGCTGCCTAATGTAACTGTGGCTGTGGCTTCTGTAGAGATGAGTTGGATCCTTGACTTGGATATAAATAAACCGCAAAATTCTTGCAGATTGTGCTATAAAGGACATCTAAAGAAGATCTAGGGAGGTCTAAATCAGAGCTCTAGCCAAGCCTTTGAAGCACATACCAGCTACCCACGATTGAGTGATAGTAGGTTATGCAAAGCGGTCCGTTACATTAACAGTGAAACGTCACAGTTTCAGAAAATGGTGCGCGCGAATTACCACAAGTCTTCTCTGTGGTGTATTGAATACATATACTTACACATGCATATACGTATGCATGTACGTATGTATGTCTTAAAATAAATAAAGAACGTCTGTTAGGTTTCAATGTTGAGTTCTGACTGCTCTCTTTTTATTGTAGTCTTCATGTTGTATGCTTATTTTATAATTCGTCTATGTTTAGTTGTGTCCCACTTAACATCCGCTGCTGCTGTTACTCTTGCTGCTGTTGCTGTTACTCTTGCTGCTGTTGCTGTTTCCCCTACACGGTGTGTAGAAAGAGAAGGATATTCGATTGGTAACTCCTCCCTTCCCAAAGCGAAGCGAAGGTCATAATAACTGAACTTGATTTCAGTTTGACTTGAGCGTAGTTAGCAGTTCTACCGCCTGTGGTTTTCAAATGGGCTGTTGAGTTCCACTTAACATATAAAGGTGTACATAATAGTTTTATCTTATCTTAAAATTAGTTTTTATAGTTAACAAAGATTTTTTTTTTATTTTTTTTTATTTTAGAGATAAGTACATATTATTAGTATTATAATATTAAAGCTAAAGGAGTTTTACATTCTTATTTTAAATAATAATTAATTAGTTACAGTAAATTTTATTTATTTATTTATTTTTTTTTTAATTTGTAATTAAGATTTCGGTGAGAGTTGAGTGTAAACGTTCTACTGGGGAGTTGCTGGATGATTGTTGTTATTGTTAAAATGATTACGATGAGAGCCGCTGTTGGTCTGGTTTGTTGTATTTTGTAAACGTGAATACGGTGTAACTACTGATTTCTTATAATGGTTAGTAGTTGGCTTTTGTGAATAAAAGTTTTGTTCCTCTCGGCAGAATTCGTATGCTTCTTCAATATTTTTTGGATTTTTTGATTTTATTAACGTTTTAAGTGGTTCTCGGAGGTTAACTAAAAATGTGTTTAAACAAATATCGTCATAAAGTTTGTTTCTGTCGTCTGAGTTTTGGTTATTTTGTGTTTGGTCTGTCAATTGGGCTTTGACTTTTAATATCCCATAGAAAAGTTGTCCGAGAGACAAGTTTTCTGGAAATGATTGCAAGTCTCTAATTAGCATTGCTTCGCTCCTCTTACAACCATAACGTTGAATCAAATTGGTTTTTATATTTTGCCATTTAAGCTCTGTTTTCGACAATTTTAAAACGTCATCGGCTCTACCGATAATTTTGTTTCTAATGGCTCTTATTAGTAATGCATAATATGGTGTTTTTTCAAAGTTTTGAATTAGGATAGTAATTTCCTCAATATTGGTAATAAAATCTTGTAATTGGTTAGGGTTTCCATCAAAGGAAGGCAGTTCCTTAATAAAGGCTAGGATATCTGTGGGGTTTAATGATGTTGAGACATTGGTCATTGTGCTATTTGTAGGTGTCAAGTTTAGGGTAGATATTGTACTTGGAAGTGATTCTGATATGTTGCCTGAGTCCATTGGTATATTAGTAGTATTTGGTATATGACTATTTCTATTGTTATTTCTTGTTGAGCTTCTTGTTATAATTGACATTTGCAGTAAATATTTATTTATTTATTGATTTTTTTTTTTTTTTTGTTAAGTTTTCCCTTTATTTCCTGTATTGTTGTATATTTATATTTGTATTTCTGCAATAATTTTATTTTAAATGATATAGTTAAGTCATATAATTATCAGCGTTTGATTTCATAGACTTTTCTACTCACATTGACTTTATTGTTGTTGCATCGATCGTTTAATATATTCGGTGGTTGTATTGGGATTCTGTTTTATTTTTGTTTTTTTTTTTTTGATGTGCGTGTTCTGTGTGAAATTTCTGTAATGTATTTTATTTTAAATGGGTTAGAAAGTCATATAATTATCAGCGTTTGATTTCATAGACTTTTCTACTCACATTGTTTTTCTTGTGGTTAAATCGAAAGTTTAAAGTATTCGGTGGTTGTATTGTGTTTTTGTTGTGCTCTGCTCTGTGTGACTTTTCTGTAATACATAATTTTTTTTTTTTTTTTTTTTTTTTTTTTTTTTAGTAAAGTCATATAATTATCAGCGTTTGATTTCATAGACTTTTACTACACTAACTCTACTCACATAAGCAAATATAATTGTTTATCACTTTGTTTATCGTTTGTACTTGACATGCATATAACTACTAGCAGGATCTGCCACTTTGTTATAAAACTTTTGTAAACCGTATAATTTCACTTCACTTTTGTACTTTATTGACAAAAGTTATGTCTTCTCAGTTTGAACTCTGTGTCGCAACTGATCTTGCAGTTCTGTGAGTGCGTTTAATACTTTCAGCACAAGCTGCATATTTTGTAGCTTTATCGCTTGGCTTTGGTTTCGCAGAAATGAGCGACGCTGAAATTGTCGATAGACAGATCAGTGGCGCCAGATTTCGTTTGTTCTATAGTATTGTCAGCGCCAACCGAAATCGAGTTCCGTTAGGTCAGTCTTAAGCGTTAAATTTGTGTTGAAGAGCAGAATAGTGGCGCCGGACAACGTAGGCTTTTTAGTGTCTTTAGCGACAACGACAATGTAATTTACCATCAGTTCAACAACGAAAAGCGAGACAATTATCGAAAATGTACATGTATACAAACGATCATATATATATTATATTTGTATGTTTGTGAGCTTTTTCTTGTGAATGACGTACGGTTATCAGCGTTTGATTCCATAGATCACACCACAAGATATTCATATGTATGTACATATGTGTACACACATATGTATACATATGTGCTGAGTTTAATAATGTTGCGATAAAAGCAATTATCAACGATTGATTCCACCCAATCGCAACATATATTTTATATTTGTGATTAAGCACAAATATGTAAATGTACATAGGTTGTATATTAGACGTGTTTTTTTTTTTTTTTTATTTTATTTATTTTTTTTTTATTATTTTGTGTTACACCTACGGGTATCAGCAATTGATTCCGTAGATCACAGCACAAGATGTTCACATATATGTAGTTATGTATGTGTGAACATGTATATGTATACATTCAATATTTCGTTTAATAATGTTGCGAAAGAAGCAATTATCAACAATTGATTCCGCCCAATCGCAACACACATATATTTTAAATCTGTGATTAAACATAAATATGTACATAAACACATATAGGTTGCACATAACACGTGACTTTTTTTTTTATTTATTTATTTAATTTTTTTTTATTTTTATTTTTATTTTTTTATTTATTTTTTTTTATTTTTTTTTTGGTAGATTCAGATCTTGCCGGCTGCGCCAATTACCACAAGTCTTCTCTGTGGTGTATTGAATACATATACTTACACATGCATATACGTATGCATGTACGTATGTATGTCTTAAAATAAATAAAGAACGTCTGTTAGGTTTCAATGTTGAGTTCTGACTGCTCTCTTTTTATTGTAGTCTTCATGTTGTATGCTTATTTTATAATTCGTCTATGTTTAGTTGTGTCCCACTTAACATCCGCTGCTGCTGTTACTCTTGCTGCTGTTGCTGTTACTCTTGCTGCTGTTGCTGTTTCCCCTACACGGTGTGTAGAAAGAGAAGGATATTCGATTGGTAACTCGCGCGTTCAAATTTGTATGAAAATCAAGCGATTTCGACACTGTTAAGTGAATTAAAACCAGTAGACACAATAAAACGAGCTGGGATTCTAGTTTCAAGTAGTATATAGATTCACGAATCGGACAATATAAGGGTTTTTGATAATTTGTATATTCTTCGCCGTTTTCTAGCCAGTTTTTGATGAAGCAATCCCTTGACCACTTTTACTTTCGTGTAGAATGGCTTTAACTTTATTATCTAAGGTTTGTATTTGTAAAAATAAATAGTATTAATGAGTAGGAGTACGTTCCCCATCAATCCACATATTTATAACTACCACTTTCATTCATTATATTAATAATCTAATGGCCAAAGATCGGGTGCAGCATTCTTAGCCTCTGGCTAGGCTTCTGCAGCTGATTAAGGCAAATTATTTGTTTTATTGGGCCTTAATACTCATACTTATGCTCAGTTTTCAATTTTGTAATAAATACATAAATTTTATTTCATTCCACCGGATGTTTCCGACATGGCAGCAGGTGTGAGCAGCACCTGTATTGATGCAGCTTCAACGTGTACTATATTTGAATATGTGGTAGGTGGATGGCACAAATAAACGTTACTGATGGCGAATAGTCAGTTAACTGTGTCCATCAACCATTCCATCTGACGTATTGTTCATTTTGGCCATATCGTTGCTGCTGTCGAAAGCCACCCAGTTATTTCCATTATCTACTTAGTTTTTGTATTGCAAGGTAATCAAATTAGTGATTGACCATTTTTAAGGTGAAATTTGCTTATATATAGTAAGTTTTGGTTGTTTTGGACCACTTGGCGGATCTCCGCTGGAGTGCCCGCCAAGCTTCAGCTAGGATAACAGAGCACAAACTGAAAATGTGACGTCACAACAGTCTGTTAGTTAACATTAGAAGTAACGGGACTGGTCTTTGCGCAACCTACTGAGTCTTTTAACAGTGCCAGCTACCAGCTAATCAAGCCTATCGATAGTCAAAACATATCGATAAAACAGCAAAGAGAGAGAGAGAGCTACAGAAAGAAAGAATTTTGCTTGATAAACAAATTTCGGTCATAACTTAATCTGAAGAGCATATGCTGATGGGGCTGGAAAACCCAATTAAATTGTATGCCACATGCTTGAGCAGCTGCTAAAGGAAAACAAAAGGATAAGGCATGCAGCATGGGAAGGAGGAACCAGGTGGGAGGGGAGGCAGAAGGAACAGGAGCAGGGAGAGATATGATATGGCCATAAGTCAACTATCTGGCGGCAACTCCGCTTACCCAAGTTCTGGCCAAAGTTCAAGTTTGTTGGCTGGGCTTAGTCGAAGGAGTGGGCCCCATGGAAGGTGGGATTCGGCTTCATTTCTGTGCATAAATTAAAAATGACAAGGATATGCGGGCAGGACACGCGGCAGCAATGTGTAACCCAAAGCGTTCGCAACAAGTTGCAAGTTTCAGCCAGCCCACACTCGACACTCGACTCGGTGTGTGTGTGTGCGTGTTTGTGTGTGTGTGCGTGTGTGTGAGCTGAAAGTCAAAGCCCCAACCCCTAGACCGACTCTAGTTGCCAATCCTTTTTGCCTGCAACTTGCCTGAATCCTTTAGGCATTCACCTGGCAGCGTGTTCAGAAAATTTCTACAAATTCAGCGAAAAGTATTTTTCCACCTTGGCAAAAAAAAAAAAAAAATCAACAAAAAATAAAAGGTGCCTGGCAGAAATGGGACATGGGCGCTACAGTTTTGGACTCTATGATGAAGAATGGTGTGGAGGCGGGTGCTTCCAGGCACGGTTCATATTTGGTGGAGAACGAGAGCGAGAAATGATTTATGAATGCAAAAAGTTGTTGGGCCACAACTTTTGCGGAACCAGCGGCGCCGCCTACGCCAGCCACGTCTCCTTGTTATACCCTGTAGCAAATGATAGCAGGAGTATATTTGGGTATGCTATGAGAAGTCGTTTTTGATATTGTATTAATAGGCTAGCATCAAGTATCGATAAATATCGATAACAGTTCGCTGATGGCTAAATGACATAGAGATGTTCCCTTGAAAGAGGGAAACTAAAACAGATTCTCTAGCGCCAAATGCTGGTGAACAATATAGATTGTCATCACTTATGACACACTGTGTGAGCACTACGTATCGATAAATATCGATAGTACTTTATTGCATATAGACACAAACGTAAATTAAAATCGTGAAGTAACAGAACAGCTATTGTCTTAGACGTCTGTCACATTCAAACATCAATAAGTATCGTTAACATATTTTAGATTTCATTGGAGCAGCTATACCTAAATGACATACATATGTAGATGCTGCCAGAGTCCTCAGTTCCTCAACGTCGACATTAACTTTGATAATAGAGTTGGACATAAGTGCCAATGAAAATATCGATAACATTTTACAAGAAGCGCTTTACCCAACTTATATATATATAGAATCTACCTTAGTCTAGTGAAGGCCATTCAAAAGGGTTATCAAAGGCTAACATCATACAGTTTCTTAACTTCGGCATAAACTAAGATAATAGTGATGGTTATAGAGTTTATCGGAGTTGGGGATAGAGATAGGGATAGGTATAGAGATAGGGATATACTCAATGGGCCTACCATCCAGTTGAGCTTCTTTCGATTACATAAAAAACGATTAATATCGATTCTAAAAGTCTTCGGACAATATATAAAGCACCGTCTACGTTCTGTATATTTTTACTAGGGCATCTCGAAGCTAATACTCTTGCCTAGAGCTTGCCGACTTGTTGTTATTATTGTTGTTTTCAGTTACGACATGGGCAGCTCGTGTTACGCATACACACACACACACACACACACCCACACACTCTCACACCTATACACACACACACAGAGAGAGACAGAGAGCACACACACGAGCAGCCGCTTAATGGAATTATAAAAATGTTAACTTCAGCACAAATTCAAACAGCGCCTCACTTCGAGTATGTCTGTGCATGTGTGTGTGTGTGTGCATGTGTGCATGTGTGTGTGTGTGTATGTTTATTGGTAACTAACCTTTTTATACGAATTCAGTTATAATTTTGTTTAACATTCAAAGTGGCTTTGTTTGCGGTAGCGACTGGTCAGAGAGAGAGGAGAGAGGGAGAAAGAGCAAGAGAGGAAGAGAGAGAGGGAGCTACAACACTTTTAACTATTCCCATCAACTGTCTAACAACAAAAATATTTGCAGGGCTTTTCGGACAGAGTGGGCAAAATAACACAAAAAAATATTGCAAATTTAAAGAGGCACAAAAAATGTGTGAGCTCGAGCTAATGAAAGTATCCAAAATTAGTATTTAAATAATTAAAATGTTATTTAGTTATGAAATTTGATTCGAGTGGAAGCACAGAGTTAATGGCTGAAAGGTTTGAAGGGCGGGACTTAAATCAAATGATGAATACGATAAGTAGTTCATTTTTATAATTATATTATATATCATTATCATTATTATATTATTAAAGTCTTAAGAGCTACTTGCTGCAGATAGTGCTCCTATATGCTACAAAGACGAATACTAAACACCAAAGTTTATCCGAAGGTGCTGCCAAAGGGTCTATCTTAGGACCCAGCCTCTGGCACATCCAGGGCTGCAAATGACTGAAAATACCTTCCTAATTGAAGATGCAGATGGCATCATCACCGCATAAAACACCGTTGGGAAAGGACTTACAGAGAACGAAATTACTTCAGTGCTCGGTTAAGTAGATACCTACCGAGGTCAAGGTGCGAGTATGCAAAGATATTGTAAGAAATCTGAGGAGTGGGAGCTGTCTAGGCGTTGGACTAAACAGGAAATTCACATGGATCGAATGCGGGACGACTCCTAATAATAATTGAAAGCGCAATCGTACTATAGGGTAGTAAAGTATGGACGGACCCACGAACACGGATGACAGCGCTCAGTTAGAGCACATAGAAAATATCATCTTGAAGGCTACTGAGAGATAAGAGAAGGTTTTCAATCGGCAAGCATTCAGTCCGATCAGGCCGTACCCGACCCGACTGACTCTACCGTCTTCAACCACAAAAAAAAAAAAAAAAAAAAAAAAAAAAAAAAAACAAAGAGTAACAAAGTAATCATTAGTATTCTCATTACCATTATCGTCTATAATATCATTATATTTATTACTATTCTTATTCATATTCATATTCGTAGCCTTATCATTATCATTACATTATAATCATTATGATTACCATAGCCCTTTCATTGTCATTGCCAGTTATCATTACCATTGGTATTCTAATTAATCATTATCAACCTCATGACTGTGATCATAATCATTGCTATAATCACGATAATAATCATCAGTATATTAATTATCTCTCTCCCTATCCTCATTCATTATCATGAATGCAATTATTAATATTATTATTCCATTAATTTTGACCTAATATACCATTAATGCTTTCGTAATGCTCTCGCCCCATAGCTGTTCGTGAAATTGCCTGCTTAACTGTTTCGCCTGCGGGGCAAGTTCTCAGTGAAGGCTGCAAATAGAAATCCCTTTAGTATATTATCTCAAAATCCATCAAGTTGAAAGCAATTACATTTGTCAAGCCAGCAAACAGTCTTGCTCCTTCCCTCTCTCTCTCCCTCTCACTCTCTCTTTCTCCCTTCATCGTATCTCTCATCGTTTGTGATTGTTTTTTTTTTTTTACTCGTATCGCTTGAAAAATTAAAACAAAGCTCAGGCCCAAAATGTCGGCCTCACTTCGGTGCCTGAAGCAGCTGGCTGCAACTGCAGACGAAGCAGCAGCAGCAGCTACAGCTACAGCCACAGCCACAGCTTCTGAGGCAGCCAATCCAATATACTTTCCAAAGCAAACACAAAACTTGAAGCGCGGCTCCAAATCGAAAGCAGAGCCAGCAGCCAATCTAGCGCCAAAGAGCCGCCAAAATGAAAAATGGGCAGCACAAAAAGATTGCACCGTTTCGAGGTTCTACAACGCACTAATACCCTGTAATTGAACTCGTAGTGTGAAGTAACTCCAGGGATGTAAAGAGATCTTCAGCTTATAGAATACTAAAGTATGCTCATTAATCTACCACATGCATCCGAACCACTAAACATAACAAGCTCTACATGATATATGATCAAATGGCAAAACTTACTCATTATTTCGATAACTCGTTGTTTTCGATAACTTCAACAAAAACTACAAATATAGCTATCGGTAATGATATCGCTCTTGCATGGTCATCATACAAATTTCATGTATCTCAGCTTGAATACCCCTCGGCTGGCTCTTAGCCTTAAGCTAGCCTCTACAACTCACTTCTCATTTACAGGGTATCTAAAATCAGCCACATACTGTAATAGAAATGGACCAGAGACTGCCTCAGCTGCTGCTGCTGATGTGTCTTATCTTGTCTGCATTGGCTGCGACGCTTGCGTCGACGTCTACGTCTACGTCAGTGCATCCTGAAGGTTTTTATCTTGGCGTCATGTTGATGTTTGTCGGAAACTTGATTATTTTCGCCGCTTTTTTTTCTGCGATGTTTTTTCCCAACGATTTTTTTGCCTGCAGTTTCGTATACCCTGTACGAAACACAAGTAGAGTATATATGTTCTGATGTACTTGCCATATGAAGTGTTAGCAATTGGCTAGATATTATCGATAACTTTCAGAGTTCTTATTGTGCAGCATCGGCTTGAACTACTTTGGAGGTGGGGCTGAAAATATTGGAAACAGCATGTCAATTTGAAATATAAGTACATATGTATATAATTAGCCAGTCTCAATCCTTATCGATATATCTTTCAATTCAATTATCGATAACAATCAATCAATCTGTGCCATTCTAATCGAGTGAATACTCTTCTTTTTCTCCCAATGACATTCTAGTTGAGTATCGATGACACTATAGTTAAGTATCGATAGCCTTATAGCTAGGTATCGATAGTTAACTATAAGGCTATCCCCCTAATTCTTGTTGGTCAACTGCACAGGGTATATACTAGTCTTAAGCACTCTTTACTTTATATATATACATATATTTTTTCTGTTAGCTCACATGTGTGTTGATGTATGTAGGTGCGTGTGTATTTGTGGATATGTGTAGGTGTGTGTGTGTGTGTGTGTGTGTGTGGCTATGGATTGAAGATGTTTGTGCTGCGCCCGCAGCGTACAAGCAGCGGAAGCAGCTAAAGAGTAAGAGAAAGGGAGAGCAGAGAGAGGGGCAAGCGGAGCAAAGAGCTGGATTAGCCCACAAATGTGTGTTCTCCGCATGTGTGTATGTGTGAGTGTGTATGTGTATGTGGAAAGGAGTTTTTTGCCGCTCTAGTGTGCCAGTGTTTGTGTGTGTGTGTGTGGAGCTTCAATGTAAATGCAACTTAAAGTCACGGCATTTGCCACAAAACAAAAGGCCTTGTAGCAAGTTGTGTTGCTGCTTGTTCTGTTGTTGTTGTTGTTGTTGTTGTTGTTGTTTGACAAACAAGCGCAGAGCGCATAAGTAAAATAAGTTGTAATAAGAGCAGTTAACAACATGGACTAAGCTCGAGTAAGCGTACAACACACACACACATACAGAGAGAGAGGGACCGAAACAAGAACAAGATGAGGTCTTCTAGCACCTGGCCACACACACACACACACACACACACACGCACATAAGGCAAAAAGCATGACAAGCACATGACTTTCGTAAAGGCAATGGGCAAGAGCGAAAGCGTAAACAGGACGCGACAAGGGGAAACAAGTCGGAACGTAGCCATCGAGCATAAGTGACTGAAATATGCTTGCTCACGGTCTAAAAACATCTTCAGTTATTTAATAATCTAAATTTAGCTGATCATATTATTTATGGTTCTATTTCTTGGAAAGTGGAAAAGTAATTCAACTACTAAATTTGCCTATCTCAGGTCTCTAGTTTTAATAGCGACGAATTCCGACGGATCAGCAGACGAAAGGACGGACAGTCGCACAGACGGACAGAGAGACGAACCGAGAAACGAACGAACTTACGGATGGACGAACATATGAACGGACAGACGGACAGACGGACGGACTGACGGACGGACGAACGGACGTACAGACGGACAGACGGACGGACGTACATACGGACTGACGGACGTACAAGTAGACATACGGACGGTCGGACGAATATCCGGACGGACATATAGACCTGCAGACTGACGGACGGACATGTAGACACACGGACGGATGAACTGACTGACGGACGGATATACAGACGGACATACGTGCTAGCCAACAAGTCGGACATTGATCAGAGTTCTAATATACTCGTTTCACTTCGTCAACGAGCATAAGACGTACATCGGACGACGGCGGGGGCTCTGGGTTTGCACGTAACTCAACGTAACGTAACGTCGCACAAGGCACTGACAACTCCTTTAAAATGTAGTTACTGTTGTTATTATTCAACCTTAATGAACTTAACAAGCGCCCGCATGGCGCAAGGCGGACATGGAGAGCGACAGTGGAACAACGAAGACATGCCAGGAGCCAGCTGAGCCAGAGTAAGGAACAACAAAAAAAAAAAAAAGAACCAGAAAACAGAAGCAGCACCTACTGCCAGGACACATGCCAGGCGCATGCCAGACAGCCAGCCAGGCAGCCAGGCAGCCAGTCAACCAGGCAGTAGTATGAGCTGCACTTGGACAAGCACAGCCGAAAACAGAGACGAAACGGAAGGACAGGCGAACAGACAGACAGTCGGACAGACGGACGGACACACGGACGGACGGACGGACAGAAAGAAAGACACATACGTTATGCAGTTAAAAAGGCGAGCAGAACCTGGCTTACGGGGGGAAGTTGGTGTGTGTGTGTGTGTGTGTTTGTGTGTGTATGTGTGTAGCATGGAGTTTCATGTTCATGTCGCAAGAAAATTTTGCGCTCAATGGCGCAGGGTCACGTAACTCAAATAAAGCGCCAAAACGTAGCCAAAGCCAAGCCAAACCGCCAACAAAAATATAAAAATAAAAACAAAAAATAAAAAGCTAAAAATTTACTAAAAACAAATTGAAATGCTCTAGTCGAGCGCAGCTGACTGCATAATACTCGTTCATGGTCCAAAAATCGCTAGATTTATGCAAAAATCAATGTTTTCAGATGGTAGAATCCTTTGACATATAGATCTATCTATGAAATAGATCAATATATACTATACTGTATTATTTTTGTGAGTTATCTACTAAAGTAAATATACCAAATTTCAAGTCTCTTCTATTGATAGTATTTTTATCCAGCAAAATATATCATTTCCCACCTTGTCACGCTCCTGACCCTCTAAAGATTGAGGTTGACATTTTAAATTGTAGTTCTAAATCTAGCTCTAATTGGAGTTCAGAGAAACACTTTCACTAAATGAAATACGTTCATTTACTACCCTCACTAAAATACTCTCCATTCATTTTTTAAACGAGCATAGACTGTTTGACATTGCCAAAAAAATATTTAAAGATTCATCCATGAGGCAGAGAAAAGTCCTTCAGACAACCAATTAAGTTTTAAGCCAGGAATCGCTAAGATTCTAGAGGATCGAAATTCATTCCTGAGACTTCTAAAAGACCTTCGGAAAACCAATTCAATGTTAACACAGAAAAGGCTAATATATAGTTTAGAAGATGTTAAGATTAAGCTTTAAGAATTAGCTTTAAGCTAAAGCATATCAAATTACGCATGATTTGTTCTATATTCATAGAGAGTTCTCAGCAGAATAGTTCAAGGATCTATGGACATATTTGTAGCCTTAGCTCAAGGACAGCTCTAAGCATACAAATTTTTTGCTATTGCTGAATATTTATAGATATTTTATATGTATAGAGCTGTATATAAACATTTAGAGCTATGGTTAATACAGATATGTTTAGGATCTGTCAGCTGCATAGGTAGATTCCCACCGTTAAGAAATTGCCAGTGAAAAAGCTACAGCAATTTGCGGCCTTTTCACAACTGTTTTTAGGTAAATCTAAGTTTTGGTTATATATTCTTGTATATCCCGTAATATATTCAAAATTAAAGTTAAGTATATACTTGATAGAGATATGCCAAGCATCTATTAGAATATTTCAAGTACAACGGGCACTTGAGTCTAACGAACTCTTACATTTGTGCCCATCTGCCACAATCTGTACCCAGTATTTCGTAGCGAGTATAAGAGTTGAGTGCCCCACAGCACATTGGCCTCGTTCACATAAAAGGCCGCTACAAGCGCTCAAATGAGGACAGTCGGCCTTTGGCTGTCGACAGAGTTGGCTAAGCGCTGCTGAAACAACATTTTTTCTGACTGCCAGACCTTGCCTAAAGTTAGAAGTAATCCCATTGAAATCTATTAGATGATTCAAATTCGTATGAATTGAAAATTGAATAAAACTGTGAACTGATGAAATGAATTGCAAACAGAAAATGTCACAACTATGCAGCGCCAGAGGCAATCAGTCAGTCAATCAATCAAACTGCCAATCAAACACTTAATTAGCCCAACTATTTGAATTTATTGATCATTTTATTTATGGCTAATTTAAGCTAATTATAATTAATTAAAATCGGGTTGACCAACCGACTAGAAACAATAATATGATAATTACTATTGAAATATAATGTTATTTTATCATTGTTTTTGGACTTGATTATGAACGTGCTTCAATCGACAAAACCAAAATTATCGAAATTGATGAACGAAATTGAGTTTTAATTAGCATATCGCATATGTTCGAGCTGCAATTGTTGCCGCTAAACAAAACAGAGCAAATCAGAACCAGTTAGAGTTAGAGTCGGTAGAGTTTGGAGTACCCGACTAGGATGTAATCTGAGCTTTGAAGGAGATGCTTTTTAGAGTATTCAAAGCATTCTGACTAATCCTAGACTAAAGTAATAGCCGATCCTAATTGCTATTCTGTTTATAGATTTCCAATAGGAAATCTGTATGTGCCTAAGGACAAACCCACGTAGTTCTTCCAGTTGACCACGCGTTTTCTCTTAGAACTTCGACTTTACTGAGTGGATTTCTATAAAATTTTCAGCAAGTAATATTCCTATTCCATTCATTATAGAAAACTATCTGAAAAATGGTTTACTGTTTTACATATTAGCTATATTTGCAACTGAACTTCATTTTGACTAATTCTGTAAATATTTAAGCTTTCATCCAAAATGTAAAGAATTCAAATTTGTATTTAATTTTATGTGCATCCTTTATACAAACCAAAATTTGGTAACTCTAGATTGAAACGCGTCACATACCAGAAACTCGATAACGTTTTATGTCGAATGTCTTGGAAACAGTTTCAGATTATTCGATATTATCGCTAGATCTTGTAGCTCTGCCGAGATCGATCATACTAGTCCGACTTAGCTTCTGATCAAAAACATATACGAGTATACTTCTGCCACGCCCTCTCTTCCCATTACAAAGAGTTTCCAATACACTCTGAATTCCCATTCTCATTCTGGGTATAGATTTATGTATAAAAATATATTTCAACAAAAAATAGAGAAAAATTTACATCCATCAACTGAAAACGCGAGCAACGTGAAGTTGGCCGCAAGCGATTTTACTGTTATTAAATTTATTTATTGAAAGCGTAAGGGCAAGAGCGAGAGCGTAGGAGAGGTAGAGGGCGAGGACGAGGACGAGAGCGAGGGCCAATTGCTGCGTTTTATGTTTAGGTCATCGATATGCAAATTGATTGACAGGCCCACAGCGTATTGGAACAACCGAGCAATAGCGTCCCGCTAAACCGTACCGAGTACCGTACCCCTGTTGCTGCAGCAGCTGCGAATGCGAATTCAATCCAAATCAATTCGTTTCAATTCTCGCAACAGCTGCTGCTGCTGGCGCATTGTATTTTTATGCAGTTTGTTGGCTATTGAATTTGATTTCTATATTCTACACGCACACACTCGCATGCACTCACCTGCACACACACACACAGAGACTGGACAGCGAACTGTGTTTGTGTGAAGCTGAAGCAGTCGCTTTTCCCTTTCGGCTACCCTTTGACTCCTGCTGCTGCTGCTTCTACTGCTGCTGCTGCTGCTGCTGCTGCCCATTTGACATAATTAATTGTAACACGGAACAATTACGATGCCTCGGATACTCTCTCGCCCTTAACCTCTCCACAACCGCTGGAACGTGGGCAGGACAATAAGGATATACATTTTAATTAAAGCACCTCGAGCCAACTAATTACATTCCCAGAACCAAATGTGATGCAGACGCTAACGTCCTAGCCCCCCCTTCACTCTCTCTCTCTCTCTCTCTCTCTCTGTCTATGTGTGTGTGTGCCACAAAGGATAGCAAAAGCGAACGAGTGACCCATTTGCCTCTATCCGAATGTAGTTTGTTGTTGTCAAATGCCCTTGAGCAACTTCTTTCATTGTCTGCGTATGTGTGTGTTTACTCGTATGTTTGTGTGTGTGCGTGTGTTACATATATGAGTGCATAAAATTAAATGCCTGACCTTTACATATTTTCAAGCAACATTGACAAAGAGAGTAGTTAATTACAAATCGATCGATAACTGTCGATAGCTACCGATAAATACTTAATATAGCTAATAACCATTAAATAATAATTAACAACTAAGTAACAACGAAATTGAAAGAATATCAAGAAAATAAGAACCAAAATATAAACTATTTTACTAATACATACTAATAGTTATCAAATGTTATTCATAATCGATAAATGTTATTCAATTCATATATATATAAATCTCTGCTTGAATGGTAAGTCTATGACATTTTATAATACAGAAATAGATTCCAATTCTCCTTTACTAGAAACAGCTACTCTTTATGTTAATCGATATCGATATCGATAACTCATAAATTGAACTGCTTCTCTAGATTCTTTTTGGGTCCACAAATCGCGTGCTGAAATCATATCGACTTTAATATATTTTAGAACATAACGACAAAGTTGATCAATGTTATGAGTGTTCCATTCGAAGCGTTCCACAATAAAACATTGTTGTATTTCTTTTCAAATCAATGAATTCATAGCAAATCGAATTATATAAATTTTACATACATAGGTATCTTAATCGCAAGTATTGGTATTTCATTCCACACATTCCACACCGACCATGGTAATTTGCAGTATTGTAAGCGCTAGTCAAAATTAGTATTAATAATTTATACAATTTGTATAGCTTAGCCTTCTCTTAATAATTTTGCTAACGTGTGTTTCATTCCACATAGTTCCACATAATAGTGTCAAATTCCTTTTAATTCACTTTAAAACTAATTGATGATGTTTCAATCCACATGTTTCACACTCAATCATTGTTGTGTTTGCATTGTAATCCATACTAAGATAAATAATGTATGTGTTTCAATGTTAGTTTGTTTCATTCCACCGCGTTTCACAATTTATAAGTGTATTCACTGTGTCCTTATCGATAGTCAATATCATTTTTGTTATTTAAGCTATGCTAAGTAAATGGTGAACTTTCACTTTTGTTTCATTCCACATATTCCACAATCTGCCATTCCCGCTGTCAGTTAAATATTTAACCCATTAATGGCCCCTCGCACAATGCCCACGATTTCCACAATTTCCAGCTATTTGCAGCCCATTCACAACCAAAGACAAAGACCCAAAAATAATTGTCTTTTGCGTGCATTATGTTTATGATAATTGTTGTTGTTGTTGTTGTTGTTGTCGTTGTTTGTTTAGCTGTTTTCATTACTAATTGCCAAATGATGGGCGAGAAGAAGCAGAAGAAGGAGCAGATGTTAAAGAGAAAGAGGCTGAATCAAGCTTAAGGACAAGCCGCATTCCGGTGAATGAAAACCCTTTTTGTTCTCTGGCTGCGGCTCATTTTCAATGTACATTTAATGCCGTTAACATGACACTTAAGGGCACGAGCCCTAACCCCATCAAACCCCTTAAACCCCAATACCCAATGCCCATGCCAGCAGGCCTTTGTTGAAAGGCTGCTGTTAAAATGTGTTAAAACGATTAAATGAAATTGAAATTCTTGGCAGGAAGTTTACTTGATTATCCTGTCGCCAATAATTAAATGTTGTCGCAACAAGTTGCCACCGCGCAAGGACAGCAAGCAAGACGGCTCTCTCCAGATAGAAAGCTTGCCCAACTAGTAGACACCCTGAACTGAGCTGCTGAACTGTTTATACAAGGATTCCAATTGGTCTCTGAGCATCCAGAATGAATGAAGCCAATACTTACAATAGTTATCTTCTAGAAACGAGAATATCTTTCTCATATAAGATTGCAAGTCACATTCCCAGAATCAAATCGAAAATTAGCAGCTGTCCTACGCCAAGATTTGAACCCAGTTCTTTTTGACCAGAATTAACTTTAATCAATGGCTGATCCTAATTGCAATTCTATTTATAGATTTCCAATAGGAAGTCTGTGCATGTTTAGAGGCAAAGCCACGTAGCTCTGCCAGTTGAGCACACTTTTTTTCTAAGAACTTTTGTTTTACTTAACGGATTTCTATGAAGTTTTCTGCAAGTAATGCTCATATTACATTTAATATGGGAAACTATCGGTTTTTACATATTAGCTATATTTTTGATAGATTCTTTAATGTTAAAAGTCCACATTCAAAATGTAAAATAATTTAAAATTGTATAAGCTCCAAAAACGTGGGAGATATGCTCAAATAACTGAAACTCGATGTTTTCAATTAATGTTATGGCAAGAGAAAAGGTGATCGATAACGTTTTCAATCAATTAATAACGGCATGGGAAAAGTTATCGATAAGTTGATGCAACTTGCGTGATATGACGTGAAAAGATGGCCTCTGCTATTACTCCTGCTTAAGAATATACATACATATATACTCTCTAAACTCTACCACACACTCTTCTGCCTGTTACATACATTTGCACAAAACCAATATACTCCACATTGCCGCAGAATGTCGTGAGAGGAAGAGAAAGAGTTGCGGCTAGAACTCAACTCGACTCGTAGGCCGCTGCCATCGCTGCGTTATAAATTGTTCTCATTAAAATATTTTAATTTACTTGCAAGACGCTTACAGCCAGAGGCGCGCAGAGGAGCGCAGAGAGGGGCAACTTGGGCTTAGACGCTTAAATTAATGCTCAACACATTTTTCGGCAGCAAAGCGAAAGTTTGTTACGTTTTGTCAAGGATTTGACAAAATAATTGGTTCTATCAACAGAAACCGCAAAATGCGGCTGCTCTTACCAATCTCCCCCTCCCCCTCACCATCCCTCCCTCTGCTCTTCCCACGCTCTCTCTGTGTGTGTGTGTGTGTGTGTGTGTGTGTGTGTGTGAATGTGTACAAATTACCCTGAAAATGTCATCAAGTCAATTTGCAAAATGAGAAAAGTAATCAACCCCGGTTGCCCCCTGGTTCCAAGCTCCAATCCCAATGCCAACTAAAACGAAGACAAACAAACAAAACGCAGAAAAGTGCTTAAAATTTAAATCACTTCAGAGCGAAAAGCGTCACAATACAAATCCACACACACACACACACACAATCACAATATATAAATTATATTTTGAGGGTAAATAAAACACTTAACGCCCTTTTAGCGGTTGACACCCTGCCACGCCTCCCCCACCCAGCAGCGCCGCATGCGCCCCCCTCGCAGCCATCAAGTTGCCCTGAAAAGCAAACTCCGGACACGCTCTGTTAACGGCGCGTCCTCGCGCAAGGATTCGCAGTCAAAATATAAAAATATAAAAAAACCAGCATTATACGAGCGTGCTCCAGCTGACATTGCACGACTAATATATACCCTGCAGGCATCCTCAATTTGCTATCAAAAATTTATGTATTTACTTTGGAGTCAAGCAAGCGAGAGCCAAAACCCTGCATGTCTCTTTATACATTTCGATAACTTTCGATGCTCGTCGTTATCGATTTGTTATCGATATTCATATGTTGACATATTTCTATGAGCATGCAAAACATAAAATATTTCTATAATTATTAAGTGATTTTTTTAAGATTTATTCAAAGCGCAATATATATAATTTTCGATTTATTTTACAATCGAAATGTTATCGAATAGCAAACATTTCTATATACATTGAGTGGTACTTGCACTTATTCATAAAGGTTTAGAGTATGTACTTTTTGATCAATTTCGTCATTGGAGTGTTATCGAACAATGAACAAGCTGATATCGGGTTGTTATCGAATATTTTTGTATATATTGAATTAAAAAGAACAAACTATTCAAAGAGTAACGAAGTGTGAAAGGCTTTACTTTTAAGTAAGTATCAATAGCCTTATAGTTAGGCATCGATAGTTAGTAGTAATAGTAACAATAGGTACTTTTCAGATCTATCGTTTCTATCGATATATTATAAAACATTGAATATTGATTTGGATCTTATAGAGCTGTTCTATTGTAAGTGAATGACTTACTTACTTGATTGACAGCCAAGTTGTAGGCTTAGAGTTCTTATGAATAAATTTAAGATATATTTATCGATCTTATGCAAAGCAAACCAGATCCATACAACAACACCAAAAGCCAATAAATACGTTTTACTATAGCTCAACTCTATCGTGTTCCCCACTGGATATACCCACTTTGAGCACCAGCAAAGACAATAAGTAAATGATGAAAACACATTGTCGCAGCGGGCGTCCTTTAAGCCATCATTACCCAAATGGCAAACGGGTCGCAGAGACAAGTGGGAGAGAAGTGAGATGTGGGCGGTGGAGAGTTGGAGAGGTGGAGAAGCGGTAACTTGGCGGGTGCCAGACTAAGACTAAACAAATTTTGTGGCCCTGCCAGTGCAGGCTGATGTCTTCGTCAGCTTTACTTTTTCTCATAACTGTCAGTTGACAGCGTCAGAGTTGCCACCCCGCGCAACGAAAGTAGAAAAGCAGCGACGACGTTGAGCAACTTTGTCGCTTTGTTGACGTTTCGTCATACCCTGTACGAGGAGGGTAGCACAGCTGCCTTGTAGCTACGACAGGTATATACGACAGGTATATTAATTGTATTTTTACAAGAACAAATACTTGTATATAGCTGTTCACATACCCTGTAAAACGTCCTATGAATTTACAGTACATATTGAAGTTCGAGTTCCGGCTAGAAACTTGAAATATTTACCCTATATATATCCACTAAAATCTCCATACGTTTTCCCACTCTAACATCTATCTGTTTCACTACAGGGTATCTGTTAGTCACTCTTGCTTTTCCGCTGCATCTCCTCTATGCGTTGTCTCTCATTTTGTTGGCTTTTCGGGGCTCTTTTTTTTTGGGCTGCGCGATTTGACATTAACCTGTCAGCGTCTGCCTCGCATTATGTTTTATATTTTGTATTTAGAGGCGTGGCAGCGCCCCCTGCCAAAATCCACGGGCTGACTGGCTGGCAGCTTGCGTTGATTAAGCGACAGTCTGTGTGTGCTGAGTGCTTTAGCTTAACTCAACATTACTCGAATGAAGTACACAAATTATTGATGAACAACTGATTTTTTTTTGGAAAATTATTTTAAAACTGAAAATTTAATATCCAAATTATTTCAAAATCTAATAATTTGTATATTCAAATTTAAGTATAGCTGGAGATCAGGCAAGGAAAGCACACCGTAAAAAAATCGTAAAAATCTGTTTGTTTTGATTAAAGGAAATGATCTTGGTCCTTAGCTGCTTATCGTCCGTCCGGTTGTCCTTCCATCCGTATGTCCATCCACCCAGCTGTCCATCCGTCCATCTCTTAGTTTTTCAGTGTGTCCGCTCATCATTACGGCCTTCCTTCTGTTCATCTTTCCGTCCGACATCAGTCAGTCAGCCACTCTTTCGTCTGCAAGTCCGTCCGTATAGACGAACGTACGGACATACAGACATGCATATTATATCTCTATTTGTCCGTACGTTCGTCCGACATACCATCAGTTAATCAGTCCGTACAAACTTTCATTTTTCAGGCTTTCAGTCCGTCCGTATGCTTGTCAGGCATACCATCAGTTAGTCAGTCCGTACATTCGTCTATCTTTCAGGCCTTCAGTCCGTCCGTATGCTTGTCAGACATACCATCAGTTAGTCAGTCCATACATCCGTCCATCTTTCAGGCCCTTAGTTCATTCGTCTGATCATTTGTCATTTGTCCAGAGAGAACTATTAAACTTATTTGAAAATATAGAAATTAATTTAAATAAATTTAAATAGTTTCCGTTCATAAACGAATATTTAGGCAGGGGCTTTCTTCCGAATGGAACAGAATTGCAACAGAAAACCTAAACTAGAATCAAAACAAGTCGTATTCGAAATAAATATCTCTTATATAGTAGCTTAAAGCTAAATGTTTCCCTTACGCTCTCAGCAGTAGCTGCCTCTCACATTACCAAGTAACCAAGCGTAATATATTTCGAAACTGCATTTCAAACTGATATTCGAATTGAATGGCTGACTGAACTGAGCTCCAGGCGCTTGATCTAATCTATTTACTTATGCTTTTGTCCGTCGCTGGCAGCAGCTCTGCCTTGCGGTACCTTTTGGATTTTCCACTTTTCCGCTTTGACGCCTATTCATGCTGGCATATGAAAATTCAATTGAAGCCGCGTGATTCGATTTGCGCGCTGCATAAAAAGTATTTTTATATGTATATAAAAATGAAACAAAAGTGAAACAAAATATAAAACAACATTTAGCCTGCAGAGCTTTTTGAAGCGAAGCGCCAACTGCGCTGATTAGATAAGCAGCAGCCAGCAGGGAGAAGCGAACAGCGAACAGCGAGCAGGGAGAAGCGAGCAGCAGGGAGAAGCGAACAGCGAACACCGAGCAGCGAGTGCAAACAAATAAATGGAGGAAACGCAAAAAGTAACTAGTTCAAAAATCGCCTGCAGGGCACAAAATAGAAACATCTAAAAATCAAAGAGGCAAAAACAAAACAAAAGTCAGTATGAATGTCGGGCGTGCACGACTAGCAGATACCCTAATGCCTACAACTGAGACTAGGTCTCTAGGTCTCGAGTTTCTATTGCTTTCAAGATCAGTGCACTCTAAATTCACTCACCTAGTTTTAGTCAGCCCTGGTTACATACATTCCCACATAAGCATTATACCCTGAATTTCTATTGTGAATGCTTTCAGGGTATACAAATCCAATGCAAATGCTTCAGTTAATGTCTGTAGCTAGACTGAATGCTACCCTGTAAGCAATGAAATTTCTCAATATACTTCAAAATAATCAATAATCATAAGTAATTCTGAATAGGTCTATAACAAGTAACTGTTATCCAAGTTGATCGACTAGCAGATACTATATAATCAAATAAATTTGTTTCAATTTGTGACATTAGTATTAGAGATGTCAGATCTTTAGCTTTATCTAAGCTGTGACTGGCTAATAGATGCCCTGTAAACTAGTCAAATATGCCTAAGGTAGTTTAGGTACATGAAATATAGTCTATATGTTCCCAATTACTGAAGCTAACTTAATAGACAGCCAGATACCATATAATTATACCTAAATACTAGTTAGTTATATATTGTGAAAAAGTTTTTTTTTTAATTTCTTCTTTAATTGACGAAATACTCTTCTTCTTCTCCTAATGGCATTCAAGTTGAGTAGCTAAGCATTGAAAATTATTCCCTCTCATTCCTGTTGGTCAACTACAATATATTATTTTCATACCTACCTCAAATCTTAACTGCCTCCGATGCTGCTTGAGAACTATAATTCATATTTCTAGGGTATGTCGCCAATGCAATGCGAGGGCATCAAATGTTATTTGTTCAGAACAGAGCAAACCCTCTTCTTAGCCTCTGCCCCCTCCCCTTCGACATACCCCCCCCCCCTACTCCCTTGTTGACTGCTGCAACTTTTGGCTTACAAATTGTTTTTTAGTTGGCAGAACTTTTAATTTGGTTATAGTGTGAAAATGTTTGTTCACCCGCTCGACTCTTTTCGCCTCTCTCGGTTTCTTCTCCCTCGCTCCCTCACTCTGCCTCTGTCTCTCTCTCTCTCTCTCTCTCTGTCTTCTTTGGTTTCTCCAGTTATAACCATATACATCTCCTATTTTTTCTATTTACAAAAAGTTTGTGGCGCAAATTAATTTGCATTTCACACAGAGCAAGAGATTGAGAAGAGCGAGAGAAAGTGGGAGGTGGAGAAAGAGGAAGAGAGAGGGAGAGAGAGAGGCGTCCTGTGCGTGCTGGTCAGTTTTTCAATTAGATGAAGTCAAAACGTTACAGGCGGGCATGACCGACTGCTCAAGACTCGTTCCTGCAACACAAGAAGGTCAAATATATCGATAACTTTCTATTTTCCGATAGGTCTAAGTACCTGTGATGAAGGTCAGCTGAGATGCATCTACAATAGGCATTCTCTAAATCTTTTAAAGATTTGTTTTTATCTAGCCAAGAGGCGTCTATCAATACGGACGGACGATCAGACGGAGATACGTTCGCTCAAGCAAGAGGTCAGCTAGACAAACGGACGGACAGACTGACATCTGTACAGACATCTCTACAGGCATATCTACTATAATCAATATACTCCCTTTCACGTCATAAGCGAGCATTAAAAAAGACGTCGAGTCGACAGCAGTTTGCGTGCTCAGCCGCAATTAGATGGCAATTAATAAACAACAGATAGAAAGGGACAGCTTGACCGCTGGCTAAGGCCGACGTGAGCGAGAGGCTGTCAGAGATAAGGACACGCGCTGTGCGTGTGTAAGTGTGTGTGTCCTTTGTGCATTAATCAAACAAATCAATTTTCATATTGTGCCCGGCCCCGATGAAATCGTAGACCACAAACCACTCACTTGGCCAACTCCAACCGAGTCCATACAAAAACCATAATGGCCCATTCCACATAAAATAAATGTAATAAAAAACCATAAAAGCTCACACGTCAAACGCAATTCAATTGTTGTCCATTCCTACACTGAAAGAAAAACATATAAGAACGTTGCAGTCGGGCATTACCAACTGTAGAATACTCATTCACGACCCAGACGCTGCCAGATCTATATATACATTTTTGAGCTTGTGTTGCCAACGCGAGTATACATTCCAAATTACTGGTAGGTAGGACTTCAACTACTATGGTATCTAAGATACTAAGATACGGATAGACGGACGGACGAATGGACAGACGGACGGATAGTAAAACACAGAATCAATATACTCATTTTGGAATGACGATAATATAGAATAGAGTTTTTAGTATCTGCTTTATCTGAAATTATTTTAATGGTATATTTATGGCATTTTATAAAATATGGGACTTTATTCTAATACTATTTAGATTCAGCCTTGCTGACAAGTTTTCTATCTCTTTTTCAAAAGTTTTCGCTATGACATCTACGTATATTTTCTTCACTTCATACCAATGTTTGAGAGTCTACTTAAATTCAAACTCTTCAATTAGGCAACTAGGCAGCCAAGATTTACATACGTCTCAACAACTGGGACTAGAAATCAGTAAAATTTTATATTATTTTGACACCATCAACTACCTTAAAAATGGCAAATTATATCAAAATATTTCATGACCTATATGTTATCGATAACTTAAATAACTGCCGATATATCGTTATCGCTAATAGTATCACTCTTGCTTGGTCATCAATTATTTCCATCTGAACTTGATTCGAGTTCAGTAAAGCTTTACTAAATCTCTTCTCACAGTGTAACCCTTACCTAGGCCTATTTTCTTTACCAAATTGGTTGGGCTTTTAGCCCAGTGACAGTTTTTCGGGTGGCCAATTATCAGCGCTATTACCAAAACTCGAGCCGCAATTCAATTTGTTTGACGTTTCAAATGGCTTTTATGCAATCGCCCCCTCTAACCCATACTCCTTCCTCTGCCCACTCTCCCACAGCTAAACCACATGATATGTGAGTACCCACACATCACACACACACACACGCACACGCATTTGTTCAACTTTTTGGTTACTTTGTTTTTGTGTTCTAACCAAAGACAGAAAAAAAACTTTCACATTGATAAGAGCCGCAAAAGTGGGCTGAGATGAGGGCAAATGTTGCGTATGAGTAATGTGCCATTCTATGTGTGTGTGTGTGTGTGTGTGTGCGTGTGTGCATGTGTGTGTGTGTGTGTATGCGTGTGCTCGTTGGACTCGTAATGAAAAGTTTGGCGTAATGAAATAAGCCAAAGTTTTTGCAGCTTTCAATAATAACTGTAAAAGTAACTAGCAAAAGTTTATGTCCCTCTCTCCCACTCCCTCTTTTTCCCTCACTCTCTCTCTCTCTCTTTCTCTGTTTCCCTCTGCGTCTTGTTCACTATCAATGTGATTATGAAGTGCCCACTGATGTATCCATTTGAGTGCGCTACGATATGCCCTTTTTATGGCCTAGACAACAGTAGGTGCTATAAATATACACACACTCGTTAGCTTGTGTGCGTGTGTGTTTGTGTGTGGGAGTGTGTCAAGCAAATTGGCTGTTAAACATGGTCTTTAAGCTACTTGAGTAGTGTCTTTAAGCTAGTTAAGAGCTAACTGTATTTATTTATAAATAAATACAAATATTTATTGAAGGATATATTTAATTTTGTTTTAAGTATTTTATATATTCTATACAAGATATATGGATATATGGATATATGGATATATGGATATATGGATATATGGATATATGGATATATGGATATATGGATATATGGATATATGGGTATATGGATATATGTATATATAGATATATGGATATATGAATATATGGATATATGGATATATGGATATATGAATATATGAATATATGAATATATGGATATATGGATATATGGATATATGGATATATGGATATATGGATATATGGATATATGGATATATGGATATATGGATATATGGATATATGGATATATGGATATATGGATATATGGATATATGGATATATGGATATATGGATATATGGATATATGGATATATGGATATATGGATATATGGATATATGGATATATGGATATTGTGTATGTTGAAATAATTTGATAGAATTTTAACATTTATCTCTCCATCTGCCTCACCCTCATTATTTTTATCTTTATCTATCTCGCATCTCTCTCTCCCCCACAGGAGTTTCTTACCTACCCATTTTATACATTTCAATAACTGTTTCTTTGCCATATTCCACAGATATTTCATATGCCATTTTTCAGTCTTATCTGATACTCTCTCACTCTTTGTCGCTGTTCTTTCTGTTTGAAGCAGTAATCTGTTGCCTATCTCCGCCTATCTCTTTCTCTCCTCTCTCCCTGTACTACTCTATCTCGCTTAAACTACTACACTAGAACTTTCCACTTATGTTCCACTTCCTATCTCTTCCTCCTCTCTCTCTCTCTCTCTCTCTCTCTCTCCAACTTCTGCACTACAACTTTCCACTTATGTTCCACTTCCCATATATTCCTCCTATATCTCTTCTCCCCTCTGTAACCGCTGCACTATAACTTTCCACTTATGTTCCACATCCCATCCATTCCCACTCGAAAGCATCACATTTCACATGATTAATCCTTAAGCACCTTGGCATCTAAGCAATATCTCAACAACAACATCTCGACATCCACCTCGCCCCGTGCCAATTCCGCAGTCTCCCGGGATTCAGTTGGACATGGAACCTGTTTATTTTCACACGATTTATGCGCAGTTCATTGAGCCGACATCGAAGTACAAACAGGGCCCAAATAACAATTAATCATAATTAAGCCACAAAATGCACACATAATCATTTATTATGATACGCACTCACACAGAGAGAGAGAGAGAGAGAGAGAGGGAGTAGGATAAACAGAGAGAGAGAGCGAGAGAGGGAGAAAGGAAGCGACTGACTGGATAATAAATTAAGTCAAGTAGCTGGTGTTAAGCTGCTCCGCTTGGCCAATTGACTATTTGGCCAAAGGCCACGAGCGCCACAGACCGCAGGCCAAAAGCCAAACGAACCCCACAAACTGGCCACAGGTAGTTACGTTAATCAGGCGTTAAATTAACGCACTCATTAGCACAAATTACAAATTACAAATTGAGCTGGGAGCCAGCCACGGTTCACAGTTCACAGTTCACAGTTCGCAGTTCACAGTTCGCAGTTCACAGTTCGCTCCGCACCTAAGTCAGGTGCTTAACATAAATCACTTAATAATCAAGTGCAGCAATTTAATTGGCTGACCGCTGACTGCTCAGTCCGAGCTCGCCTTCACAGCCCATTGCCACACCCATTCCGATTCTCATTCCATTCCATTTCATTCTCAGACATGACATCCAAAAGGTTCGACGCCTTTGACAATTAATTATTTCATTAGATGATGTTGCTGGCACACTTTGGCGCATTAACATAATTTAAACCTAAGTACAGGGTATCTAGCAGTTAGACTCCCTGCACTATATAATTTTGCATTTATACAAATATTCTTAGATATAGTTCTAAAAGGCGAGTAGCGTCAACATAAGTGAATCTTCAATAATATTTCAGTTTATTACAGGATATCTTAAGGTCGTGTTTATTCCAATATAAGCATATTTTAATTTATTTTCATTATAAAAATCATTTTAAGCAAATGTATTCCAGCATTAATACATGTGTATCTATATAATTCATATTTCAGCTACTTACAGGGTATAAGAAGACGTTCTTTTTTCAATAAGAACATATTTTAATTTATTTTCATTATAAAAATCATCTTAAGCAAATGTACTCTAGCATTAATACGTATGCATCTTTTATTTCAAATTTCAGTTAATTACAGGGTATGCAGAAGTCATTATCTTTGCAATAAAAACATAGTTTACTCAAGTTTTTTTGTAAAAATGGTCTTCAGCAAATGTTATCCAATACAAGCACATGTGCACAAACACATATATTTTAAGCAATTACAGGGTATATAGTAGTCGACCAACCAACCATAACTATTTCTTTAAAAAATAACAAAACAAATAATAATCAAATAACTTGAGCTTTTTATTCAATGTTAAATCATTCAATATGCTCAAAGTCTTACTACAGGGTATCTTTCAGTCCAGTACCAACGGCAAAACCCACTGCCTGCTGGTTGTTGTTTCATCTTTTCACAGCTCGTGCGGTGACATTTAATTTAAGTTTTGCAATTTGCATGCGAATTACGAGAACGACTCACCAAGTCGGCCCAGCTCTCGGCCCCTTCGCAAATCAAATCTATTGCCACGACGAAATATAATAAAAAAAAAAACAAAAACAAAACAAGTAACAACCTTGCAGTGGGGCGTAACCGACTGCATAATACTTGTTCACTATTCAAAAACAAATAATTTGATTGAATGATGGGGTCATATATGTCACCCTCCAGAGGGACGAAGGGACAAAGCAACGGAGAGGCGAAAGGACAGAGGGACGAAGGGACTAACGAACAGATAGAATTACGGACGGACGGACAGACGGTCGGACGGATGGATCTATAGACAAACGGACGTATGGACAGGCGGACAAACAGATCAACGAATCAGAAAAATCAAAAGACGGATGGGCGATCAGACATGCAACATGACATTGCCTAGAAACGGATAGACGGATAGACGAAGAGACAGAGGAACGAAGGAGCTAAAGGACGGAGGAACGAAGAGACTAACGGACAGTTAGACTTACGGGCAGACGGACAAACGGATCAACGAAACAACGTATCAAAAGACGGATTGGGGGGACGGTCGAACATTAAGACATACATTGCCTCGAAATCCTATATACTCACTTCACATCGCTAGCGAGCATCAAAATAAAGTAAAGTAAATAAATAAAAGACATCGTCGAAAATTTGCCAAGTTTTTAATTGCCAGCAACCGCTGCCAGTGACAACCGGCAGCAGAAAACAAAGTTTTCTGTGCTGGGCTGTGTAATTATTTAGTCAAGCGCAACATTTGCATGTGCCGCATGCTTTGGCCGCAACTGTACTAAGCCAAATCGCATCGCTTTGCTCACTATCACCATAGTATAAATAAATCGAAGCTGACCATAAAAAAGCTACAGCAATGTTTTTCAAGGTTTCAGCTTTAATCGAACTAACCCTAGGACATGGCTAACTTCGACTTCGAACTCGAACGTGAATGTCTTGAAGGACATGAAATACAATTGAGATGAGCGCGTGTCACGAGTGGGCAGAATACGATACACTCTGGTACGGAACTAGTTCAGAGTATGAGTTGCCTCGTAATACTAATATAGTAATACGTAATACTAATAGTTATATCAGAGAATATCCCTGTAAACTTAAAGAGGTTCTACATTTGAAGGACTTTGCAGCTGAGAGCTCCGTACAGGCTATTTTAAGGTCTACCAACTTTTTCGCTTCAACTATTTCCGTATAATATTTTCTATTGAAACTGGAAGTCAAGTCTACAACAAGCTGTAGAAGGCGTGGCATACAGAACGATGATGTAAGGAAATCTATCCAAGTTTATTCGTCCATCTCTCCGTATTTTTGTAAGTCCTTCTACTTGACGGTTCGCTCGTATAAACGCACCGATCTCATCAACCATAAAAGCTAAAGACTTGAATTTTTAAATATACATATCTTGTAAAGCCTTACACATGTGTATTATTTCCTTCTTTCGATAACAGTACCCATTTTGTTACTATCGATAAAAATCGATATTTTGACTTGGTGTTTTAAGCATAACTTGAAGATCAGATAAGCTCATCTCACCATGTTGTTTCTAGAATGAATACACAGACTATGAATATATCCGATATATTAATATTCCAGCTCTACTTTCACACATTCGATATAATACACCTATCAAAGTTACAATTAGTCTCTAAGTCTAAAGCAGAGTTTATTCGAGAACTATTTTTGCATAGAGCCGCCAAAGCAATGCTAGTATTTATCTCTCTGTATTTTAGCTTCCGGGTATCTCCTAGTCAAGCATTTGTTCATCGACACGCACTCAGCTCTAAGGCGCACGCAATGCGTCTGCTTAGCCAGACCAATTTCTGCGGCAATTCCTAACCCAATTCCTATTGCTATTGCTATGCTCTCCACTGGACCCCACCCCCCACACACCCTCTTCCCATTGCCCTGGCGGAATAGCCATATTACGAATATCCTTGAAGCGATTGCAATCCCTTTGGCCAATCTCTCAAAGTGCCAGACATGCCGAAAAAAAGGACTAAACAATTTTCTGCGCTGGCAATTTTTATGGCCAAACGATAAGTAAAACGATATTGAAAGTGTGTTAGTGTGTGTGTGTGTGTGTGTGTGTTTGTCTCTTTATATATACCTCTCGCTTTTTCTCTCTCTCTCTCTCTCTCTCTCTCGCTCTCTCTCTCTCTCTGTCTTTTTGTCTCTGTTGCGTGGCAGCCCCATTAAATGCTGATAAGCATCTCGCATTGTCCACGCAGCCAAAAGTAAAAGGCATTTCCTCAAACTGAACCCCTGCCTACCAAACGCCCCCCTTACATCCATCCTTCCCGCCACCCATGGCCCCTTCTTTAAAGGCTATTGCCTGGCTTATTAGCACTTTGCAGTTTTGGGGGCGTGGCCGCTTTAAAGGTCAAAATTAGCTGCAGCTGGACGAAAAGTGCGAATTGTTGAAATTTCACATTTTGCCCAAACAAAATGTTGCAAAAGTCGCCACGCCTCTACGCCCCCATGACCAGCTTGAGCATAGGAAATGCTGCGTTAAAAATTATGTTTCAAGCTCCCTTTGCCTCTATATATGTATGTGTATAGCCTGTACCCGTAGTCCACACTCCCCCTCCCCCTCCCCCTCCCCATCCCCATCCTTCTCTCTTAGTCCCTGCTAAGCGTCCTGTTTCCCTCCACAAAAAATATATTCATAGCATTTATAAAAGCCATTTCGAGCAGACGACAGCAGAGAGTGAGCGAGATAGGGAGTAGGAGAGAGGGAAGCAGAGGAAGGGGAAATTGAAGTCAGGGCCAGAGCAATGGGCACATGCAAAATGCGACCATTACGCGCTGAGCAATGCGCTACAATCAGTAACAAAGCGTTGGCTATTTCAATTCTAAGATAATTCCACTTCCCCAAAGAGAAGAAGAAGGCAGCATTGATGATATTTCAATTGTAAGACAAGCTCACATCTCAACAAGTAGACAACATTCTTGATACATATAGATTTATAGTACATTTAGGTGATTTAATACATTTAATATCTGTTACTCGTAACACTCATTTTAAACCCCTTACTCCTCTTCTGTATCAATCTTTCTATCTCTCCCTCTCTGTTAGTCTCACTCTCCTTTGTGTCTCTCGTGGTGTCATTTTCTTTTTCTCTCTGTCATCCTGTCCTTTCTCTCTCTTTCACACTCTCTCTCTCTCTTTCTCTCACTCTCTCTCTCTCTTTCTCTCACTCTCTCTCTCTCTCTCTCTCTCACTCGTTCGTTATTATTTCTCTCTCTTTCCGTCTTTCTGTCTCAAAAGTGTCTGTATATCTTTCTCTCTCTCTCTTTTCTCTCTCTCTCCTTCTCTCTCTCACCTTCTCTCTCTCTCTCTCTCTCTTCCTTTCTCTCCTTCTTTTTCTCTTTCTTCTTCTTCAGATATTATTCTCTTATACCAGTATCTTCCTATCTCCCTTTGTGTTTTTATCTTTCAATCCATCTTTCTTTCTTTCTCTTGCTCATTTTTTCTTTTTCTCTCCCTCTATCCATGCATCTTTTCCTTTCTCACAAATATATTCTCTTTCTGTTTCTTTTTATATATCTATAGCTCTTGCCCTTTTCACTCTCCAACTTCATCTTACTCTCTGTCTCTTTTTGAGTCTGTGACGTTTCTCTCACATTCTCTTCAGCTTTCGCTCTCGCTCTCGCTCTCCATTACATTCTACTTTTCCGGTTCCACATGGCTTCATCTCCCAACTTATTCACATTATGTTTATCCACATGCCCTAGAGCATTTGGTGTAAGGTGCAGAGGGCAAATTACTTTGACTTTCGCTGCGCTTTTCGACGCTTTTCGACGCTTTTCGACGCTTTTCGCGCTGTCGTTGCGGCCATTTTGTAGCCATTTCGGCCAATTCGGCTGCCAAGTGCAAGCGCAAAATGTTTATAATTAAACTTTAATGCGTATTTAATGAGCCCCGAGCTGGGGCCTTGAAAAAATAATGCAACTTTTAAATGTGAATTCACATTCACGCGAATGCGAATGTGAATGTGAATGTGAATGAATATGAATATGAATATAAAAGCTTTCACTGAGAGTTTGCTGCTGTTATGCAATGTTTACAAGGCAAAAAACTTTGAACACCTAGAACGAGAGAGGGAGAGAGGCAGAGAGAGAGGGCAACTGAAACTCAATCCCCTGATAATATAAATTTAATCGCTCGCTTAATTGTCTTCATGTGAAGCCAAGTAAATGGTGTTAAAAACTTTTGCAAACAAATTGCAACTAGTTGCAGGCAGAACGAACGAAAGATGTTGACGCAAGGAGTTCGCAGGGTATCTGAATCTGAATGGGAATGCGAATGGGAATGGGAATGGGAATGGGAATGGGAATCGGAATGGGCATGGGCATGGGCATGAGGTTGACTCTGACGACAAGGAGCTGTGAACAAATTTGTAAAACGCAACTCGAGCAGTCGAGCTTTGAGCCACTTCAGAATGCAAGTTGCTGCCACTGATACTACGCAAAAGTTAAGCAGTCCAAAAAGTTTACACACACAGCAAGAGACAGAAAGAGAGAAAGGGAGATAGAGTGGGAGTGAGAGGTTTCTGGTTGTTCGAGCAAAAGTTCCACTCAAATGAAAATGCTCTTCAAATATTTATGAAAAACCATTTTGAGCAGCAACAAAAAAAAATGAGAAAACGTGCATCATATAAAATGCAACAGTCTGTAATTGCTCGACGCACTGTTAGTTCACACTGGTTCCAGTTCCGCGCTAATATTGTTTCCAGTTGGTTTAGTTAACATCTTATTTGTATTTACCTACAATTTACCATAGTTTAAGGACAAAAGTGCACATTTGGAGTTAGTTCAATTGAACTAGTTCAGGTTTTTGGTAAAGCCCAGTTGTTGATATACCATACATACATTTTAGCCAAAGAAACCTATAACTGTACTAGTTACTTTCTACAACAGCTATAGTTCTAATTCAATAGAACCAGTTCATTAGTGTGAATAGATAATCGAAACTGCTTACGTATTTGTATAAAAAGTACATACATGATATGTGCTATTTGTTCATTGTTTTAAAATGTTCATTCGAACTAGCTCGCAAATAAATGCAAGTTCTTTAGTAAATATGGAGCACTTTCAAAAGTTGGGTTGTGTATTATTTCACTGTTCAAGTAATCACGTTCCAAAAGTCAATCTACAAGAAATATATTTTATTTACTAGTAGCTCGATTGATATCGCATGAAAAACTAGCTAACTGTTTTTTGAATAACAAATGTTCATGAGAGAGTTATTCAACTGAACTAGTTCACTGTAATGCTAGTTAAATCAACCAGCTAGCTTGTCCCCAAGAACTCTAACTACCATAAATTTAATAATCAACAACTGCTCAATGTATTTCTTGTAATATTTGTAAACTAGTTCATTTAGTTGGCTAAACTTGTTAAACTTGCTTACTGTGAATAACTTCGACAAACAAAATGCTGAACAAAATATTGATTAGCATTGATGGCTGTGCAATTGATATTGCAATTGTGAACTAGCTCATGGATCTAATTGGGAACATAATTCTATATTTTATATGTTCACAATTGATTACAAAATGCATTTCTGTGCTCTATGATTCATTTGAGTCTAGTTCCGACTATGAACGATAAAGCGATAAGTTTTAATCTGATTGAGCTATTAGCTCTGTCTCTGCTTTGCTATCGCATAGCTTTTTCTCACCCTGCCTATGTCTATGGAATGCCGCCCAGCTAGTTCCGCCTGGCATTGCACTGGGTTCGAGGCTATGTGCACCATTGCCAGTTGGTGTAAATGTCCAAAGTTTGATTATGCTGCCTCAAAGTAAAGTGAACAAAAAAAGAAGCCCCCAAAAACTCAACTGTTAAAAGTTTCTTTCATAGAATATCATTTGTTTTATTGCCAAAAAGTGAGCGAGCGAGCGAAGGAACTTTGCAAATTGCCAGCACACGTGCACACATTGCACGTCCTCCTCTCCTCTAGGCGCTTAGCACATTTAAGGACATTATCCAGTTGGTATTTTTTTAGTTTTTTTTTTTTTTTGCATTGTATGCAGCACAGTGGAAATTTTCGTATAAATCAATAAAGTTATTCAACACTCGACTGACACTTGCGACACTTTATGGCGACAATCATTATGGCAGCCCCATGCTCCGCCCCCTACGGATCTACCTTCCGGCACCCCCCTTTAATGTTGGCACTGTCTGAACACTTGGGCAGGTCATTAAACGCATAATCGATACTAATGAAGCATCGGATTTACTAGCTGTTGGCAATTATTGTGAGAGTGCAGTATCCTACAATAGACAGCCCTACGCCAACCGCCCCCCTGATGCTACCCCCAACCCCCCACGCTCACTCACTTTAGCTAAGCTTGTTCTCATCGTCATCTGGGCTCTCCAGCCCCAGCTCCAGCTCCATCTCCATCTCCATTTCCGTTTCTTGCATCCGCTTCATGACATAATAAATTGCCCCTCGGCATTCTAAATATCTGCTCTCATCAATAGCTCCCCAAAAGGGGGGGGAGGGTTCTTAGGGTGCGTCCATAAACGTTTTATGTGCTATTTTTTTTACACTCTCTTAACTCCAAGCTATTTTCGTTGAGCTGCAACTTGCTTAATGAGCCTGGCAACATTTTGCCAGCGCTCTAAAGCGCTCTGTTCACTGGAACTAGTTCCAGCTCTATTAACACATTGTGAAGACATTAAGTAGAATGTGTACATAGCTAAAGACACTGCGAAGTCTGCCAACTAAACAACAACGGAAAACTAATTGGATGCATATTGATTTCAGGTAACCTTAGCTACCCAAGTGAAGAAAACTATAGCGTATCGTAGCTAAATTTTTTTTTATATATTTACTCAATTTTCTTTGCTTTCATTTCTTTTGAGCTCTTATTTAATGTGTCAAGCTTCCGCCTCAGCTATTTTAAGTAGAGTCTCAAAGCATCAGTTTCACTATCTGGCAACGCTAACACACAGAAATCAAGATTATCCCACATTTCTATCGTCTATATAACTTAAGCAAAAACTGTTTTCAACTTGGCTTAGCTCATGCCTTAACTCAACTGCCTCCAGCATTTAGACTTATCAAGTATGTAAGTCGCTACCTCTGCTTACCTGTCTGGCAACGCTAGCCCACAACTAATGATTCTATATATCATAGATAATAGTGATTTCTATATAATTTATACTTTAGCTTGCTTGGGCTTTAACTTGAAGTCTTCGTCTAATTCAAATACAGTCATCAACCTTGATTACCTATCTGGCAACGCTTGCATACAGCTATAGCTATATATCTCACATAACTTTCCAGTGCTTAAGCTTTAGCTTCTCTTAGGACTCTGCTAAGCCTCGACCTCAGCTAAATCAAGCTATTTCACAGGCTTTTATTAACTGTCTGGCAACGCTGTCAGGTTAAGTTTAGTCATATATAATTTATGACAAAAACTAATTTCTGTGTTTTTTTTTTTTTTTTTGTTGCCAACTGGCACCAGGCTTCAGGGCTCAACGCGACCAGCGCAAGTACAGTCAACCGCCGACTGTCTGGCAACGCTGGCTTACAGTTATTTTATGCATTGCAGCAAATTTGTTTTGGCTGGCGCCATTTATCAGCCGCAAAGGCAAATGCAAGCAAAGAAGCAGCGCAAGAGAAATTGCAATTCAATTGAGTGGAATAAACTGGCGACTTGCGACGAGTTACGACGAGCAGCTCACTGATTTCTTCGCCAAAGTTGAATTTATGATACGGCGGAGCTAGAGCTCGAGCCACCAACCACCAGCACCACCAGCACCACCAGCTTCGTGTGTAGCCCAGCAATAAAATAAATACGACTTAATCAGATTGCAATTGCAATTGCAATCGCTTGCGATTTCAATTCTCGCTTCATAACACATTGCGAATTATAAGTACCGTAAGATGACACTTCGACACGCCCATCATTTGGGTGCATGTGGGCGTGGCTGTAGTGGGAGGCGGCGACGTTCCAAAGTGTCGCATAAAATAAACATTTTCTAAATTGACACTTGCGATTCAAAGCCAAACACTCAATTGCAGTTGAGTTGGCAGAGTTGCCACAGTTTCGAAATTGTTGTCAGCTGCAGCAGCAAGTGAGGATGATCGACTAGCTGCTACCCTGTGGCCAGTTCGCAAAGCACTTGCTCACAGTTTTGATCGCCATTGATCTTAAGTGTTTTCGAAAGACATAGGCATATATACATTGAAATCAAAATATGTATTGATCATCAATGCTCTGGAAATCTTTAAAAAAAGTCTTAATTAAAAACAAAACGGGAAATCAATACTTGTCGATTTTGCTCAAACGTAAAACGTTTAAGCTTTAATCTAATTTTCACAACATTCTTAAGCATGTAAAACTAACATCGATATTAATCGATATTATTAAAATTATAATTTATATTTAAAAATATTTAAGATTATCTATCTAATCTTCAAACATATCAAAAGTAAAGGTGAACTGCACACCAATATAATGAAAACAAAATAGGTATCAAAATCCTTCTAGTAATGACAAGAAAACAAAACTAAATATCGATAATTATCGACATCCTCAACAGTGCATATTCCCTAAAAGAGAAACATATAGACAAAACCTTATATACCTTACGTATACATATCAGCAACTATTGACAAATATTTACTTATATTATATTGACTTAATATTCATCGATTAATTATAAAAGCTGTTATCGAAGAACTAAAACTTTGTAAATTCGCACAAAACACAACATTAAATGCCTACCACAGTGAACTGATTACCAAAGTGTATTATTCTGCATTGTATATGCCCGCTTTGTTATCGATTACAGGGTATAACAAGGACAGCGACACCATCATCAACGACAACAACAATAACAGCAACAGCAATGAGGACAACGCTTGCTGTGGTGCTGCATTTGCTGTTATCAACTAAAATTCCAAGCATCGACGCACACACACACTCACACTCACACACACACACACACACTCACACACACACAGACAGTCAGTCGTTCGCACACACTCATTCGATTTGAGCGTTAACTGCATGCAGACAGCCTGCGTTTTGCTGTCTCTGGTGCTGTCTGCTGTCTGCTCTTCGCCTGCAAATGCTCCTATCGCACACACACACATACACACACATACACACACACACACACACAGTCGCAAACTAGTCACATACCATTCGGTATCGGGCAGTTCTCAAACTCCGCATTTAGCCCAACTCCATCGACATTTATAAACTGCACACAAAACACTGTCCACTCACAGCCGATTGGGCCGAGTGGGAGGAGTGGGAGGAGTGGGCCGAGTGTGTGCGGTTCGTTCGATTGGGTGTTGGCCTGTACAGGCCACACAAAATGTCAATTCATCGACCAGTGCCACAAACTTAATTGCTATTAATTTTAGCTCAATTGATTTGCAGGTTTTCAATTGAAGTCGACGCAATTCATGAGATTCAAATTGGATAAAGCCAAATAAATGTAGAGCTAACAGCTGTTTAACATTACAGCTCACTGTTAGCATGACAAACATTATGTTATTGATAGATAACATATATTGTGTTGGTAAAGCTGCAAAGTCCTATTAAGAATATCTAATAGATAGATCTTTAAAAGAGTCATTTAACTTATGTGCAAAAAAAAAATTATAGAAGTTTTCCAAAATTTTATCAAGTGTTGGAAACGTAAACGAATTCTATCTCTAGTGTTAAGGGAATTGGAAAACTTTGTTATTTCAATTCGACAGCTATATTTGAAGCTTCGCTCTAAAATATGGAGATAACTAAGTTTTTTACACAAAAAACATGTTTCTAGTGTTGTAAAACTCTTATAGAAACATTAAATCTTATAAGGACTACTCAAACTACTTCAAAATAGTTAAATAAGCAAAGAAAAAAGCTTGAAAAATTGAAGATAAATTATCATCCAGTGCTGTGAAACATTCTCTAGTAATTTGTTTGAAATGTTGTCGAGTTTTCAATTAAATTTAGTTCAAATTGAACCAAATACGACAATTTTGTGGGTGGGCAGCAAATCCAGATGATGATGATGATGATGATGACAAAATCGTGAGTCCGGCGCAGGCGATAATGAAGCCTTGCGAAGACGAAGCAGGAGCAGGAGCAGGAGCAGCAGTTGCAGCTGCAGCTGCAGCGCTGGAGACGAAGCAGTAGCTATGGCAGTAGCCGAGGCAGACATTGCCATGGCCACAATGATGGCCACAGCACACGACCAAATGTTCGCATGTCTGCATGTCCGCAGGTCCGCAGGTCCGTCCGGCCCGGGTCCGGGTACGGGCGGATCCAAAAGGTCCTGTCTGCCATCGCCCCATGTCCAGCAGCCTTAGAGTCGCCAGCTACGGAGTGTGTCTCATTTTTTCTAAGCTCAAAATGCACTACAAATGGGGCATATTAGTTGCATAGTAGCTGTAAGAAGTCGTAATCGATATATATCGAAAATTGGAGAAGCTAATTAGAAATAAGTTTCATTAGAAAATAAGTGTCAGCTACTGCAAATACTAAATATATTTGTTTCTTTAGGATCATATAATATATATATATAATATATATATATATTATATCGAAAACTGAAGAATTCATTCTCAAAATTTGAGTATATGTTTTACTATTCTTATAAGAAATTATGATTGGCAAGTTAGTCTGAAAATTTTTCAACTAACAAACATCAAAGAAACTTCAGTTAGCTTATAGACTATATAGATTTGTTTCTTCAGAAGAAGGATAATCGATATATAGCCGAAAATAAAGTATATAATCTTAATGCATGTTCATATTCTTAAAATAGTTTATTATCGGTAAATTAGTTTAAGGACTAACAAAGATTTGCTTGAGTTTTATAATCGATATACATATGTCGAAACATAGAAAGGATAGTCTTTATACATTCCCATTCTTATAAGCAGTGCTGATAATAAAGTTAGTCTGAAGAAAACCTCATATACACATTGATATATAAAGATATTGATATGCTTCATCATTAGCAACAGCTTTATCATTTGTTATCGATAACTCATCAACATTTTTGCCAGCAATAAGAATCGATTCGGTAACCCAGCAAAAATTTAACAACTAGAAATATTCAATTGAGTTGTCTAGATAAAAGACAAATAAAGCTTTCAATGCCAGTTACAGGGTATCTCTAAGTCGAGTCCGTTGAAGTAGACTCCTTTATTTTTTTTTTGTTTTTGCAGTTGTTGTTGGACTAACTCTGTAAAGTTTTATTTTTTGTTGTATAGTTATCGTGACACACAGAGAGAGACTGAGTGAGACAGAGTGAGAAAGAGAGAGGGAGAGGGAGAGGGAGAGGAAGAGATGCTTAGACTGGCGAGAGTGTAAAGCGAAATTCCTAAATGAACGATATAAATTGTTGGCAGCCACAAATAATGAAAACACTTTGCGGTCATTTAGCGCTATTTGAGGCACACACACAAATACACAAATACACAAACACACGCATGCTGTTGACAGCTTTATCCGCGTGTATGTATGTGTGTGTGTGCGTCGTCTGTGGGTGACATTTTTTCTTGCCCTCAGACGACCCGCTCAAAGTCTATTGCAATTTGAAAATGACATACGAAGTCCATTAAGCGCACTGGATGCAACAACAACATCATCAACAACAACAACAACTGCAACAACAACTGCAACAACAACTATAACTGGGCGTGGCAATCACTTCTAATCCCGCCTGATGAGCATTCGCCCCGTTACATCGTTTTGCCACAGTTCGCAGAGCAAAGCGAGCCGCAGTCCCAGGGCTGCGTTTCGTGGCGCGTGACACGACCACGTTTCTTGATTGACCGATTGATTGAGCAAACTAACTAATTTAATTGTCAGATTAAGTAGTTGACTGAGTGATTGATTGATGGACTAATTGATTAACTTGATGACTGACAGCAGAGCTTATTGTTTTCAAATGACAAGCGATTGATTGACTCAATGCTTGATTGATTAGTTGACTGAAAGACTGATAGATTGACTGAAAATCACATTTGCTTTTAACTTGAATGACTAATAGATGTCTTATTAATGAAAAATTAATTGACTAAATGTATAGTAGACATTGACTGATTGACTGATTGATTGATTGACTGATTGCCTTTAACTGTCCGACTGAGTAACTGATCGGTGGATTGGCTGAATGGCTGATTGATTGATACAGTCTCTAGCTAACATTAACTGACTGATTGATTGACTGATGTATTGACTCATTGATTGATTGACTGACTGATTCTTTTAACGGTGACTGAGTAAATATCAATCACAATGGCTGGCTGATTAATTTCCCGATATATAGACTGGTTGACTGATTGTTTGATTGATTTATTGATTGATTGATTGTTTGTTTTTTGATTGATTGATCGATTGATTGATCAATTTATTGATTGGCTGACTCATAGACGGACTGATAGATTCACTGATTCATTGATGGAATGATGGATTGACAATCAATTGATTGATTGGTCGACTCATGTACTGACAATTTGATTGGTCAACTATCTTATTGATGAAATATCTAAATGACTGACTTACAGATTGTTTGTCTATTTGACTGATTGACTTATTAAATACTCTTTCTTGTATATCACTTTACTTTATAGCACGCGCCCATCTCTAAAGCACTCAGCACCAAAAATTATCTTCATCAGCACACCCATACCCACACACATACACCCATACCAATACCTACACCTACACACACCCACCCATTTGAAATTCCGTTCACATTTGAGACGTTTGTGTTCCTCTGGTAATGAACATTGACAACTTTGAAATGCAGAGACAATTGAATCTTAATTTTCCATCACACCACGCTAAAGTCGTTGAACAAAAGGCAGAGCGTGGCGGGGCGGGGCAGATGGCTGCCCAGATAGATGACCAAGTCCAGCTGGACAGGCGATTGGAGTCCATGAATCAATCGCAAGGACAATAAACATTTATTTATGAAGCAGCTTCACAGCGTTTCCACTTGTGCGAGAGGTATATCAACTGGATCAATTTATTGCGATATTGGAAATCATTTTGATGTGATTGTTAAAATTGACAAGCACTTTAGCATGCGGTTAAGCTTGATGTCCTCTTTAAAAGCAAAAATTATATATAATAAAATATTTTAGTTACTTTTGTTTCATTTTTGACAGTCACTTTGACAATCAGTTTGGCATGCAGATAATTTGCATACTTTTTGTAGAATCTAAAGTGCACAAAATAGTTTCCAATTGCTTTTTTAATATTGTTCCTGCAGTTGACAAGCACTTTGACATGCGCTTAGACTTACAGGGTAGTTAAAGGCCGTTCATATCTTTCTCCCATAAAATGCAGCGTTTTTAATTGGCTTTTTCATTTCGTAATGAAATTCAAAAGGTTACTTGCTTTTCCAATATTTCCAAGTGCACTAATAGATATTTCTGAGCTTGACTAGTGCACGACTAAAGATACCCTGCATGGGCTTTGAATTCGCGTTGATCTGGCTACATATTAAGGCTGAGAGTTGTTCAAACGTAATTTAGTATCTATCTTCTGTGCGTGCAACAATTATCGATAATTCTCTATATTTATCGATTTATCGACAATTGTGTTATCACATATTATCGATATTTGTTGTTATTTTCATCTTAAGATCTATTACATAACTGTCGCTTAGCAAACCAATATACCCGCCTCTTGAGTATTTCAATTATCTACAGGGTATTGCGCACTCAAGCCTAGCATTTGGGCCATATATTTCTCGTCCAGCTAACACATACATACATATATGGCTTATAATTTTTACGTTAGCTCTGTGATTCATTTTGATTTATACGCCTTGACTGTGCTGACTTTATGAGCTACTCCTGCTGCTGCTGTTGTTGTTGTTGTTGTTGTAGCATATACCCTATATCATAATTGTATTTGTCTGTCTGCCTGTCTGTTGTCTGTCTGTTTGTCCGTTTGTTTGTTCTATTGTCTTTCGTTTTTGGTTGAGGCTTGGCAGCCTCTTCATCATGTCCAGCAACACACAAAATAATCATAAATTTTCCCGAAAATTTCAGTCAAACAATGGCCGCCAGGTGGCGCCGCAAGCATAATTGGCAGACAAAGGCTGAAGCCAAGTCGACGCGTGAATGCGCTTAGAAAAGTTGAAGGAGATTATAATGTACATATATGCTATATAGACAGATATAGATGCTATATAGATTGAGATAGAGATAGATACATATAGATAGAAATAGACAGATTTATTGTGAATATAGTTAACATATCAATTCCTGTAGCTCAAAATCTCTTTAAAGCTTAAACACTTCTAGCTCATCTTATCCATCTTACCATTAGCTGATTATGACAGATATGTTCTATATCTCATTTGTATTTCTCACATTCAAGAGCATTTCATATTCGTCTGGTTACCTGCCTAACTCTGTTTGCTCTGTTGTAATCCTTGTTGCTGGCGCTTGCCTCTCATCATTGTCTGCCTTGTCGCATTTTACGCCTCGGCGAGGATGCGTGACACAAACAGCAGACGGCTGCTGCTAGAGTACCCCCTCTCTATCTCTCTCTCCCTTGCTCTCTTTCTCTGTCTCTCTCTCTCTCTCTCTCTCCTGCTGGCGTTGACAAATAGGCAGTTAGTGCGTCGCAATCTCCGGCTTACATTCATAATGCATTAATTTTTGGCCAGGGCAAAGCGCATGCAAGCGCCAGCCTCAAGTGCAGATCCTTGCGCAGCGATTTCCAATGCTCCCACCCCCCTTCTTCCACTCTCTCTCTCTCCATCTCTCTCTCTCTCTCTGTATGTGTTTCTTTTTCCATTAAATTACACGCAGTCGGAGTCGCAGTTGGACAAGACGTTTGCTGATGCTGCCATAATTGCAATGAGTGTGTGGGGTGGGGGAGGGTAGGCTAGGAGCTGTTTGGAGTAGTAGTAGTAGCAGTAGATCGGGAGCTGGTGGGGGGACAACAGCAAAGTGCTAAAGTGGTAAATATGTCAGCGGCAGTAAGACGATAAATTCTCGTTAAGTAGACGCGCACACGCAGCCTAGAGCTGGGCGTTGGGGAGAGCGGGGCAGCTGAGGGGGCGTTGCGGTTGGATAAGGCAATCGGTTGGCCTAATCTGCTGCGCTTGAATGATGATGTGCCACGCCCATGTACAGCCCTTAATTACAGCCAGCGTGTGGCGTGAAGAAAGAGGCGGATGTGCGGGGTCGTGGGCGATTGGGTGTGTGAAGGTTTGACTAGGAATTGGGCATTGGTAGAAAACACGTGCGCACATGTGCAACTTCCGTTAAAAATCTATTGCTAACTTTCAACAATGCCAGGCCGGCGGTGAACGAGGTGCAGAGTGTTGGTTAGAAGACAGGCGAAGACACGTAGGTGTGTGTGCGTGTGTATGTAAGTGAGTTAGAGCTTCCTGCAGCTGTCGTAGCAACTTCCGGCTGTTGCAGCGTCAACGCCCGACGTCTGCAACGTCTGCTAAAACACTTATTTGGCTTACGGCTAAAAACCAGAGCACGCACAATAACACTTATCGGCTTGCACATGCACGCAATTCGTCGGACTTTAAGTAAAAAAAAAAAAACCAAAACGACATACTCCGATTTTGTCGTTTTGGTTTTTTTTTTTTCGTTAACGTCCGCGCCTTTGGCCTTGAGTGTGTTGCGTAGACGTCCGAAAATAAGTACTAAAATATGAGTAGAAAATATAAACGATATTTTTAAACGTCCGCTAATTTTTTTCCTGTTTCAAGCCAAATAAATACGGTTGAGTCCGGGCTTGACGACTCTCTAGGGACCGACGATTTTACCAAAAGGAACAAATAATAATTAATAATAAAATAAAATAAATAAAAATTTACACAAATTAACTTTTTATCTAAAAAAAAAAATATAAAAATATATATATATATATTTTTTTTAATTTTTATTTATTTTATTGTATATTATTTTATATATGTATATATAATATATATATGCAAAAACATAAAACAATAATATGTTATTCATTTTATAAATTTAGGAGATAGCATAAAGGAATGCCCAAAAAGTACTGAAAAAGTTACTGAAGTAGGTCACACTTGGGCAAAATGGACAAAAAACCGCGCAAAAAGTACTGAAAAAATGCACTTTTACTCAAAATGGATAAGAAACCTCGCAAAATGCACTAAATTAGATCACATTTACACACCAAATGCACTAAAAAAGGTCAAATTCCTCAACGCAATTCAACGACGCAATTGATCTGCTTAGCGAAAACCACCCCCGTATATGCAAAACGCATGTACATATATCAGTGAAGAGTCTGTGCCAGCCTAGCCTGTTTCAGGCTAGATCTAGCTTATTTGAATATGGAATAGCCTATAAAATGTATAGGAAAAAACCTAAAAAAAAAAAATATATATATATTTTCGTAACATATTCTTTTTTCCTTTTTAATATAGATTGCTTTCCAGCATTTCCCTTAATTTTTATCAAATTTTTGCAACTTTTATCCATAATCTAGCTTGCTTTTGAGCGCAGCAGCGGCAACACTGCTGTATTGTACATGCAACGTTATGAGAAACAAAAAAAAAAGTAAACGACAACGTCCAACGTTATTAGAAAAAAAAAAATAAATAAATGATAACGTCCAACGTTGTCGTTTACGGAAAAACGTCCGAAAATAGTACTTATTTTCGGACGTTTTACGCAAAACGTCCGAAAATAAGTACTATTTTCGGACGTTTTGAAATACTCAACGGATATGTGGGAGCTCTGCTAAAAACTCAAAGCCAAAAATAGCAGCAACAACAACAGCAGCAGCAATAATAACGGGCAGCGGCAGCCATTTTTGACACACCATCATATTAATACACTTATAAAACCGTAAGCAGCACAGCAAATGGCTGCCCGCAGCTATAAACAGCATGCAACGATCCTGATTGGTGGAGAAAATGCAATGCTCTTAGAGCAGATCAACGGAATGGCAGCCAGCCAATGAGAAAACGACTGGCAGCCATGCAGAAGCTAACGGTTATGCCATAGCTGATCTTAATGAACTGGCAGTGAACTGAAGTTTTACATGTTAGAGCAGCACAAACAGATTAGTGCTTGCAAAGGTCATGCAAATTATCGTTGTTAGAGCAGCACAAACAGATTGGTGCAAACCAAATCTTGTAAAATGTTGTTGTGAGAGCAGATCAAATATATTTACTTTATGAAGGGAGTCATTTTATAAACTAGTTTGTTCTTCACAGAGTTCTAGTGTTGATAAAATAGCTAATTGATAGCCATATGTAAATGTTTCATATCGAAGAGCTAAAACGAAGCTGTGCGAACCATGTTCGTTCTTCGTTAGTGCCAGCCAATTCGGTAAGTGTATTTATGCTACATACTTTTTTGAAGAGCGTGGGGCTATGGAGCTGGCGGTTGCCGTGTATCTGGCTGGCTTCGTGCCGTGGCTGCATTTGGTTTGCCTTTGCTGCTGCTGCTGCTGCTGCTGCTGCCGCCGCTGCTGCTCCAATATTTTTTTTACGTGCATGTGTAATCAACAGACAGATAGTAAGTAAGTATTTATAAGTATGTACGTAAGTAATACGCATACAGATACGTGAGTGTGAGTGAGTGAGTGTGTGTGTGCGAGTGTGTGCTTAAAAAATTGCACAAAGTTTAAGCCAGCGTGTGTGTGTGTGTGTGTGTCAGTCTCGGCGCTGTTTAACTCAGTCATAGAACTGTTGCTGAAGTCACGTAATTCAAATAACTAAAGTTGGCGTAAATATGCCAAGCATACAACAGCAGCGAACTCACACACATACACACACACACACACACACACATGCATATATACAAAGGGAGACTAACGCCCTTTCTGCCAAACACAATTGCATAGCTGTTGGTTCCCACTACTCTTGTTGTTGCTGTTGTTGTTGTTGCTGCTGCTGTCAGCGCTGGTGGAGAGTGCAGGAGTGAGCGGGAGGAAGGTATAGAGCTTAGTGTGCTGTTGGCTTGCTTTAAGCGTGTTAATTTTGTAATTTGTATTAAGCGCTCGTTTTAATTGGCCAATCAGTGACGAGCATAAAGCACTGTAAATGCGCTCAAGTAGTAGCAACGGTAAATCGCAAACGGCTTAAGCACGCCAGCCAATTAGCCGCTAGGGCAATTAATGTTCTTCAGCATTCAACTGCACTATGCACACACACACACACATAGTGCACACAAGATGGCCACATACTTAGATCTGTCTCACTCACTCACTCACTCACTCACACGCACATTCACAAAGCTATGTAAACATGTACTTAGGCAAGCTAACATAACTGCCAGCTTTTTCCCCTTTTTGCTTTTTATTTGTAGAATTGACTGCATTCGTTTGATTTAATACAATTTGCACTTGTCAAACGTTTTAGTTATTTGCGCAATCGCTCTCGCTCTCTTGCTACTACTCCTTGTTGTTGCTGTTCTTGTCGCACTTTGACATTTGCCCAGCTGTCATCACCTTACGGCGCAACGTTGCCACACTTTGCAGTAACTTAACATGCTTGACACATTGACAGTTGCTTCTGCTCTCCTTGTTGTTGTTGTTGCTGCTGTTGCTGTTGCTGTCGCTTGTTATTGCCGATTATGATCTTAACGGCAGCTGCAACTGACTTCCGCTGCTCGTGCTTCTCCATCGCCATTTGCCTTTATCATGACGTATATTGATTTTGATTTATGTTTTTGTGCATGTTAACTGATATTTATCATGTCAACAGCATTTAATTAATTAGTTAAAAGCGTTTGCTAATTCGCCAATATACACGCTGCCCCACCCACCAACCCACCAGGCCACCCACACCCTGTGACAGCTTAGCGACGGCTTAACAGTTTCATAGCCACTTTAGCTAGCTTATGGCCATTTCTAGCTATTTTAAAAGTCAAATAGCTGGAAGCACTTATGCAAATAGCTTTTTGTCGCCAAATCGAGCTATGTTAACACTCAAATCGAGTTTTGTTACTGAGTCTTTGGAACTTCTAACGGTACAGCTATTATTAGAGTATTTTTGCTAGCTGCTGTGATAAGGTTTGCTTAGATATGATTTTCAATATGTATATATTTCTTACTCACATTTCATAAATAGCTTTAATTCCAGATAATTTCAAATTTCATATTTATCTATTTATTCAATCATATTTAGCTATTAAATGGCTAAATGAAAGTTTTTAATTGTGGCAGCACTTGCAGCATTGCTGCTGGCCTGAGTTATATAATCTAATGCATTACCGCCCACTTGAAGGCATGGCACGATGCGCTGCGCGTACTAATGACTTATCTGGCAACGCTGGAGGAAATGATTTTAAAGCTTACTGAGCACAGTTTGGCGGGCACTTAAGCTGCCGCTGCCGCTGCCGTTGCCGCTGCCGCTGCTGTCGCTGGCAGCGCTCTTGATGGCTGCCGCAGACGCCATTTTGTAATTAGCCGCATTACAAGCGGCACTTGCTGAGATTTTAGCGGCTACTTTATATGTTAATGAGTTTTTCTTGCCTTTGTCTTATCGCCGCTTCAGTTGGACATGAGCCTTGCGCGTGCAATTGAATTTTTACAGCAGCTTAAACTTCAGCCCCCTCTCCTCTCTCTCCCTCTCTGTCTGTCTCTCTCGCTCTCTTGAGAGGCGCCATCTTTACTTTAAGTTGCATAATATGCAATATGAAAGCAGCGGCCGCATTTTTATTTTGTTTTTCTTTTTTTTTTTTTTTTTTGGTTTTTATTTTGGCAAAGTTCAAATTGCATTTGGGCAAAAACGTAAAAGCAAAAGAATAACACAGCAATGTAAGGGAAAATGAAAAAAAACCATTGACAGACAGACACAGTTGCCGAGGAGGATGCGCTGAGTTGGGGGTGGGGAGAAGGGTAAAGCAAACAGCAAACAGCAAAGCACAAACAGCAGCTCGCATGTGTGCTCTCCCTCTCTCTCTCTCTCTCTCGCTCTTACATACTCTGCGTGTTTCTTTCTGTGCATATGCATTTGTATACGTATATGTGTTTTTGTGAGTGTGTGTGTGTGTGTGCGAGCAACATTTTCTTATCTAAACAATATTTGGCGGGCCAACGACAACAACGTTTTTCTCTAGCTGATTGAACAAAGTTTGTTGCCACTCATTGTCGTTGTAGTCTTTGATGTTGTTGTTGGTGCAGTTGTTATTGTTATTGTTTGCCTTTCGACTAGCGCAAAAATTGTTTCTGATAAAGCTCAGCGGCCAGCAGGAAGGATGCCAGCCTTCTTTTTTTATTATTATACTTGTATGCATGTGTGTGTATGTGTGCACTTTCTGTAGCTGTCCAATGCTGTAAGCGACATCTGCCGGCATAAATAAGCACTAAAATGTTTATAATGCTGTCTAAAAACGATTTTGCATATGCGACATACACACACACACGCAGGCACACATGCATATGCATGTACATCGAATGTCTTGCAAACGCAAGGGGCTTACACTTTGAGCAGCACTGCAATATCTGCTGTTGACAGTTATAGGCAGACAGCGCAAAGAAATTATCAAATTTATTCATATTTGTATTAACTACTTTCGATTTGTGCAATCTAAGCAAAATAAACGCAACATTTGATTTTGTCAACAAAACTTTTATTTTTAATTATTTTGTACGTTTGCTTAGATGTCTAACCCACAGTTTTAAAGCTAAGCTCCGTTTTGTTACAGTTTTGGCAGCACTGCAATTTTGGGCAACGAACGCCATTAGTCAAGACAGCTGCGCCACCTGCACACGAGCGACAGAGATAGCAACAACAAAACACAAAACTCATTTGCTGGCAGCGCCGCTGACGCACTTGGTGCGACAGAGAGGGAGAGGGAGAGAGATAGAAGTAAAAATGCCTGCACTCAATTTAATTTAATTATATATTTACTAAAAACTATTTGTTTATAGGTTTTGTTTCTTTGTTTGCTTGCATTAAAATAATTTTCATATTTAACATAGGTTCTTGCGGTTGTTTTTGTTTTGTTTGGTTTCTTTCCCACAGCATTTGAAAATATTTCATTAAAATATAAAATATATTTATTTTTATTTTTAACGCAAAATGTTGGCTGTCAAGCCGCACTAGAAACTAATTTATAATTTATGAATTATAAACTTAAAGCAGTTTTTATTTCGTTTTTAAATGGTTTTTACTTTGATTTTTTTTTTTTCAAAATAATTTTACTGTTTTTAATTTTTTTTAATTTTGTTTAACTGGGAAACATTGCTTCTTCTTTTTCTTCTGCTTTGCTTTTGTTAAATGCAGCTAAACAATATGATAATTGGCATTGGAATTCTAGTTATGAGTGTGTGTTAGAAATGGGGGCGTGGCAGCTCATAGAATAGCATATATATATATATATATATATATATATATATATATATATATATATGTGTGTGTGTGTGTGTTTATTATGTAATTTACAACAAAAAGCATTGCTTGTATACGATTTTGTTTTTGTTTTTTTTTTCTCTCTCTTGTTTTATTATAATTATTATTAATATATATATATCGTGTAGAGACTAATACCAAATACAGCTGATTGTGTGTATTTTACATTTTACATTTAACAACGCCTGCGCCCCTCGCATTTTCTTTCGCTTCCGCTTTCGCTTTTGCTTTTGTTTTTGCTAATTTCATTCATTTGATGATGATTAAAAAGAGAATTTACTTGCTGATTCGCTTGCACTTATTGCCTTGCTGTCTTGTTGTTGTTGTTCTTGCATGTTGCATGTTGCATGTTGCATGTTGCATGCTACATGTTAGTTGTTGTGGCGTTTGCTTGCTTTGGAATTTTGTTACGTTTGCAATTTCATTTGAATGTCAAATTATCAAAAATCATTACAGAAATTAAAACAAATTGAACAAATCGATATATATACATGTATAGATATATATATATCCTGACAGTTACACATATACATATATATAATAAAAATATATATATATATATGTATAAGTATATGCTATGCTTGCTGCAGTTGTATGGGTGTGGGTGTGTAGGTGTGTGTTTATGTGTCTGTGTGTGTGCCTGTGTGTGTGTGTGTGGCTGTGTGTTATGAACTACAATTATGATTTTGTATATATTTCCATATCCGCCTTTGATGTTGTCTCAGTTGTTGTTTGTTGTTCAATTTACGTTCTCTAATTTGTTGTTGCTATTGCTGTTGTAGGTGTATGTGTGTATGTAGGTGTGTCTGTGTGTGTGTTTGTTTTGTTTCTTTGTTGCTTAACCAATCATCAGTCCACAGCCGAGCTTAAAGTTATTCTTCACATGATTCATACGTCCACTGAGCGCAAACGAAAATGGCAAAGGCTGCAGACGTTTCTCTAGAACGCCCGAAATGTGCCAATTTGAATCAATTGAGCCTGCAAACATAAGAGAAAATATTATAAATATATATATTTATATATGCATAAGTATTCATGTTCTTTCTAACAATTCCGCTTATCACTCTCAATCAGTTTCTCTTATCTTTCTAGTTCGACTCACTTCTCGCTCAAATCTCTCAAAAATAATGCGCTTCAATCAATTAAACCGGAATAGAAATCTACGATTCAACAATCAGTTAATTAGACAAATTGCAAGCTCTGACAGTTTGCTGTTTACATTAGTCATCAGTCCGTCCATCAATCAGTCTCTAGACATAATTCGACATGGCTCAGCCAGTCAATCAATCAACATTTTGATTGCTGTTACATCTCAATCAAAAAAAAATGTTGTTCATCAATCAATCTGTATGTCATAAAGACAACTTATGAATAAATACAACTTGTTAGCTTGAATGATTTGGAGTTCAATCATTCAGACAACCAGTAATACATCGCTCATTCTTCAATCAGTTAGTCATAACAATCAATTGACCCAATAATAGTCAGTCAGTTAAGCATATGTCGATAAAGCTGTCAGCGAGCTTGCTAGCTTACAACACTCATTCATTAATCAATCAATTGGTTAGGCAGTCAGTCTGAAGAATTTGGTTACAAGTTACCTGCTCTGTTAAATCAATTAATTAAGCTAGCAGTCAGTCATTAATACAGCACGTGATTATTATTCAGTCAGTCAGTCAATCAAATCTATCTTAATCAATCAACCTAATAGTTAATTACAATCAATTGAAAATCCAATCAGTCAATCAATCAATCATTCCAATCTACAAACCAATCACTTGGTTAGCAAATGCAAAATAAGAATAAAGTTTGATCATCAATCAGCTAGTCAGTCAATCAGTCAATCAGCTGAACAGTCAATTATAATAAATCAAATCAGTCAATCAATCAATCAGTCTAATCTTATCAGCCAATTACTTGGTCAGCAAACGCTAAATAAGAATAGATTGATCAATCAGCTGGTCAATCAATCAGTCAGTCAATATAATTATAGTCTTCTATAGTTAAGCAATTGAGCAAACCTCTGAACACCAAATCCGCCTTGGGCAGATCAATCTGATAGGCTATGGTCGCAACCGACTCCTGCATGCGGAGACTTGTTTCCACCTCGACGCCAATCTGGAGCTGCTCGCTGGCCTTCTGGTAGTAGCACAAGTGAAGGCCGCTGGGGCCCAGGGTGCCCGACCAAATCGAGTCCCCGTTGGAGTAGCGGCCCAATGCCGAAACAATCGCTATCTGGCGTCCAGGTACATTGGGTCCATATTGATAGGCCACCTCGGCGCCCAGGGCCATGCGCTGCGTGACCGATTGAAGATATTGGCCAACGACGACACCCGAATTGGTGAATATGCTGGGATTGCCGAGTGTTATGGAGGCGGTGAAGTCATTGCCCCTGTAATCTGTGCTCAGCTGTGTGGCCATCATCTTTGACTCTTGGATCTGTAAGCAGAAAATGTCTGAGACATGAAATTGGTATGTTTAGGACATTTCACTTACCTGCGAGGCGAACTTGCAGCGCAAACGTGATGAGAACTGATGTATGACATTAGCGTTCAGGTTGCCGGACGGATCGATGTCGCCGAGCAGCACGGGGAATGCCTCGGTGGGGCTGTATTGCTTGGTGCCCACATAGGTGGCCCCAAAGCGATAGCCACTCGGAACTGTGGTGCTCATGTTGATCGTGTGCGATACCTGAAAGTGATTGCTCAGACCCTTGTTCAGCATGATCTTGGCGCCCTCGAAGGTGATTGCCTGGACATCTGCAATGCAAGTGTGGATGAGCAGAAGAGAGGTTACAGTGAAAAGTTGCTTCAATTGCCATATTGATACAAGTTACATAGGCAAACACAATACATATATATACTTAAATATATATGTGTATATATATACATATATATGCACATAGGTACATGCACTGATAATACATAATCAGCAGGCATACGCACACATACGCATGCACGCACACGCACACATACACACACACACACACATGGACGTTCGACCGACCCCCCCTTTCACATGCTTGTAGGTTATGTCATCAGTGAAACAAATTTGTGTTCAGTTTTTTTGCACCAATTGTTGAATGACATTTGCCTACCTTTGCACTTTTTATGCAACTCCTCAACGGTGCCGGGATTCTCCAGCTGATTGTCCTTGCCAAACGCATCGCTCACTTCACTGGCAATCGATGGCGCTGATTGATCTGTGGATGAAATTGCCGCTGGTTCCGGCAAACCCAAACTGGCTGCCACACTGTTGCTGCGCGCCGTTGCTGCATCGACGCCGGATGAGGCCGCAAGCACGTTACCCATTTTGTATGTTGTCAGTTAAGTTGTTTTTCTGTGTGTGTGTATTATTTTTATTTTTTTGTGTGTGGCCGTCGAAATTAAAAGTGGCACGCGCTAATCTGGAGTATCTGTGTGTTAGACACACTACAAAAAAAAAGACTGTTTTTTGACAGCAAATTCGATAGTCATGTGTGTATCGATATCTAAACTGGCATCGATTTGAACACTAAAGCAAACACACGACATTCACAGGCATCGTTGTTCAACTTGAAGTTGTAAACTGATGAAAACCAGTATATTTGATGAAATTCATCAATTTCTTATTTATCATATATATATATATTCTTATGTCAAAAACAGTGCATAAATATCGTTGGAGCTGCGGCCATGCACAAAGTACTCGATACTCTGTATTAACAGCTGAGCTGCCACTCGCTGCAGCTGGCCAGTGCTAAAGTGCTGCCAGATGGCGCATATCTTGGGCGGCAGTTTTTTGAATTCATGTTTGTTAAATGAATAAAATTTGCAAATTTCACTTTTAATCAATAAAAACGTTTATATTTTCAATTTCAATTTGTATAAGTTAATTAGTAGAGCACAAACCTCTGCTACGTATAAAGCTGAAAAAGTCCTTTGTTTTGTTTTTAATCAGAGAGGAGTTTTGTGGGCGACAATTGGCTTCTTTTTCATTTCTTTTTTCTTATTTGGTTTTTGGGATAAAAGGCAAAAAAAAAACATAATTTTTCTTAAACCATGATTTATCTAATTAGCCGAATTGACGATTATAAAATTATACGAATTAACTTAAAAACATAACTAAAAAGTAGATGCAACACATATATAGTGTCTACATACATACTATATATGTATATATATATTCATGTACAATATGTTAGAAATTTCTTATTTTGATTATTTTTTAGTTTTTTCCTTTTTGGTGCGCTATTAAAAACGAGTTAACAAAAAAGTTACAGATCGCCATATGTGAACAAGGATCAGCATAATTCGCGTTCGGTTAAAAAATCAAATTTAAATTTAAATATTAAAAAAAAAAAAAAGTTGTATATATAATCTATATATATAAATATATACGTATATGAGTGGAAACTCGAAACAAAAACAAAACAAATGAAGAGTTTTAGTTGAATCAACAGCAGGACGATTTCTCGGGTTCGGCCACAACCAGATTAAAGTCCAAGCTGTTTGGCCGCGCAAAGCCGGACTTGATGCCATCCCAGCCATCTTCGGCCTTGTATTCGCCGGATCGAATGCGGGCATAGACCTCCTGTGTGACCATGCGAAATGCCTCCTCGACGTTGGCGCCGGTGCGCGCCGATGTCTCCACAAAATGCAACCCGTGCTGTTTGGCAAACGTTTGCGCCTCCTCGGTGGTTACCTCACGGTGTCCGCCCGCATTCACCAGATCCAGCTTGCAGCCGACGAGCGCAAAGACGGGTCGATGCGGCTCGATGTGCCGCTGCGCCTCCATCATCCAGAGCGGTATGTGCTCGAAGCTGGCGTGATTCGATATATCGTACACGAGCAGCACGCCCACTGAGTTCCGATAGTAAGATTTGGTGATGGAACGGAAGCGTTCCTGACCAGCCGTGTCCCACAGCTGCAGTTTGATCTGTGTGCCGTCCTTCATCTCGATGAGGCGTGCAAAGAAGTCAACGCCCACTGTGGGATCCGAAAGCTGCGCAAAAGAAATACAAAACAAAAGATTAGCACAGGCTTCAAGTACGAATTAAAATAAGACAAAAAAAGACAAACAAAAATGCGCACAGTCCAAGGTTGCCACACTTTGTTTTTTGTTTTCCTTTTTTTTTTTTTTGCATGCATTATCAGTTACTCACACTCACACACACACAGCACATAGACAGCGGCTGCGACAGAGCATCTCAGCCTTTGTCTATATTACATACATATATATATACTTTGTATACTAAATTAACCATTTAATTATGTAATTATCATTGTGGCACACTCACTTGACACACATATTAAGATTACAATTAAGTCATTTACCTCGGCGAATTTTCCATCTGTAAAGAATTTTAACAGTGAACTTTTGCCCACTGTGCTGTCGCCGATGAGAATTAAACGGAATTGATAATCAAAGATTGGCTCCACCATTGTGTTTCTCCACACCCCGCTCCGCTATACAGTAGTTGAGTGTGTTACAGTTATTTGTTGCTGTGGTTGTTGTTGTCCCCTTTGACCCCTCTCGTTTGTTGATATTTTGCGTTTTAAACTCAAATTCGCTTCACGTCCTTTTTTAGCTAGAGACGCTGCTTCCAAACACACCCACAATTGCAGCCGAAAAATTGCTGATCTTTTCCTTGTAATTTCAACGAGCAATATTTTTTAAATAAACAACAACTATATTGTTTATTGAATTTAAGTAACTCAGCTGCTCAGTTTTGTTTGTTTTTTTTTTCTAACGCACATAAATTGTATGTGTATGTGTGTGCGTGGGCTGGTTTCAGGGCTGGCAAAAAAAGTACAATGCGGCTGCAAGTACTCATATGCAAAGTGGCAGCGCCAAAGAAAATTCAAATTAGCATCGATTTAAGTTGAGCTCTCGGGTATTCACAAACTTAATATATGAAGATATGTTGACTATAGAAATTAGGCTTAAATAATTTAAGCCTACAACAGGTGCAATTGTTTTTGAAAAGCTCAAATCAAATAATAACGAAATTACGATCTATCGATAGACATTTAGTAGTTGCAGCTGCCATCACTAGCTGTCAAATTTGACATTAGTCCGTTTTATTTCGGCTTTATTTTTATATTGTTTTTACTTTGGCATTACACAAATGTACAATAACAGACGGGTACCAATACCAAGCAACATTTGCGCCACTACACTTAACAAAGAACGCACAACGGCGCACGAAAACTAGGAGCAGCTGTTAACTGCTAACTGTTCCATACGCCCGATCAACGTGTGCGCCTGAGGTTATCGAACAAACCAATAATATATATATATAAATATATAACATATAGATGTTCAAATTTGTGCTGCACGACGCCGTTGGCTATGTGCGCAGTAATGTGCGTGAATTCAGTCTCAATGCGCTGCGGCTGCTGCCTCAATTGCCACAGTTGAGTCCCTACGATGTAAGTATCGATCTGCGGAGCTATCGATCAATGTGATTCCAACTGTTGTTGCCCCCAGGTAAACATTACCCTGAAAGAGAACGAGTTTGTGTACAACTTCCCGCTGGACGGCATCATACGCAGCTATGAAACAAATCAGCTCGGCTCCAATTCCCCCTGCGAGGATTCGCGCACTGAGGCCAGCCTCTTGCATCGGAATGGATTCATCTGCGGCATCTTTGACGGGCATGCGGGCGCCGCCTGTGGCCAGGTTGTATCGAAGCGGCTCTTGCGCTACATCTCGGCTGCGACGTTGCCGCGCCAAGTGCTGCGCGAGCAGATGAAACAGGACTGCACCAGCCAATCCTTTCTCAAGTGTCACAACGACAACGTGGACTTTGTAAGCGAGATCCGGCCCTTGTATGAGCAGAGCTTTCAGCGCTATATTAAGCGGCTGAGCGGCGAACCGACGCGGGATGTGGCCACCGAGCTGGAGCAGGCGTTCCTCCAGCTGGACACGGACTTGTCCGAGGAGGCGCTGACCACCAACGATGCACGCACAATGGGCGTGGCGCTGTCGGGTGAGTTGCGGGCAGACATTGAAGCAGATGCGAGCAGCAGCTGACATTCTCTGTCTGGTTTCCTTTCGCAGGTGCCGTCGCCTGCCTGGTGCACCTGGAGGGGCTGCAGCTGCACGTGGCCAGCACTGGAGACTGCGGCGCTGTGCTGGGCGTGCTCGACCCAGAGACGAATCAATGGCACCCCAAGAAGCTCAACATTGAGCACAACGTGGAGAACATGCAGGAGGTGGGCCGCATTCTGGCCGAGCATCCGCGCGAGGAGCGCGAAACGGTGATACGCAATGGACGGCTGCTCAGCCAGCTGGCGCCGTTGCGTGCCTTTGGCGACTTCCGCTACAAGTGGCCACTGGAGACGCTGCACGAGAAGGTGGTGCCCATGTTCGGGGAACAGGTGCTGCCGCCCAACTACTACACGCCCCCGTACCTGACCGCGCGGCCGGATGTGCAGCAGCACGAGCTGTGCTCGCACGACAAGTTTCTAGTCATTGCCAGCGATGGCCTCTGGGACTTCTTGACGCCCAGCGAAGTGGTCGGCCTTGTGGGCGAGCACATCAACTCGAAGAAGATACTGGAGCCGATGCGACTGCCGCCAGGCGATGTCAAGCTGCAGCAGATCTCCGAGCATCTGGCGGAGCGCAAGTAAAAGCCCTCTCTATATATATTATATTAATGCGAACGTGTCTAATTTGAATCCCATCTCTTGTTCTAGAGCGGGTCTGACTCGTAAACCCATTGATCAGAATGCCGCGACGCACTTGATACGCCATGCGCTGGGCGCCACGGATTATGGCATTGAGCACTCGAAGATCTCGTATTATCTGTCGCTGCCACAGGATGTGGTGCGTCTGTATCGGGACGACATAACCATCACCGTCATCTTCTTCAACTCGGAGCACATCGCCAGGCTCAAGGGCGAACCGCTACCAACTCATCCACCACCACCTAGCATCATCTCACAGGCGCCTGGGGCGTGAGCTCCATTCTACTACTAGTTGCTATCCCATCCTATTGAGTCTATGGCCTCGGCGAATATTTTTCCCGTTTGGCCAGCAGTCGTTATTCTTGTAGTCGCTTAAGTTTGTTTCTTGTTTAATTTTTTGGTTTCTTTCGCCAACATATATACACATATTTTTTCGATTCTCTCGCCCAAATCTAAACAAATTGTTGTTGTTGTTGTCGTTAAGCGCGCCAAAGTGCCACAGGACCTTGGCCAGATGCCAATAAAAATTTGCAAAGCTAATTAACCCTTAAACGAAACAGGCTTCAGCTATGAAAACTGTTTTCTAGTTAGTTCAAATATATAATTTAAATAAATTGTATGGCATAAGTGAAATATGTTCAATTGTAATTATGTTGTGAGAGTAGAAAGTTGAAATAGAGGTAGAGTGATTAAAAGCCAGCTAAGAAAAGCTTTAAAAACGCTTAAACTAGCGGGCGCAGCGACAAACAGCCTTAGCAATATTAATTCCCATATTCATGTAGATCATGAATATATATATACATTATGGTCAACGAAATGTCTGCAAATGGCAGTAAAATGGGATTTTCTATATATATAACTTTCTAGCTGCGCTCTCAAATTGAGCTTAATGTTAATGTTAACAGTGGCGCTCATGTTATTATCAGTGACGCGCATGTTATTAACAGCGCTGTTAAGTTGTGCATGGGAAATAGAAGAGTTAGCTTTGAGTGTGAGCGAGAGGGAGAGCGCCGGCTGCAATTGTATCGAAAAGGAAAGATATAAATGAATTTCGCCTTGTTTATTTGTATATATTTATAATTTGAACTGTTTTTCCTTTTCTACTTTTTTTTCGAGAATTGATTAATTTATTTTACAATTATATTCATTACACTTGAAGGTCGTACAGGCTAATATACTTAAATCAAATATTTTTTTCTTTGTTTTTGGGAAATTTACGTTAAAACATACGATTATACAGATAGACATATATATATATACATATATGCATATGTGTCGGCATACATACATATATATATATATACATACATGGTATATGGAAGTTAAAGCGAGGCTAAAGCTACAGACAAACACTTACAAAAGAAAAATTAGAATTTCAACTGGGCTGGGGGCAGGCATGAATATTTTTTAGTTTTTGTTTTTTGTTTGGCTAGAGAAACTACTAAAAAAAATGTCTAAATAAACATGCATATATATGTCGTTATATATATATATATATATATATATAGACTGTCTATATATATGTATGCATATGCAGCTAGTCCTTGGCATCCTGCTCGGCCACCTCCTGCCTGCTGACACAGTTAAGGAATTCCATTTGAATGTGCGTAATCTGCGTCTTGCTAAAATATTGCATTTTCTTTTTGAGAAAATCGAAAAACAAATCCAACTCGTCGCGCTTGATCAGCGCCTGCGCAAACTGCTGCTGCTCCTCGTCCTTGATCAAAGTGCTGCTCGAGGCGGCCACACTGATGGAGGACGAGGTGGAGCCGCCGCCGCCGCCGCCACCGCCACCGACGATGTTATTTGGATTGCCCGGACAGCTCAGCGGCGGCAGCTGCAGTATAGTTGTCGCCCCATTGTATGGCGTATTTGTTGATGTATTGCACAATGTGGCAGCTGCTGCTGCCGCCGCGGCCGCTGCCGCAGCTGAAGCTGTTCCTGGCTGTGACTGCAGCCCCACCCCCGCACCCGCTCCCGCCGGCAGCGTGGTGCTCACCGTGGCCGCATTCAGCGCCATGGCTGGCGTACTGGATATGGTGACACTGGTGCTCGTCGCCTCGGTGACATCCACGAGCGCTATTTGCTGCGTGCTGCCCGCCTCATGGCAGCGCTGACTGTTCGCAGCAGAGCCTGAGGTGGATGCAGCCGCCGCCGCCGCTGCTGTGGTCGTCACTAGCGTGAGATTCTTGAGCTTGGTGTCGGCGGTGATGACGCTGCCGCCGCCAGCCAGGACGCTATTCGTGGCCGTGGCGCTGCTGACCAAGTGGTGAGAATGTTGCTGATGCTGTGTGTGTGTATGTGTGTGGGTGTGTGCGTGTGCGTGTGCACGCAGCGGCACGCTGACCGTGGTGCGTGTCTCCGGCTCCGGCTCAATGTCCTCTATGCAGAACTCATCGGCATCAATGTAGTGGAAGCCCTTGCTGTCGACCACATCGCTGCTGCCGTCCACGCCCAGCTCGCAGTGTGTGCCACTTGCCTCCTCGTACAGGCAGACCTCCTCGTAGTCCACCTCGGCTGCAGTGGCGCCATCCTCGTCTAGCTCATGCTTGACAATGTCCACCACCTGGCCATCATGATCCACCACATCATCATCATCATCCAGCTCATCGTCGACAACGTCATCGTCATCGTGTGTAATTTGTGACAACTCAATGCTGGAAATGCTGCCGTCGTGCTGCTGCTGATGATGATGGTGATGCTGATGCTGATGATGCTGCTGCTGCTGTTGGTGATGATTATGCTGATGCTGCTGCTGCTGCTGCTGCTGCTGATGATGATGGTGCTGCTGCGGCATGGCCATCCTGTGCGCATGATGATGATGGTGCACCGTATCATCGGCCACGCTCTCCTCATAGGCGGTCATTATGAACGCCTCGGTCTCATCGCTGACGAGCGTTATCTGTGAGGAGGACAGTGCCGTTGTATCCGAATGCTCATCCTCGTCGATAATGTCATGCTCCACATCGTGGTCATGATCGACGCCACCACCAACACCACCATCAACAACACCATCCTCATCCTCGTCATCATCCTCATCGTCCGGCTGCTTCTTAATCTGCACCAGAGCGGCCAGCGCATTGCGATGCGCCTTCAGCTTGGGCTGGTACACCTTCGACAGGAAGTCCAGCTGCTTGGCATAGCGCCACTTGGACAAGCGTCCCTCGATGCACTTGGGCGAACGGCGACGATACTGATGATAGGTATCCCTCAGGTTTTTCCACTTGCGTCGCACCTCCTGCACGCTGTACTTGTCTGCAAAGAGTTGGTCAATTAATGTATCCACATATATACAGATATATATAAATATGTGCGATTTCAGCCAGCTGCTGCTACTCACTGCCCATTTGCTGGGATACCTCCTGCCAGCCGCTCAATATGTCCGGACGTCGCCGTTGATTCGGCTGCAGCTTGTAGTTATATAGAGCCGGATTCTGGCGCACCAGATTGATAAGCGTGATAATATCGTCCGTGGGCGCATTGTCCTTGTGATAACGCTTGCGCTCCGACATGCTGTATCTGTGTGTGTGTGTGTGAGTGTTTGTGTGTACGTGTAGATATGTGTATGTATGTGTATATATATATATACAAATATATAAATATATATGTATATACTTTGTATTAGCTTGTTGCTGCTATTCCCCGTATTATTCCACTGACAGCTGTGCGCTGGGCAGCCACTGGCAAATGTTATTGTTTACACCTTTTGCGTGTAATTACGTTTATTATTAAATTTCGGTGTCAGTTTCCTCTCTCTTTCCTGCTGTGTGTTCAATTGATAAATGGTCTGGCATGCCAAGACATTTGGCTTGCGCGTACGTGTGCTCCAGGCCAGCCAAAGTGCACACACAATTTAACAATTAATGCACACGTTTCTTACACACACCGTTTGGGCAACCACGAATTGACCATGTTTAATTACGCAGAAAAAACAAAATTTTTTGATAGAAATTTCTTTGGGCTACTCAAGAGCGTTGCCGTACTGTGTTTGTGTATGCTGGGGCCAATTGAAGCGGTTAGCGTTGCCAGAGCGCTGCAGCGGTATATTCCCAGCAGTCAACCCTAAATACTATCGTTTGCATAGCACCTATCGCATCGTCATTCTTACTGGAATAAACATCGTTGCAGCGGCAATCGATGCACTTTTGTGCCAACACAACAAATGCTTCTGAGAAACAAAAAAAATATTATTATAGCAACGCTAATCGCTCTGCATTAATGTGCAAATTCAACTTTTCACCACTGAGTGCATCGCCTAGTGACTGCAGGCAGCGTAGTATCGGCAGACCTGAGTGCCAAACATCGCTGCAGCGGTAATCGATGCATTTCTGTACCTACCCAATCTGCCATCACTAGTTTTATTTCTGCATTCGTTTTGCCATTTTGGCTGCCAACAATTTTTCCATAATTTTCCAAATTGTTGAGTGAAAATGAGCACGCCCACCAAAAACAATGGCACTGGCTTAGAGGATGTGAATATACCCGGCCAAGCGTTCTTGCGTGAGGCGCTCACTTCTTGCACCGATCCGCTCAAGGCTATTGAAAGTTTTCAGGTTTGTTTACCTCTGATAAAAAGAAAAAAAGGGCGCGAAAATTATATTTTATTGCATACAAATTACCTTCGGCAGTTGGAGAATGGTGTTTTGTTGCCGTCGCTGCGTCCCATGCTGCCGCTGTTGGACTTGCATGGCGTGCGTCGTCTAGACTTTCACACCTCGCTCATGGAGGAGCTGCGCGACAAGCTGATTGCGCACATCAACGATCTTGGCCAGAAGGAGCCGCGTGAGCGTGACAAAAAGCTCAAGGAGCTGCTGGTCAAGAGCTTTCCCGTGGTGCGCGTCAAGTCGCTGCGTCCCGTCGTCATGGCCATCTTGCGCAACACGCAGCACATCGATGACAAATACTTGCGAATCTTGGTGCGCGATCGCGAGCTCTATGCGGACACGGACACCGAGGTCAAGCGTCAAATATGGCGCGACAACCAATCGCTGTTCGGCGACGAGGTGTCGCCACTGCTGTCGCAGTATATTCGCGAAAAGGAGCACATTCTCTTCGATCACACAAATCTCAACAATTTGTTCTTTCAGCCCACGCCCAAGGTGCGCAGGCAGGGCGAGGTCGTTCAGAAGCTGGCCAACATGATCGGCACCAGTGTCAAGCTCTATGACATGGTTTTACAGTTTCTGCGCACGCTCTTCTTGCGCACACGCAACGTCCACTATTGCACGCTGCGCGCCGAGCTGCTGATGGCGCTGCACGACCTGGAGGTGCAGGAGATCATCTCGATCGATCCATGCCACAAGTTCACCTGGTGTCTGGATGCCTGCATCAGAGAGAAGAATGTGGACATTAAGCGTTCGCGTGAACTGCAGGGCTTTCTCGACAACATCAAGCGTGGCCAGGAGCAGGTGCTGGGCGATCTGTCCATGACCCTGTGCGATCCCTATGCCATTAACTTCTTGGCCACCTCGGTCATTAAGATACTGCAGCATCTGATCAACAACGAGGGCATGCCCAGGGACAATCCGATATTGATTCTGTTGCTGCGCATGCTGGCGCTCGGCCTCAGCGCCTGGGTCATGATCGATTCGCAGGACTTCAAGGAGCCCAAGCTCGACGCCCAGGTGGTCACCAAGTTTCTGCCGGCTCTCATGTCGCTCATGGTCGACGACCAGTGCCGCAGTCTGCACGGCAAGCTGCCGCCCGATGAGCGCGAATCTGCTCTGACCACCATCGAGCATTCGGGTCCGGCCCCAGAGGCAGTCGAGACCTTCATTCAGGAGAGCTCGGTCTCCAGCATTCTGGCTATGTATTACACGCTGCATACGGCTCGCACCAAAGATCGCGTGGGCGTGCTGCGCGTGCTGGCCATTCTCTCAGGCTGCAAGGACGATCGCGCCTATGAGGATCCCTTCTTGCACTCGTTGATCGCACTGCTCATACCCATGAGCGATGAGTTCGGCACCGAAGACTTCTGCACCACGCTCTTCGATGAGTTCATCTTTGCCGGCCTCACGCGCGAGAATGTGACCTCGCGGCACATGCTGAAGCTGCTCTGGTATGTCCACAACAAGCTGCCCGCTGGCCGCCTGGCGACCCTAATGAAGGCCATGCAGCCGACCACGGCGCACAACGAGCACATCCACAAGCTCTACGAGTCGCTGCAGGAGCGCATTGGCTCAGTGCCCGCTGGGCCGATGCAGCCGCCAGAGCCAGTAGCTGCAGCCGAAGGAGCAGCAGCAGCTGCTGCTGGAGCTGGGCCCGGTCCGGGGCCTGGCGTTGCAGTAGCAGCCGCAACAGTTGGCATTGCCACAACAGTTATACAGCCAACACCAGCTGCTGCTGCGGCTGCGGCTGCGGCTGCTGCTGCTGCAGCAGCAAATGAATTTGACTCGCCCATGAAGAATCTGGGCACTCCAGGTCCACACTACAGTCCCCAATAGCCGGAGGCATTGGCAGCAGCAGCCCCAACTACTGCTCCTGCTCCTGCTCCCCTATTAGCTGCGCCAACTTCAACTCTTGGCTAAATCCTTTGGCCTAGTCAGCAGTAACTGAATCTAATCCAAAACCAAGCCATAGATTTTATTCGATATACTCTTTGTGTCTATATATGCAATAGAAGCTTTTCAGCCAAAGCTGCGAATTAGTTTTTATTAGTTATATGTGTCTATATAGAAGCTACCGTAGAAGTATCCAAAACTCCAGATATTGCTCGTCATGGAGTAGTTAACTTATTAACTTATATATTTATATTCTAAGCTATGATATAGCTATAAAGCAAAGATTTTTTTGTCCTATTTGTCTAAGTATAGATATATATATATATCTATATCAGTATAGTCAGAATATATATTCACTATTTAACAGTTCTTAAGTGTCTATAAGATAACCCACCAAATGTCTAATAATAATGCATATAATATATATATGTCCAGATATCTAATCACTCAACAATTTGTCCATTTAAAACATATTTGCCAACCAATAATCAATAATCAACTAATTGTCCATGCCGAAACTTATATTCTTATATTATAATATTCTATATATATATACTCTATATATATATATATATATATATATATATATATATGCTCTATATAACCAATGTCCATATATATGCAAAAGCCACTGAATGTCTATATATATAAATATTACAAGCCATAGATACTTGAATAATCAACTAAGTGTCCATATATACACACACATATATATATATAGATTTATAAACCAATATACATATACAATTCGATATAGTTCCAGGAATATATATATGTATATGTATATTCCATATAAACTATCAGAAATAAGATATATTCAGTTCATCATTCCACCTATATTAACTTATTACAAATCTGTTTGAGATCTGAGATGATCCCATCAAATGGTTCCAAAACTCTGCCTGGAAATGTTCATATTTAGTGTATATACTAAATAAATTATATACTAAATATGCGCTAATAACTTGTAAGCAACTAAGTCACATGCAATTGCATTTAAGCACATAGTAACTTAACTTTAATTGTTTAACTATAACATATCCTATTATCATAAATACACATAACATAACCTCAAAAAAAATTTAAAAAAAAAAAAATATATATATATATATATATATGTACTTATACATATACATATTCAAATACAACCACTTTTCAACTTAACTCAATATACTCGACTTTAAGATCAGATCTCCTACATATGGAACATAACATAACCTCAAATATATTAGAGTTTTTCGATGTTTTACACACTAATTGATGTCTATTCAGACAACTAATATATTCTATAAGAAATTCAATTTTATCTTAAGCTTAAAAACACATACATACACATTATATATATATATATATGCCTATATCATATATCCGGATATATCGTATATCGACTATATATATACTGCTATATATATATATATATACATATATAAACAAAACCTACATTTTGACTACAGCTACTTCAATGAAATTGAAATTTTTATAAGTGTCTATAACTATATGAATAAATGTACGTGTTGGTGTCTATCTAGCCGGATATAAGCTGAGTTTTATTACCGATTGATTGATTGATTGTTGACCAACCTGTTCAATTCAACAGAGTCTTGAATACTATTTCGAGTTTTCTAACTGGTTGATTGATTTATTGGTAGCCCACCTATTATGTAGTAGAAAAGTTAGCTTTATCACTGTAAGACTCGATTTTGAATCATTGCTTATATTTTCTTTAATTAATTGATGGATTGATTAACTGATTGATGACCAGCCTAGAAGAATCTTTCGAGAGCTCAGTTTTTTAGTACAGTCGTTAGCTTTATAGCGGACTCCATTTTGTAATATTCTTTACATTTTTATTGCTGATTGATTGATTGATTGAGTGATTGAACATTAGTATAGAGGCTGAGCCGCTAAAGTTTCAAACTATCTTGTGTATTTTGACGATGCGAGATAAAGTATTGGGAAATTCCTGAAAATTTCTTACCCATGGTTTCATAGATTGATCCGACTGATTGATTGATGAGCGTAGAACCCAAATTAGAGCTTGAGTGATAAATATATTTTAAAGTGATTGCCGTGTTTCATTATATGACAAGATTTCGAATATCTTGTCTCCTTAGCCAGATTGATTGAATGACCGACTGATTGATGATCAACATAGAACCTGAACTGTTAGAGCAAGATAGCAAACATATAACAGAAGGATATTTTTAAAGAACTTCATAAGCCAAAGGAAAACAAGTAAGAAAGCTCTAGTCGAGACTGCTCGACTACGAGATCCCCTGAACCCTTCCAGGAACTAATATTTCAATAATTCGTCGTTTCACTTCTACTAACACATGCACACACATACAAACATACGCACGCACGTATAAACAGGCATGGGCTGCCATGTGGGCTTACATTGGGAACTTAATTGTTTAATATCCTTTTTTGTAGACGGACAATCTTGATAAAACTTTCAGACCGTGATTATAACATTAAAATGTGTGTGTGTGCCAACGCTCAAGTCTCTAGTAATTGAAATACGGGTTTTGCAAACTTGTAGGGAAGGGGGTGTTTCGAGGGGCGGGGGGTAAAATATGACAAAAACCGAAACTCTTAAAAATACATATGAATACACATATTAAATTTGGAAACTCTAGCTCTAAAGGTGTATTCAATATCATTTTTTACTGGTTTTTACTGGATAAGGTTTTTAATCGATAACAAAATAACGGGAGCAGTTATCGATTTTTGAAAACAAACTTGATATGCGCGCTATATATACGGACCTATGAAAAAAAATTTCAAGTCTCTAGCTCTTATATCTTCTGAGATCGACGGGTTCATACATACGGACAGGCGGACAGACAGGCAGACGGACAGGGCTAAATCAACTTAGTTCGTCGTCCTGATCAAGAATATATATACTTTATGGGGTCTGCCACGCCTCCTTCTGCCTGTTACATACTTTTAACAAAACCATTATACCCTGATTTTCCATTTTCAATGGGTTCAGGGAATAAAAACAGCGAGTTCTTATGCTTATCAAAATAGAGACCATTATATTCAAAACTTTCGCATAGATCGCTTACAACTAGTTGACAGTAATTGTGAATGGAATATCAGCAGTAGACCAGAACAAAAATAAAAAACAATCAAATTTATGCATTAAAATAAGAACAGTAAATCGCAGATGAGGTGCTTGGGATGCTCGGATGCTCGGATGCTTGGAGGCTGGGATGCAGGCATGCATGGACAATTAACACTCAATTCTTGTCCGCTTCGAGGTCGGCTATCGTCGGCTCTGGTGTTGAGGACGATGCAGGCTGGGAGGACGACGATGATTCCGTTTCACAGCCATCCGGCTCGGCGCTCTTTCGATCTGAGTCAGGCCGAGTGGGCGGCGGCGGTGACGATGGCTCCGCTGTGAGCAGCTTCTCGATGGCAGCCGCCGCAGCAGCTGCTCCTCGGGTGCGCGTGCAGGGCGACGAGGGCAGTGGATAGGTGAGCGTTGAGGAGGATTGCGGCGCCGGCGCATCGATCACAAAGTTCTCCTCGTTCAGCTTGTAAAGCTCCAGGTATTCGTTGTAGATGTGCTCCCACTGAGTGTGCGGCTTCAGGGACTCCAGCACGCACTGCATCAGCTCGTGCTTCGGCGCACACTGCGGGCAGGAGGAATTGAAAGCAGATTAGATTGGATTGATTGAAGTATCGAGTGAACTTTACTATAAGAAGAGGCTGCTCTTGAGTCGTCAAGAGAGTTGGGTAAGCTGCTAAAGTTTGTCTAAGTCTACTTAATAAGACTTTTGCCAGCTCTCTTGTAAAAGCGTTTTCTAAAATTGAAGCAACTTTCATGAAAACTTAACTAGGCATCAAAAGTACACATTCACTTAATTTAAAGAGCCTCTGTGGAGCCCTTTGCAGCAGCTTTTATGTGAAAAGTTTCTTTACTGCATTGAGGCTGCTTCAATAAAACCTTCTCTTATCAAGATCTTAACATAAACTAAGCTCAAATCCTATAAGCAACTAATCCTATTTACAACAAACTGTATGGGCTTCATTTAAACTGCTTTTATAAGAACTTATACTAAGCATGATTTACATTAACGTGACTTTGTTGAGCCTCAACTATAGTTTACAAAAGCTTTCATGCACGCATATTTCAATGTCTTCTACAAAAGTTCATTACTATTTATAAAAGTTTCGGCTAAGGGTTTTAGAAATATCAACAACAGCTTTTTCAAAAGTTTGTCTTAATCTCAATTTCAGCAGTTTTCACAAAAGCTCTGATTTATTAAGCCTAAGCTTGCCTATATTTAATTTCATGTGTGCTTTTACCAAAGATTGCCCTAATCTTAATTTCAAAAGCTTTTACAAAAGCTTTACTCAAATGAAGCCTAAGCTCGCATAAACTTAATTTGAAAAAAGAAGAGAATCTAAAATGCTTTCCTCAACTTAATTCAAGCAGCTTCTACAAGGGCTGAGCTTTCAAAGCTCCCAATCCCTTATACAGCTATTCACCTGCGTTACCTCCGGGTCCCTATTGAGCAGGCCATCCAAGAACAACCGCAACCGCTTCTCGGTGCCGTAGGTGGCCAGCTGGAAGGTGAGCATGACGTGCCAATGCTTGAGCTCCTCAATGGCCTCCATGGCCTCGCACAGTTTTATTTGATTCTCCAGGAAGAGCACCTTGGCCGTTTGCTGCCAGCTCTCTGGATCGCTAAAACACAATTGAGATTAGCTATGGGATGTAGAGGTTATGTCAACAGCTGTAAGCTCACATTTCGACGGGTCCGCGCAGGCTGAGATAGTTCTGTGTGCTGGCCTGCATGCTGAGCAGCGGGAACTTGCGATTCACGTGCTCCAGATCTCGCGGCAGTGAGCCACGGATGCCGTTGAACATGATGGCGTCGCCCGTGGCCAGCACCAGCCAGGACTCTAAGGTAGTGGAATAGGAGTAGGAATTGCCGCTGGGAAAGCCAATCAGGGGCATGCCCTGATCCGTGATAGCGAACTGCAGCGCCATGCCGTGCTTGGACAGCAGCTCCAGGCAGTTGGTGGCCAGTCGAATGCGTCGTTTCGTGATGTGCCATATCCTCAATAAGCCGCTTTCGGTGAGCACGCCCACCATCTGATTGTCCGGACTGAAGGCGCAGTGCACGGCCACGCTGTTCAACGAGATGGCCGGAAAGATGGGGCAGCCGGTGGGCATGGCCAACAGCCGCATGCTGCCATCGAGCGAGCAGAGCATCACATATTTGCTACACAGATTCACGTTGATCACCGGCGACCCCACATACATCTCCCAGAGCTGTTCCCGGCTCAGCTGCGCCGACACCTTGGCGACCATGCCGTAGCCCGTCTTCAGGTGCCCGTTCTGCACATGGATGCGATAGTCCTGCGATGATTTGGTGAACTCACACTTGCTATTCGCCGTGATCTGCATCTTCGGTCCGAGCGTATTGCTGCTATTCAAATCGCACAGCAACTGCATCGAATTTCGACGCGGTGCTATTGTTGCCGTCGCCGCCGGCGCCGGGGGCAACATCAGCCGTCCCACCGGCTCGGGCCGTGTGAACAGCGGCTCTGGCATCAGTGGCTCCACCCCACTCACTGCATTCGTTGTGCCCGCTCCGGCCGTGCTCAGGCTGTGATTGCTGCTGTTTGTATTGTTGCTGTTGCTGAAAGTAGAGAAGGGAGAATAGGTTAGATGAGAGCCGAATTGATTGGGCTAGTGGGGAGCAGCTAGAGAATCTAGAAATCTTAGTTCCTGACTCAATTGCTGACATATGATCGGTGACCTCTGCTAGCCATGATCTACATTTGCTGCTCTTTTGCTCACTGAGCTGCTTTGGGGCTAATTCTTCAGCCATAACCAGGCCAACAATGGATGCACTTGCTCCTGCTTGAATTCTAAAAGACTTTCCCAGCTTATTTTTTCTCTTCTTTATCTTATTATTTCCTGTGATGCTCTTGCTCCTGGTGGATTCCTATAGTTTCCCATGCTTCTTCTGCTTACTTCTCTCTTAAACTTTCCCAGCTCTCTTCTTCTAGCTGTCTTCTTCTACTGCTACCTATTCCTCTTCTTCTTTTTCTTCCTTTTCTTCTTCTTATTTCAACGTTTACTCCAATGACCTGCCTTTGATGCACTTGCTCCTGGCTGAATCCTAGACTTTCTCAGTTATCTGTCTTCTTCTTCTGCTAGTTATTCGTCTTCTTCTTTCTTTTCTTCTTCTCATTTCATAGTTTACTCCAATGGCCCGCATCTGCTGCACTTGCTCCTGGATTTTAACAGGAATCCTGGACTTTCTCCGCTAGCTGTCTTCTTCTTTTTCATCTTCATCCTCTTCTTCTTTTTCTTCTTCATCTCCTTCTTCTTCTTCTCATTTCACAGTTCATTCCAATGACCTGCCTTTGATGCTTTGATGGGATGTGAATAGGAATCTTATACTTTCCCAGCTAGCTGGATTCTTCTTCTGCTCTTCTTCTTCTGCTTCCTATTCTTCTTCTTCCTTTTCTTCTTCTCATTTCAAAGTAAATTTTAATGACTTGCATTTGATGCACTTACTCCTGGAATCCTCGGCTTTCCCAGCTAGCTTTTTCTTCTTCTTCTTCATCTTCTTCTTCTTCATCATCTTCTTCTTCATTTTCTTCTTCTTCTTCATTTTCTTCTTCTTCTTCATCTTCTTATTCTTCTTTTTCTGGCTGAATCCTAGACTTTCTGAACTGCCTTCTTCTTCCTCTCCTCCAGTCTAACTTGAGCATAGTTCTACAGCATTCTACAGTGAACGCCATGCCCATGATGCACTTGCTCCAATTCAATTCCATGGAATTAACTAGAGATGTTCGCTCTAGAAGAGATTACTATGCAGTTGTCACCTGCTTCATTCTTGCTCTCTCTCAATAATCCTGATCCCTTATCGACTCCTCTCATCATCATCATCATCAATCCCCGCTGGCTGTTAATTATAGATGCTGCCCACCTGTTGCTTTGGATGCCCATGCTTGAGATCGGCTCCGAGAGATCGTTGAGCGGTATGAACATGGGCGTGATGCGTCGCTTGCCATCTTTGGTTCGCGTCTCTGTCTGTTTGTTGATGGCACGCGCTGGCAACGCTGCGCCCGCTTGACCCGGCTGGACAGGCAGGCGTCGCTCCATGGCCGCATTGGGCAGCGCATAGGAGGTGAACTCGGGCACGCTTCGTGTCTGCTGCTTGATGGCATAGTTGTCCTCGATGCAGCCGCCGTATTTGCGCTTGAAGATGGCCTTCCTCTCCACCTCGGAGACGCGTGTGCCCAGCTCCTCCTCATTGAACTGCAGGCAGGCGATGGTGCCGTCGCCGCTGCAGGCCATCAGCAGGCACTGCTGCGGACCCCAGGACAGGTCCAGCACGCTGTCATTGAACAGTTCATGGATGACGATCATGGGACGCTGCAGCGCCGTCATCCACACGGACAGCGAGCGATCCCTGGAGCCCACGGCCAGGACACAGTACTGCATCGGTTTGCTGGGACTATCGCCGGCCATGTACCGTGTGAGTATGGAGCTGTGGAAGCGCACGCAGGTCACCGCTTTGCGGTGGCCCACAAAATCTTTGTCACATTTCCAGCCCTCGCGCTCGACTATTTGGGCTGTGGGTCCGCCGCCGTTCATGGCGTGCGCGGAGACCAGATACTGGCCATCGGGTGACCAGGAGAGGCGCAGGATGTGTGTGGTGCCGCCGCACTCCTGAAACGGTTCCGTGATCGTTGTGCCGCACGACCAGTCCATGGTGCGCCAGATCTTGATGCTGCGATCGTCCGACTGCGAGGCCAGGTAATTGCCCACCGGATCCCAGGCGACGCCCTTTACCAAACCCGTATGTCCTTTCAGTGTTTGCAACATATTGGGCAGCGCCTGGCCATCCCAGACAATGATGGTGTTGTCTATGCTGCAGCTGGCCAAGAAGTAATCGTTGGGCGACCAGGCCAGATCGAGTACGTCGCCGTCGTGGCCGCGCAGCGTGTGTATGCACTTCCAGGATTCGTGATTCTGTTGCATGCCACCGGTGCCAAAGACACCGCTTGATCCTTGGGCCTTGCGCCAGATCATGATCAGCTTGTCATCGGAGCCGGAGGCAAGGAGCTGTCCATTTTGCGACCAGCGCACACAGTTGACGCACGCCAAGTGCTGATCCATTTGACAGAGCATGCGGGGCACCGATGCATCGTTCTCATCCTTCTCGGAGAGCACCGGCTTGAGGTTCCAAATGACAACGCGTCCCGAATCATTGCCCTGGCCGCCGGTCGCAAATTTCGTACAATCCTGGTGCACATCCACTGAGAAGATGGGTTTATCTACAAGCAAATCATAATGGGATTAAGTGGCCGGCTGCATGGAACCCTGCTTACCATCATGATGCACCCAACCAGGCTTCACGAGCCTCATTAGTGCGGCTGCTGTCTGTTGTTTGTAAATAACCGCGGTTCCAATTGCCGCTCGGTATTGTGTTTGCCGGCAAATAGGGATGTGAGTCACATAACGCCATATATCGAGTAGATTAATGCATTAATACCGATATGTCTGCCATATTATTATTACTTATTTAACAGCTAAACAAATAAACAAAATTAATATTTTGTATAATTGTTGTAATACAATTATGCAACAGTTATATATTTAAGTATAGCAGAAATGTATATATGTATTTCTAAGCAGCCATATAGATAAATATTTAGTATCATTTCGACACCAAGACGCCTGCGCGCTGATCTTGCCACAGTTTACATCGACTACTTGTATCTGGCGATTTGCCGCCAAATGAAGCTGTTATCGATAGCGGTCTGACACCATGCCGTTTTATAGCAACAACTAAGAACAGCAATTGCAGTTGTTTTTGGCATTATCGGCACTGCATTTTTTTGTTGTTCATTGCTAAATTAAACTTCTGCACTTTGTGTCAAGTTTGCCAATTTAAATGTTTTCAAATTTCGTGGTGTTGTGTTGCCGCGCAAAAATTCTTTGCATATTAATCGTCATCAATTGAAGAAAAATAATCGATGATTGTGTATCATATGATAATTCATCACTAGCGGTGTCCAAGCCAGCGGTATTGTGCTTAAACAAGATATCAATTAACAAGTGCAAATTGAATGAGTGCAGTGCATAAAATATTCAAAGAACAATTAAAGAAAAACAAAAATATATTGGCAGCGTCTAAAGCTGTCAATAATATTGCAAAACGGTAAGCAACCAAACCAACAAAACAATGAGAAAATAATGCGCATATGTATATGCAGATATGAGTGTGCATGTGTATGTGTGTGAGCTTGTACGTTTGCAGCCCAAACATTCAAAATAAAGCGAATGAGAATGCACAAAAGCGAAGGTTAAGCATAAAGCGGAGAAAGAACATAGTACACTTCCATACAAATGCGTTTATGCATGTGTGTCCGTGCGCGTGTGTGTGTGTGTGCGAATGCGTGTGCTTCTGTGTATGTGTGTATCTGTTCCAAATGCGTAGATAAAGCTGTTAACAATTTGTTGTTGACCTTCGATTTGCTAATCAAACGAAACGGCGGTCGCAAACCCAACAATGAACTCTTTCAATGGCAGCGGCAACTTAACCTCGTTCACAACAAGCCACAAATGTGCGGAAATACATACGGACGTAACTGTGTGTATGTGTATGTCAGCTACGAAAAAAACTTCGCAAAATTTATACACAGACTACCGCTGTCATATCATTTAATACTTGGTTTTTTTTTAATTAGTGAATCTTTTTGCGCGCGCTTTCTCTGCATGCACACATACAGTTACGTACACACGTACAGTGGTTACCGCTTACACACACACACACACACACACACACGCACGCTATGCATGCATACATACACAGAATTCGGTCTATTACTTAACAGGCAATGCGTTGAAGCAAGCAGACTGCTGTTGCTTACTCGCTCACTGTGCCAAAATGAGCACACAGGTAAGCGAGAGAGCGCGCAACCTACTTCCATTTTTGGTGTGCTCAGCTCTCTCGCAGGCTACGGAAAGCCAATGAATGTGCGCTTGTATGTGTGTATATTTGTGTTGGTCAAGAAACAGTTATTCAAGTCAAAACCAAAATGCCTAAAGTTGCATTTTTTTGTAAAGATTTTTACTTTCTATTTTAGTTGTGGTTGTTTTGTTGTCATTGCCGGGTATTACGCTGGCATTTTGTTTATACTGAATGAAAAACGACTGTGTGTTTGTAATACCGTTATTTCGAATATCGCTTGTATTTTTAGTTTTGCCGAAGAGCTTAACGGCAACCTGTTTCACGCATTGCTCTGTGCTACGCTCCTTCTGTTGCTGTTGTTATCGGCATTGTTGCTGTTTTCACATTCTTATGAGAATTCCAATAAGACAGGCTTGTCTTTCACTTTCTGCCAGACGCAATATGTGTGTGCGTGCGTGTGTGTGTTTGTAGGAAAGTTGATTTTTTCATGCGTGCCATAGCAAAAACAAGGTCATCGTTAATTATGTGCTGAGTGTGTGTGTGTGTGAGTGTGACAACAACAACCAACATCTTTGACGCATATACATATGTATCTATTTATAAACTGCGCTATTAGCACTCGCCCACGCAGTTCTTTGCAACTTTGGCTCATAATTACCCCCCCTTCTAATTCACCATGCTCAGTCCATTCATCACAAGTACAGTTATTGTTTTCTTTTGTTTTGCAATGGATTTTGATTGGTGTAAAAGAGACGGCTAAGGCAAAGTTACACACATACATACTTACATATATATATATGTACATACTTAAGCAGCTTGCCGTTGCTTAACATAAAACGTATTAAATTTTGACAAATTGTCGTTGCTTGCGTATTTGACTTTCTTGCACTTGCAAGTCTTTTGCCACTTGCTGCGCAGCGTCTTTAGCATCTTTGTAAACAAAAAAAGAGAGAAGGAGGAGAGAGAAAAAACAAAAACAAATCGAGCAAGCGCCATAGCAACCAACGAGTGCAGTTGACCTAGATTGTGGCCTTTTTGGTGGCGATTTGTTTGTTTTTGTTGCTGGCGTTGCCACTGGCACGTAGCACACGGCAAGGAAATATATACAGCTACCTTTTCCATCTTTTTTTTCGACATGTATTTTCGGCTACGCTTGCGGACACTTTCGCCGTAGCACAAGAAAACCAGCCTGCCAACAATTTGTTGCACTTTTCTTTGGTAAGGTAGTGTTGTAAAGCGTGCAAGCAGCAGCAGCTGACGGAGTTGCCACTTCGAGTTACATGGCCACATTAGATGTGCAAAGACAACTCCAATTAGATTAGCTCAAGGCAGCCGTAAAATTGTAATTGCAATGTTTATAACGCAACCTGAAAAACCAACACTCAAAAATGTAAGACAGAGACTTAAAATGACAATAGAGTATCAATTTGTAATCATGTGGAGTGTACCATTAGATGCTGTACCATCATTGGTACATTCGTTCTGCATGTGGCAACTGTGCTTACATCTCGTTTGTCACGTATTACATTGTTGTGGAGGGGGGTCTATAAATACACTAGTAAGCATACAAGTTGGCGGACGTGTGAGTGTGTGTGGCGCTTGATTTGAATTGCGCCTTAAATTTATGCATGTTTGTATGTACATACATACATATGTATGTAGCAAGAACCACAAGTACAACAGCAAGAACAACCAATCAGCGGCGCTTATCAGCTTTTTCTCGCACACGTTTTTGCCTTTTTATCAGCTATTATTGTTCTTATTTGTGTTTTACTTGCCACGCAAACAATAACAAACTATATGCAACCACCAACAGTAAATATATGTGTACAAATACATATACAATAAATTTCAAAATGTTTTGCCTCCTTTTGTTCTGTGCAGTGTGGCAACGCCGTGTTGTTATGCAAATTGTTGCTCTCACTCGCTCGCACTGTATCTCACTACTCCTGTATGTGTACTAGTATGTATGTATATAAATATACACATAAATATTTGCATGTGTGTGTGTGTGTGTGTGTACTTTTTTTTACAACCGGAATTTTTCGCTGTTGCTTTTGCTGCGCGCATTCTCACGTACACAAGCGCGTTTGTTTTGCGCTCAGCTGCTGGGGCTGCCGCTGCTTTGCTGCCTTACGCTGTTACTGTTGTCTTATCACTGCATTTGCTTTGTGCTACATATTCTCGGCGCTGTTTCGGTTTCGTACATTTTGCGCTGCACTCGCACACATAGGCGCGTACGCACGCACACAGATACCCACAGATACAGCGACGAATGGGTACGAAAAAGTGACGGCTGAAAAGCGGCGTCGGCAGCGTCGGCGTCAGCGTCAGCAGCAACATCAACGCAGCGCAGCGGTTTTATTTTATTTTATTCATTTTTTTGTATTTTTGGTTTGTCAGTTTGTCTTTGTGTTTCTTGCGTGCAGACGCGTTTCGATATTCTCCGTAAATTCAATTTGCACTTTATGCATAAAATATCCTCAAAATCAAAAATATTAATTGACAGTTAATGTTTCATTGACTTGTGAAATAAATAAGAAATTAAAAAAAAAGGAAAGAAAAACAATAAACGGAAATCTAGTGAATTAGATGTGAAGCTGAGGTAAATTGAAATTTAATGACTTAATATGGCTTTAAAACGCGACTAAATAGAAAATTTTGCCAAGATCAAAACATGTTTTTTTTTGACAATCATATGAGTGCATGCGTATGTGTAAGTGTGTGTACGTATGTGTGTACTTCTGTCTGTGTTTGTGTGGAGCGCGCGTGGCGTGGGCAGCTGCTGCAGCGGCAACAACAATCTAGTCGGCGTCCGGCACTAAATAAAAGATATCTAAGAGAGAAAAAATTTGTAAACCTGTTTACGCAGTAGGCGCATTTTCACCAAACCCACACCAAAAGACACACAAATACATACATACAGTTTGGCAAGAAAGTGTTTACACACAGGGAAAAAATTTTAATTTTTTACTTTGAAGCGAAATAAAAACAGAAAGAATATGTATATTCAAATTTTTTTTTAATGCAAATAGGTAAATTGAACAATTAACTTATTAGTAAGTAAAAAAAAAATAACAATATGTTTCCATTAACAAAAGAAAACAACAAAAAACAAAAAGAGTAACAAAAATCAGCTGCCAAGAAAGTGTTTACACAACTAAAACTATTAATTCATTATAGTGTCTTAACTACTTTTTAGTTAAAACTAATACTTTGTGTGGCCTCCGTTGGTATCTATGACTGCTCCCAAGCGTCTATTCATCGATTGGACCAGGTTTCTGACATATTCCACTGGGATATTTTGTCATTCTTCAAAAACAATGGTTTTCAGCTCAGTTTTATTCTTTGGATGCCTTTTGGCGGTTCTCTTCTTCAGATTAGCCCACAAAATTCTCAATGGGGTTCAAGTCCGGGCCTTGAGCTGACGTATCCAACACATTTTTATAGTTATAAAGTAGCCAGCACCTCAAAATATTTGCCTTATGTTTGGGATCATTGTCTTGATAAAACCTAAAAGTTGGTTTGCCATTGACAAAGAACCCAAATTTTATGGCACTGGTTATTAAATGTGTGCGCAAAATGTTCAAATAGTGTCCAGCATCCATGGTGCTCTCAATAAAACATCAAAAGTGTCAGAAGTGCACTAAAATGTAACGATCTCTCGTCCCGCGCAGCCCGGAAAAAAACATTGATGTCGGCAGATCACGTTCAAAGGCGTCTAACGTTTGCTAGAATGCACGGAAATCAGCCAGATTCATATTGGGATGATGTAATATTTTGCGATGAATCCAAAATGCTGCTATATTATAACGATGGTCCAACTAGAGTGTGGCGCAAGCCCTTAAAAGTCCTCGAGAAGAAAAATATAATACCGACTGTAAAGTTTGGAAAACTTTCGGTAATGGTCTGAGGGTGCATCTCAAGCAAAGGAGTTGGAGATCTATGTTTTATTGAGAACACCATGGATGCTGGACACTATTTGAACATTTTGCGCACACATTTAATAACCAGTGCCATAAAATTTGGGTTCTTTGTCAATGGCAAACCAACTTTTAGGTTTTATCAAGACAATGATCCCAAACATAAGGCAAATATTTTGAGGTGCTGGCTACTTTATAACTATAAAAATGTGTTGGATACGTCAGCTCAAGGCCCGGACTTGAACCCCATTGAGAATTTTGTGGGCTAATCTGAAGAAGAGAACCGCCAAAAGGCATCCAAAGAATAAAACTGAGCTGAAAACCATTGTTTTTGAAGAATGACAAAATATCCCAGTGGAATATGTCAGAAACCTGGTCCAATCGATGAATAGACGCTTGGGAGCAGTCATAGATACCAACGGAGGCCACACAAAGTATTAGTTTTAACTAAAAAGTAGTTAAGACACTATAATGAATTAATAGTTTTAGTTGTGTAAACACTTTCTTGGCAGCTGATTTTTGTTACTCTTTTTGTTTTTTGTTGTTTTCTTTTGTTAATGGAAACATATTGTTATTTTTTTTTTACTTACTAATAAGTTAATTGTTCAATTTACCTATTTGCATTAAAAAAAAATTTGAATATACATATTCTTTCTGTTTTTATTTCGCTTCAAAGTAAAAAATTAAAATTTTTTCCCTGTGTGTAAACACTTTCTTGCCAAACTGTACATACACTCAAGCAACTAGAAGAGAAGGTGGTCAAGTCTACCGTCTCTCTCTGTCCCTCGCAGGCTCCATACTCCTCCGCATACAACGGCAATTGCACTAATTTTTAAACGTTTAAACTTCGCAACGTTTACCAACACGTACACGTAATTTACCAACAACAAGCTCGCATCAAAGACGATCGCACACACACATAAGCATGCGCGTATCTAAATATATATGTATGTATATAAAGTGTGAATGTGTGTAGCACACGCGCCGGTACATACAGACATACATATATATGTACATACATATGACTGTATATACATGTGTTTGTATGTATATACGCACTTTCAACTTGAACGCCAATGCTCGAAAATCAGTGTCCCCAAAAATAAAATAAAAAGCATTAAAACGCACGAGCACACACACACGTACATACATACATATGTACATCTACATACAGGCACAATAACAACGCGCACCTGGGATCAAAGCGAGCAGCTCTGCTCAAAAGTCACGTCACAAGCGTCGGGGTGAATTGTGTATTTGTGTATGTGTATGTGTGCGTTGTTACTGTTTTTGTGCGAGAGTGCAACGAGCGCGCGCGCCAATGCAATTCAGTGTATATGTATGTATGCATGTAATGTGCATGTGTTTGTATGTATGTACATATGTATTTCATTTTTGCGCGACGCTTTGTTTACGCGTCCCCAAAGTGCATGCATACATGCACAAATGTGCGTAGACTTTATGCGAGCTGTATGTGTGTGTGTGTGTGTGTCTTTGCAAAACATTCGTGTGTATGTGTGTGTGGAGTGTGCGTGTTCAGTCAGCTGCTTTTGTGCCTTGCATTTGCCTGTACACAATTTAGCATTTAATTAGCATTATTATTATATGTATATGTACATATGTATGCATGTATAACATGCCACCTGCTAAATGTTGATAAGAGTGACAAAAGTTTCGCACTGATTTATATATATTTTGTTTCTTGTTTTAAATATTTCTTTTGTGCTGTCGCCGTTAAATGGCAATGAGGGGGAAAACACAAGTACGGCAACACTGTTGCCAGCTGTTATATTTTCACTTATTCTTCTTTGCACATGTATTCAATGGGAAGGGCAATGCTTTTATTATTCGCACGTATTTTTGCAATACAATTAAATGAAAATGAATATACATACAAATACTTGTATTATTTTGTGTATATGTACATATATACATATTTATATTTTTTTTTTTCATGCAACGAGTTGCGCTCTCGCAGCGTTGCCACTTGACACAATAGACCATAGAAACGACACATATTTTACAGCACTGTCACGCACAGTTGTTTGTTTTTTCTTTGGCCGTTTTTGAATTTGAAATTCATTTGCTTATAGTTTTTTTTCAACATTATTTCCATTGCAGCAAACAAACAACACAAATGCAGCGCAAAACATCGCAACGAGGACGATGGATGATGATGCCCGAGCTCAAATCAATAATAACAACAACAAGAGCCGTGCACAAATAGCAATTGAACAATTTGAAACCAGTGAAAAAAACGAAAATAAAAAAGTTACAAATATCGCACAAACATTGACTTACTAAGCAAAAAGAACACTAGTTAACTTTGTGACAACAGCAAAGAGAGCACCCAATCCCATTACAAAAAGAGAACAAATCTCTTCAACAACAATAATAATAATAATTAAGCAATCAAATTTTCATCATGTTCAACTTCCATAAGCCACGCGTCTATCGCTCCACGGACGGCTGTTGCATTTGCCGTGCCAAGTCGAGCAGCTCCCGTTTCACGGCGTCGCGCAAATACGAAAAGGAATCGATGCAGTGTTTCAATCTGCATGAGCCGCGCAATGGTGAAATCTGCAATGCCTGCGTCCTGCTGGTCAAGCGCTACAAGCGGCTGCCCGTTGGCAGCAAGCGTCATTGGGGACACGTGAGTGTGACAACAAAAGAGAAAGCTTAATTAAACCAAAACTAATTCACCCTCTCTCTTTCTGATTTTCCTTAACAGGTGGTCGATGCACGCGCTGGTCCCGGCACCAAATCTCTCGCCAAGCAAAAGAAGCGAGAGAACGATTCTGAGGTTAAATCCGGTGGTTCTTTCATACCCGAGAAATTCGCTAAGATATTCAAAAAGAATCGCAAAGGGAAAATAACGGCAGCAACAGCAGCGCCATCTGTCGCCAATCAGCAGCAACGCAATGGCAACAGTTCACCACACTCCGAGGAACAGCCGAGTGATTCCAATGAGAGCTACGATGAACACGAACAGCAGCTCCAACAACAACAACAGCAGCAACAGCTGATCACCGGCACTGCCGCAACACCATATCAGACGCGTAAGCGCACTGCTGCAGCAGCGCAGCTGGCCACGGCGTCGGTGCTGAAAAAGAGTGTTGCACAACGTGTGCGGCTCACGGGCAGCAAGCGGCGGCGCATGCTGGAACCGAAGAAGAATCGACGTGCCGTCGACAATGTGCCGTTCTTCGAGGAGCACGATCTGCTGCGGTTGGACGTCTGCTGCGGCACCGTCTTCCAGAGCCTCAGTCTGGGCAGCGCCTGTTACATCATCGATCCGGAGCTGTACAAGCCCTGCGAGAAGCATCGCAGGCGCAGGCAACAGCCGGAACAGCAAAGGGAACTGGAACCAGTCGCAACGATGACGGTGCTGCCGATGGAACTGGAGCCAAAGCCAGTTAGCCAGAGCATCAGCACGCCGGCATTGAAGAAGCATCATTTGTATTTTAAGCGACAATCGGAGTCATTTCCACAGGGAGAAGTGCATAGAATAAGTCCAATTCCATTGAATAAGACTGAGTCAGCAAAAATAACTGTACAACAACAACAACAACATCAGCAACATTCCGCAGCAATTGCAACTGTGACGTCATCAGCATTGCATTCAAACATCTTAACTACGGCTGTGGGTGCTGCTTCGCCCTCATCGTTATCTTCTTCATCCAATTGCTCTACTTCCTCCTCGGTGGCCACCAAATTCAATGACAACTCCTCAGACTCGGGCTTCGATGAGCATGTGCTCGATCGCAAATCAGTGAGTCCGCCCACGGTGAGTGCAAAGATAAAAACATATTTATGATTATTCAGCCTAGTGAAAAGCAGCAGCTGCAGCAGAATCTATTGGTTCGATCATCCATTTTGGCATATATGGCTATCTCGCTTCGACACAAGCTTGATTTACATTGTTCTTGCAGTGAATAGTTTTGATATTGCCATCTCGTTTTGTAGCATTCGAGTGACTTGCGGTGAGCAGACAACAGTGTTGACAGAATTTAAAGCTATATTTATACAAAAAGGCTAAAAATTAAAATCGTTGCATAAATGAGAACTTTAATGCAGACATGTTACGATAATAAGAACATTAATTTTGTCAAAGAAGCTATAAGAGACAAAAGGCTAAAAATTGAAATTGTTGCAAAAATGAGAGCTTTAATGCAGATATGTTGTATTATAAAGAATGTATTACATTAATTTTGTCAAAGAGGCTATATTAAAACAAAAAGACTAATAATTGAAATTGTTGCTCTCAATTAGAGCTTTAATGCAGATATGTTATTTTAAAAAGACATTAATTTTGTCAAATTAAAATTAAAAAAAAAATGAGTATTTGCAACTTCTTGTTTACAACATAAAGTAAATAAAGTTATGTTTCTAACATATGTAAATTCAATGTAGCTATAGCTAGAAGTAGCTAAGCTCTCATCGCTGCACTGCTTGCTGCTTGCGCTTTTTTGATTGGCACAAGTGTTGCTATTGCCATCCCGTTCTAATGCATACAATTGGCCTAAGCCAGCGTTTGCTTACAATGGCACTAAAACTGTAGAGCTTATACTTATATTATTTTTAACTTTTGCAGCAGGAGGAACAGCAGCTGGAGAAGAAGCCACGCAGCAGCAGCAGCAGCGTGCAACGCTTAATACTGGCCAGCGGGCTGCCCATCACCGGACAGGCACAAAATCTGGTGCTGACGGGCAACGAGTTTACCGCGCGCTTCGTGCAACGGCAGCAGGCGCCCAAAATAAATGTGCTGACGGCAGTAGCAGGAGCAGCAGGCGGAGCAGGAGGAGTAACAGTAGCTGCAGGAGCAGGAGCAGGAGCAGGAGCAACAATAACAGGATCTCAAAGTAATGGCAATAAAATGCGTGCAATATTCAACAATGCAAACACAATTCAGCATGAGAATGGGGTGACTACAATTTTACCAGCCTCCTCGCTGGCGGCCTCCAACCAAACGGCAGCCATGAACGCCATTGCCCCCAGCACGGTGACCATAACGCCAGCCAAGAAACCAAATGGAGCAGCAGCAGCTGTTGCAGCAGCAACGGTTGCCGCCTCTGTAGCCAATCCCAAGTTCATATTGTTGAAGCCAGCGATTGGCAGCAAATTCGGCAGCAATAACAACAATCAGGCGAATCCGCCGGCAGCTGAGATCAAAATAGCTTAAGAGATGAGGATATGAAGATGAGGAAGGATATGAAGTTTGGGGTAGGCCGCACACACTAAACACAATTTTGGATGCATTCGATAAGTAAATGGGTTTAAGACAAGTTTCTGAGAGACTTCAATGCATAGAAATTGATAGAATTAGACACACACACAGTTGCCACTAGCTATAATGTACCGCTGCAAGGGCAATGAAAAGGCTGCCATTATGTTAAATTTATATACAAAATAAAAACAAAAAGCAAAAACCAATTACATAGCCATGTTAACTGGCTGTTAAAAACAAACCTTGTTGATTTACATGCATATTGTAGCGAGTATTTACTGTAAGTGGAAAACAAAAAACTGGCGCAAAAAAAAAAAAGTTGTATATACATTTCATATATATATATATATATAGAAAGAGATATATAAAGATATAAGTTACAAACAACAACTCGTTTCATACAACAATTACTTTAGAAACACTTTATTTTTAGCATTTACATTTAATGAACTTCTTTTTTTTTTTGTATTTTTAATATTTGGAACAATTACTTTATAAGCCCTTTTACTCACGAGCAGCGGCAGCAGCAGCAGCATTTGCTTAAACTTAGAAATATTTTTTAAAAAACATTTACCTTAACAATTTACATTTACTTTAACATAGCATTTACATTTAGTTTACATCATGTATACATTTTGTATAGTTTTACATGCACTTGATTGCGCTCTCTTCTTGCATTAAGTTCAACAGTTTTATTTTTTGCCTAGCATAGCCATCTCGTTCGCTCGCTTGCTAGCTCGCTCTGCCCAGCTTAACAGCGCGCTGTTAGGCGAGCAGCCGCTATGTTAACTCTGTTAGCTGTTCAAAGTTTACATAGTAAGAAATAAAAGAATAAAATGCCCTCTCTTAAGTACTTGAAAGTACACACAACTTATTAAGCAATATATAAATAAATATACAAAAATATAATAAAGTTAATTGAAATCAACCACATGCCACATGCTCCAAACGCATGCCACAAAATGTAGCCTTAGAAAATGCGCCTAGAAAACAAAAACAAAAATACAAGAAAAACACTTTATTGTTTTGCGTTGAGAGAAGCAATGTTTTTAAAAATAATAAAGTTAAATAAACATTAAAACATAGATCGAATAATAAGCAAACGTTTGTTTTATTTCAATTGCAGCTAAAGCTTAGAGCTGTACAGAAATGCACTATAAATATATAAATGACAAATAATAAATACAAAGAAAACAAATTATATATGATAAAAATATAATTAAATAATTTATAAACAAAAAATAAACGCTGCCGAAACCCGGGATTGAACCGGGGACCTTTAGATCTTCAGTCTAACGCTCTCCCAACTGAGCTATTTCGGCTTCGAGTGGTCGAGGCGCCAAACGCTACGACTTGCTTAGTGAGTCAGGCGAGGTGCATGACAGTGTGGAGTAGTTCAATGACGTAGCTAATTAAAAGTAAGAGAGAGAGAGAGGGGAGCAAGAACAGCAACAAATTTCGTTTGATGAACTGTTGTAAAGTGAACCCATTTCTGTGGTTTTTTGCAGTTTGATTTTATTTTTTGGCTTAATTTTTTTTATTGCTGTTACGCTTTAGTCATTTATTAGCGCTTTTTGGGGGCTATGCCCGTTAAAAATTCCCTCGGCTAATTGAATTGTTATTAAGGTGTAACGGAAATGATTGGACTCCAAAAATGTTCCATGCTCAATGGATATATCCATCGAGCCAAACCAGTTGAGTTGCTGGACCAGCCTCCACCTACTACTCAACAACGACCCTCGACAAGGAATCGATAATTGGCAAACTCTTCACGGATCGTAAAATATATATGTGCATATAGCTTGAATATTATGGAATCGTTAGCCAGAGATATGCATACATATGTAGGTAATTATATATACATGATTTTTCAGATTCATGATTCATGTCTAAATGCAGGTGTTTAAAGCGTTCAACTTAGTGCAGCTGAGATAGACTGAAAGGGAAAACGGGAGAGATAGAGAGATATGGAGAGAGAGAGAGAGAAAGAGTGAAAGAGAGAGAGAGAGAGAGAGGGAGGGAGAAAGAGATAGGAAAATCAATTGATTAAGTGTGTCAAATAGCCTACAGCTCTCTCTCTCTCTCTCTAAAGGATACAAGAGGAAGAGAGAAAAGCTTTTGACTGAACGCTTTTGAACGAATCCAAGAAATTCTGTAACATATATCCGCTCTTTATAATAGATATATGACATGTATCATATATAACTTCACGTATACTAAAAATCTCTTCTATCTATCGATATCTATCGTTATTCAACTATCTTCAAAAACTTCCACATTTTATTGTTCCTCTTCTATCTACTATCTTATCTATTCTATTTACTATCTACTTATTTCTTTCTTTTATCTCATCCTTTATCATTATCTATATATCTTGTATCTTTCATCTTTAATTTTCTATCTTTTATCTTTCATCTTCCATCTTTTACCTCCCATCTTCTATCTCCTATCTTCTATCTCTTCTTCTATCTTCTATCATCCATCTCGATTCCTCCATCTTCCATCTTTGAATAGACTCGAGTTTGGGTTAGGGTATATGAAGGTATTTTAGTATAGAAACAGCTTGAGCTTTGCCTTCAAAATCGCTCAACCAAAACTTACAACAGCCAAAAGCCACCCACAGCGTCAACGCCCCACCTAGAACCAAACTGGTTCCGTTCTTGACGTCACGTAGCACAACTAAAACTACATATATATACTATAAGTATATACAAATCAAATTAGCTTAAGATCTGCTCAAGGAAAGCACTCAAAAAACTTCCAACACCTGCAAAAAATAACAATAATAAAAAAGAATTTGAAAAAAAAAGAACTTCGATTCGTCCATTCGGAACCAGTTTTCTGTCTGCTGCCGACGATCTTGAGAGTTTTATGTGAGTCAGAGTTGGAGTAGGAGTTGGGGTAGAAGTTGAAGTTGAAGTCAGGGGCTATCAGTGCCGCAATTTAAAGTACACTCCTTCCACATCTAAAAAGAGGAAGAAAAGAATTGTCTGTCAGAGAGCTGGAAAAAAATTGGATTTCATTTGCCCTTGCGTTGGGTATTTCCAGGACCTAGGCGCTTACAGTCGCCTGAGTCCATTCGACCAGTTTTTCTCCCATTTTATGTTTTTAATTAAAAAATTATTATTATTATTTTTTAAATATATTTATATTTATTTTAAATTATATATGTAAATAAATTTTAAAATAGAAGAAAAATATTTTTTGCTTGCCGAAACCCGGGATTGAACCGGGGACCTTTAGATCTTCAGTCTAACGCTCTCCCAACTGAGCTATTTCGGCGCTGTGATTTGTGGCGAAGTAGACGCTTTGCAACTGGGCCAACTATGCAAAGGAAATCACTATATAAGTATGTACATGTGTGTGTGTGTTTGTATGTACATAGCTGTATAAGTGAGCAAGCAAGTATGCGTGAATGTGTATATGCATGTGTAAGCATGTGTGCGTGTATGTGTAAGTGTCCACTTTAACGATAAGAAAATATAAACAAAAATTTGTAAGATAAAACATAGTATATATGTACATACATATGTACATATATGTATATATATTTAAAATTATACATATGTAAGTGCATACATACAATATACACAACTATTCACACACACACACACATGTTGCTGCTCACACAGGCTGCAAGGGTATTCACAATTCGCCGCATTCTCTTTGCCTGCTTCCTTTTTGTTTTCTTCTTCTTCTTCGCATGCCGCTTGTTATTTTTAACGATTTCTGCGAAAATCGAGCAAAGAACTAACTGTGCAGGAAGGGGGTGGGGATGGGCGTGTTAGCACGAGATCAACAACTACATATACGGAAACCTCCAAAATCACAGCAACATCATAATAATGAGCATGCCAATGATCATGATGACGATGCTGATGCTCTTGATGATGATTCAGCTGTTGTTATTGTTGCTGTTGTTGTTGTTGATCTGAAGCTGAAGATGGGGGAATTACGGCGAGCAGGTGACGACAATGGCGCGTGGTTTTTACACAATCTACGAAACTGAACTGGTTTTGCCTTGTTGCTTGATTTGTTTTGTTTTTTAATAAATTTGCAATTTGTTAGCGTTATGAGCAATTGACAAACAGCCAACAAAATGCAGTCCGAAAAAAAAAACAAACAAATTGAGCCGAAATTTAAAATATTCTCGTATTCATTTCGTCTGAGAATTAATGTTTTCGATTTTGTTGTTGGGTGTTGTTTTTGGTTATCTTTGCGATCTGTCGGCTATTAAGAGAAATATTGTGTTTGATCCTAACACGAGCCTCGGTTGCGGCCACCTGCGCTTATTTGTCACCAGCACAAACTCATTTTGTTCTGTTCGTATTTTATATTTGCTTTTCCTGCAGGAGCAGAATTTACGGCGAATTTTTTAAAGCAATTATTTTTGATACTTCTCGCTGCATAGCTAAGCTAGCGCACAAGAAAGTGCGAAAAGAAGAATAACAATAGCAACAAGCGCCGAACAAAGAGAGCGGCGCACACAGGCACAAACACACACACGCTCTCTTCGCCGCGCGCTCTTCGCTTCGTTTCGTTGGCGCTGCTGCTGCGGCGGCGGCGTTGGCTTGCAAATTTTTAGTTAGCTGTTGTCGCTGTTGCTGTTGTTGTGGTTATTTGTATTGTTAGCGACAGCGCCTGCGTCAACGTCGACGTTAGCGTCAAAGTCAACGTCAACGTCAACGCTTGGGCTTGGGCGCAATTTTCCTTTTTAAAAACCGATGGCAAACGAAGCCGCGTTTTAGTTCTGTTTGCAAAACGCAGCCAATTGGACGTGGCCAAAGAGCAGGCAACACAGCAAGCAGGCAGCAAGAACGCGGCGAACTTTGAATAATTTCCGTTCTTCATCTTTCGCGTGTTCTGTTTTCTTTACAACTAAAAAAAAACACTAACTGTTTGTTAGTTTTTGGTTTTTTAGCTGTTGTTGTTTTTGCTCGCGTTATCTGCGCTCGCGACATTGAAGAAAATTGTGAAAGAATCTGCAAGAAAATTAAAAACAATAATTTCGATTGCGTGTTCTGTTTGTGTTTCAATTGAAAATCATTTAAAAACAATTTAAAAGCATTTTTTTTTTTTTGTGTCAGTGCCAACAACAACAAATCAACTAGAGCCATATACAAAATGTAAGAATTTATTTATTTATGCATAATATGTAAAGAAAAACCATGTAAATACATATCTTTGATCGCGCTAAAAAACTCGACTCAATTGAGGTTAGGCACACATTGAAAAGCAAAAAAAACCTAAGTAAATAAATAAAAAAAAAGCTCAGCTAGTGAACCGTTAAAAGCTAATTGAAGATCAAACTGCAGCACATCTGCTTAACTGGGCGTAGCTCGAAATTCAAGTTGCGAATTGCGAATTGGAGTCGCGAGCTGCAAAGATTCCAATTAGAATATATATATATATACTTACGGCGAATTTAAATTAGTTGGATTTTCTCTTTAATTTCTAATTATTTTGAAAAAGTATTTTTATTTATTGCAATTGAAAAAGGTAAAAATGATTTAAATATAATAAAAAAAAAACTTTATATATGAGTTGTGCTAAGAACTAATTTTTTTTTAATGTGGAATTTTTTATAAAAATAACGTATACAAAATGTGATCAATATGGGGTTTTTTTTTTGCGAGTCTATGTATATATACAAATATTTGAATGAATATGTTAATGAATATACAAATTTTATTATTTTATGTTAATTAATATCTTAATACGAACAGTTTAAAGAAAGATTATTGACAACAAAATGGAAAGAGCTAAGAAAAAATAAAAAAATAAAATAAATATTTTATAGGGTTCTGTGCAAAGTTCGAGTCAAACGCTAATTCAATAAACGATTCAAGTTTAGATAATAAAAAAAATATAAGCAAAGAATTCGGAAAAAATACCCAAGTGGGAATATTGAATATTTCATAATCAGTTAATTTAATTTAATTAGGAACAAGAAATATATTCTTCTTAATATTACATATCCTTCTGCCTGAATACCCATTTTCAAAAGAATTAAATATGATAAAATAAGAAAAACATTTAAATTGAGCAAAAGGAAAATATGAATTGTAATGAAGATAAACAATCTTATTGGAATCCCATTTGGAATAGCTCAGCATCGATATGAAAAAGCATTTAACGAGCACAGAGAAACGCAACTAAACGCAATTTGTTCAATTCACTTACAATATTTGTAAAGCAAAAGCAAAAGCAAAATTAAAAGTCAACAAGAAAAAAGTTTAAAAAAAAAAAAAAACCAACTAGTAACTGGAGACAAAGATCGAGAGTCAATCAGATGGAAACAAGGCGTTACTAAATAGTTGACAAATTTCAACTAATATTGACAAGTGTCTGCCTTATCAGCGGAAGCTGCGAAAGACGAGTAGGAGAAAAACAAAAGCAATAATGAAAAAATAATAGGTCGAATTCACTGGAAATACTAAGAACTTATTAGAAAAGCAACGAAGAAGTTGATAATACTCGTTCAGGGTCAACAAAGTTTTAGTTTTTTTTAGCTAACTACGGAGGAGCTCTACAGTAAAACTTGGCATGGGAGGACAAGGATCTAGATACATATCTGGATATATACATATGTTATATACTTTTATATAGGGTTTGTCTAAATGAAGTTATAGCTTCACTTATGCTTATGTTACAATGGGTATAGTATAAGAGGGGACTATCTATTACAAAATTCAAGCCCCTAGCTGAAGCTGACAGAGATTTGCTAAGCAACCAATATACTCGCTTTAACACTTTCGTCAGCAAGCATTCATAAACTTGTCTATAAACAATTTAGATAATTTAACTGAGAATCGAGCTCAAGTTGAAGCTCTTACGCCCACACTCACACAGAATAATCCTATATGGCAATAAAAAAAAGATGCAATTGAGGTGGGCAGCAAAGTTAGCTCGTCACGAATTTATCGATAGCTTGACACGTGGAGATTTTATAATCTCATTGCACAACTGTGAATGCAATTGATTAGCATACATAACATACATTCATAATTTATAAATTTATTTAGTTTTGTGCGAAGTGAAAGTCAAACTTAATTTTTAAATTGCTAATTAGAAGATTTGGAAATCGTGCGATAATTGATTCATCGATAACAACAGTTGATGGTATAATTTGATTGATTGACATGAAATGTTTTATATAATGAGATGGAATTACATTAGAATAGATTGCAATGTAATTTCGACAATTTCGAAACGAATATGTATGGAAATTGAAAGATATATTAAAAATATCGATATGAAATCTTGCTGGTTATTCACTTGGCTAAAAAATAAAATATACATAAAGTTTAAATAATTAAATGTTTTAAAAACATGTATCGTAACCATAAATCCATGGAAATTGTGCATGCGTAGATAACAAATGTTGTTGACACTAAGTAAACCTTATAAATTTGTAACATTAAATGGTTATCGATTTGCTATCGATAATTAAAAGAAACTATAAAGGCCTGCTAATGAATAAAATTATATAGAAATCGATAACAGCATGCAAATGGAGCTGCTGCAGATATGGATAGCTAGATAGACAATTCTCAAAGAGTTCGATAACAATAAATATATTAATCGACTAAGAATCAACAGGAAATAGAAGGGAGATTAATTGTATGAAAGGATAATTGTGATTTGATTAGAATTAAAATTGTGAAAGGTCGATATGAATATCGATATCGATCTCAACTCAATCGTTGCACTGATGATTCAGGCTAACATTCAGATTATATAATTATGTATATATATATACACATATGACAGAGAGGCGCTCTCCATTTAAATGATAGCGATGATTTATTAGAAAGGCAAAAACAATTGCATTAGTTAGATGTAATATCTGGATTATGGGCACTAATTGACCTGACAAATTGTTATGAATAAAAAAAAGTGACAGCAACTGCATTCCTCACGGCTCAGCTTACCTCTACTCTGCTCGGCTCAGTAATTGCGATCGGAGAGATATCAAGTGACATTCAGTTAGTCGAACCTTTTACTTTTCCCAGTAGTTAACTATAATGATCCAGCTCATTAGAAAATTGGATGCTTCTAATTGTTATTACAACTCACCCACCAGGTGCTACGATCCGGTTCGGAATTCCTAATTATGATAGTTATCTATCTATATTAATATATACATATATGTATATGTCGCTATATTTATATATGGCATTTATCGATAATTTATTGACCCGTTCGCGCAGCTGTTCAACTCGATGCAGTCCATAGGATTTGCACTCTAAGCGCTGAGATCTAAGCAATCATATTATAATTAAGTGTAATTAATGTCTTTTTTGCTGGCCAACTCGCTCGACTTCTTTGTCAAGAATTTCATACACTATAGCTTCCTTAGCTGTTAATATGACCTATGCGAACTCAGTTTCTGCTTGAGTTTGAGTTGTGAACTTAGCTTAGATATAGCTGATTTAGGTATAAAGTTTGATAAGCTAGTTTTTGAAAGTTTCTGAAAGTTTCTTAAAGATGGAATGGTATTCTATCCATACCATTCTATCTTTAAGAAACTTTAAAAACTTTCAAAAAACTATATAGTGTAAATTTTAGCTTTTACGCTCAACACTTAAAGAAATTCAAATTGAAATTTTTTAAAGAATAAATTGAGCAAAATAAGTTCGTAGCTCTGCCGAAACCCGGGATTGAACCGGGGACCTTTAGATCTTCAGTCTAACGCTCTCCCAACTGAGCTATTTCGGCACTTGGTTATATGTGCCTAAAGAATGCAGAGTAATGCAATGGGATAATATGTGAACCTACCTTAGTATATCATATATATATGTATATATAATATATTTGAAATTTCTGGTATGTTTAATAGGAAATGCTAATTAGAATACTTTGAGCTTATCACTGAGCTTTATATATATTATATATATGTATATATATATATACAGTTGCGATAGTGCGACAAGCATATGTTTTGACTATCAAAATATACAAAAAATAGTATTTATAGAAATATATATGTGAATAGGTGTATATATTTATACAAACACGAAAGTAAGCTCAGCTTAAACTCTTTCTTCTTGCAGTACTCCAAGAGTATTCCATATAAAGTAGTACTTATAGAAGACATACATATATATATTCACATACACACATATATATTTACATATACACACGTATATATACATACATATCTACATATATATAATCTTCTTTGCCTAGTAGCTCATTAACTAATCGTGCCGCTACAACCAACTTTTTTCGTAAGATTTCTATAGCTAGAGTATTATAAGTTCTGCTGGCTGTACATTTTTTTTATAGTATATTCTTTTTCCATATTTTATTTCCGCATTCAAATTGAGTTTAAAGATCAACTAATGAGCATGATCGATTCGAAATCAAATAGTGATCAACCATGGAACATTAACTGAGTTTCATTTAAAGAAAATGTTTATTCATAGAGTATGCAGATGATCAGCTAGAGACCTACTCAACTCAACTTCAATTTGCTGATCAACTTCTTTCAATACAAGTCTAAATCAACTCTTAAAACAATTTGCAGTTCATTAAGTGATCTTCATTCGCTTCAATGCTCATTCATAGTGTATTTAGACTTCGGCCTAATGAGAACTCATCAGATTTCTTGTCTTTTTGTTCTCTGTCGTTCGCCTTGATTTGCATTTGTGGAACATGGGCAGACGTCGTAATTACCCCGTAATTCGGGTTATACAGATATACGAGAGAGATCGACTCGATCGATTTGAGATGCGATTAGAACTCAACGAAATATGTGAATATGTATTCAATGATGGGAATGACTAGCGTTTCTTGCTGCCAATGTATCATCATTAAATATCCCCTTCTCGCTCTCTCGTTCTCCCTCTCACTCACTCTGTGTTCATTTGCCATTTGGCTGGGTTTTCTGACTCAATTCTTAACTAGAAATTTATGCAAATCTCGAGCATTTAAACAATTTAACGCCCTTTAAATAAAATGTACTTTAGCTAACAAATAAAAACCCGTTTATATATGTAGTGATGTCTCTCTGTGTGTGTGTGTGGGTTGCCAACATAGCTAGCATATTGGTGTTGCCACGTGCTCACGACTCATTCACAATTTATGCACATCTGCTGTTCCAGCTGAGCTCCCCACTTTGGTTCACTCTAATGTTAGCTAGTCTCCAGATGTACAATCACAGATCTCTCTCTTAATATATAATCGCAAAGAGCTATTTATCTAGCGTTTGCATCATTTTAGGCACGTTGACTTTTTACTACTCGTTCAGGGCATGAGCAAAAGAGTTGTTTTAGTCAGCTGGAAGGTAGAGACCATAGATAGATAGATAGATAGATGAGAAAGCTATGAGACTGATCCTAAGAGAGCGATCCTAGGGGAGGAATCCTAAGAGAGGGATCCCAGGAGTGAGATCTTAACAGAAGGAACCTAGAGGGTTCTTAGGAGAGGGAACCTAAGAGAGAGGGAATCTAAAAGAGGGATCCCAGGAGAGGGATTCTAGGAGATGGGATTCCAGGAGAGGGATTCTACGAGAGATAGTTTAGTCTTATGGACCTAACATGATCATCTTAAATGTGCCTCCAGTCAAAAGAGTCAATTTTCTTTAGTTTAGCGAGCTTAGCGTAAAGTAATATCTGGGAAATAAGAAGAACTATAAAAAGCTAAAGAGCTGTTAAGTTCCTAGCACAAAAACTGTTGAAAAATTTAATAGAACCTCTTTAAACAGGTCTCTACAGCCAATATACCCCCTTTCACTGCGTGAACAAGTATAAACAAGTTGAAGATTTTGTGTAGAACTTGTAGACTTCTATAAGGGAAATACAAATGGTGTTTTGTCATCTGTGAAAACTAGTTTTTAGCTATGTATATTATAGATAAAGGGTCAGACTGGTTTCCAGTTTTGAGAATTTGCTTATTGACGATTTGTTAATCTTAGATCAAAATCAATTAAAGATCACCATGAATTGTAAATTTCTTTGGACTCCATCTCCATGGCTTTCAAATCTTTCCACTCTTTTCTCAGCTTATACAACTTAATAATATATCAATTAAAAATAGAATTTAACACCTGTTCAGATAAAGAATTAGCTTGTATAGGATATGTAAATGAATAATGCAAATGAATAATAATAAATATGGTCATATGCCCGGCTATGTGTCGCGATCAGATACCAGATCAAGCTGTGGTTCAAGTACGTACTTAGCTAACTGCATGTGGCCATGACACATTTGTTTTTATTTCTTGGCATCTGTGCTTTTTCCGGTTTTTGTTTTTGTTTTTGTTTTTTTCGTTACGCAAGAGCCGCGCATGTCGCCAGCTGTTACTGACCATGCTCAATAACCGAGCCGGAGATCAAGTCGCGATCATCTGGTTCTGATCCGATCTGGCCACACCTGTCGACGTCCAATGAACAATCAGAGAAAAAGAGAATCAGAGAGTCAGAGATCATGTTGACGCTCATCTCGCAACCAATTTGTTATCTATTCAAAATTAACTAGAGATCAACCAGCTGTCAGTGTTGATCAACTCACAATTACTTTGAGACATACTCGCGATCGATTTGAGATCCAATCGCAATTTACTTATTGTCTAGCGATCGAATTGTGATCAACCCTTTAACAAGGAATCTAGTTGACATCAGTCAGGTCTGGCTAAAGTTGTGGTCATCTTACGATCAGCTAGAGTCTAACTTACGATCAGCTTATGATCAATATGCGATCATTCACTCATAAGAATCCAACATTCAGCTGACGATTATACTGCATTCAATTTATGAGCAAGTAGACTTTATATCGCGATCAACTTAAGATTAAATGGCAATCAGCTAGTGATCAAGTGTATAAAAATTCGATAAATTTCGCGATCGATATACGATCTACTTTCAATATACATGCGATCGATTCGCAATCAAGAAGATCAATTGGCGATCATAATTAAATCTCGCTAAAGGGGCATTCAAGCTGCGATTATCTGGCGATCAGCTTAGGATAAACTGAAGATCGATTTTCGATCTGCTTGCAATGGACTTTCGATACATGTGTGAGAAATTTTCGACCTACTCTCGATCAACTGGGCGTTCTAGTTGCGATAATTTGGCGATCAAGTAGACTTCCAGTCGACTGATCTTAATCAAGCCGCATTCCCGTGCTGATCTAGTAAAGCACAAATTAATTATCTACTTGTAATTTGCGTACGATCAACTCTTAATCTACTATCGATCTACTTACGATCAATTTGTAAACAAGTCCCACCCAAGACTCGATCAATTAGCAATCTGCTCGCGATCTAGCAACGCCCGAGCACACTTATGATTGTTCTAGCTACTGTTATAGTTTCTGAACTGCTTTGAATAGATCTGCACTTGACAGTCGATAGTTGACAGTCGCCAGTTGGCAGTTGGCAGTTGGCAGTTGGCAGTTAGCAGTTGGTTAAGGTGCGCTTAGCCATCAGGTTAGGTTGCAGGTGATCAAGGCAATTGCCGCACGCGAAGCTAATTATTGACCTGTTGGCTGGTTTAGTGACTGCTAATTGGCGCTGGGACACCTGCTCATCGTTTTGGTCTGTCGCGCTGATTTAATAAAGATTTATGCGCAGCTGATCAAGACTGGACAAAGCGCCATCTGGCGTGCAAAATGCAACGTAAATTTCAGAACGTAACAAAATAAATATGAATTTAAAATTGTAATTTGTAGCTGCTGCTGCTGCTGTTGCTACTGAGGCATTTGCATTTGCATGCAACGTTGTCGCATTACTTAAGCATACCACGCCCCCCTTCACACTACAGTGTGTAGCCGCCCACCTCTTGATACAATGGCTAAGTAGCCGACGCCGGTTAACCTTGACTGCGGTTACAATCCGAGCAGGGGTTATATAGAAGCTCCCAGCGGGGGGTTCGGGGTCTGCAGGGGCTTCTGAAGCTTTGTTCAGAATCAATGCTAAGCCACATTTTTGTTGCCAAGTTAATAAAGCAATACGTTGAGCTAATCGCCCCGTCTGAGCGACAGTCGCTATGTGGTTAAAGTTTTTTTTTTCGAAAGACAGAAAAAAAAACATAATAAAATAAAAGCCCCAATTAACGTCTGAATGGGGCGTGGACTGAAGGAAATGCTAGACGTTGACCAGATGCGAGCGTGATTCAGCGAAATGTGTGAGACAAATATGAATAATATAAGTTATATATAGAGTCAGCGTGATTTCTTATGGGGAAAACCGAGAAATAGCCAGTTTTAGATGCCTAAGACTAAAAGAAGTTGGGAAATTTTAAGACTGGGCTCTACAGTTATCCAGCAAGAGCTTTTAGCTATAGAGATCTAAAAACAATGGTAATGGCTCTACTTTGCTGAGATCCGATGAGAAAGATACAGCAGAAGTAAAAATGAAGAGACCGAGTTCTAGGTGCTTAGATCTATTGAAGTTATTTTTTATAGAGAATTACGTAAGAGGGAAAGAAAATACTTCTAATATTTTCTTGCCAAGCAAAAAACAAAGCTTGAATTCAAAGTTTTTACATGCTTCGATTTTAGATCAGAAAAGTAGAGCTTACGGAGTTAGTAAAAACTTCAGCTGGAAGTATGAAATACAGAGAACTACAGAAGTTGTTAGAAATGGCCAGAAAAAAAGCTAAATAAAAACTTCTACAGACACGTATAGAAAGTAGAAAAAAAGTATAGAGTGAGAAGTGAGAACAAAGCTCTAGAAAAGTACAAAAATGTTCAGTAAAATGCTGAGTCCAATGTTCTAGATCTAGAAAACTAGTTAAACTTTTTGCCCTAGCGATACTAAGATCTTGTCGGAGATCTAGAGCCTAAGAACGTTAATGTAGAGAAGCTATAGAGCTGGACCTGAAGTTCATGAAGATTTTGAGCTAAAGATATTTGATCTTAACTCACCAACTAAATCAACCCGCTAGCTACTAAATTACAGGGTATTAGCTGATAGTGAAAGTGAATGTTTGCTTTCGCCTTCAGACAAACTAAATAATTGTAAACATAATTATATATATATATATATATATATATATATATATATATATATATATATATATATATATATATATATATATATATATATATATATATATATATATATATATATATGAACATGTTTAGGCTTTTAGAATAGAATGTATTGGGCACTGATCTATGTCCGTATCCGTGCACTTGGTCCAATCTTGTCACGAACAGACATTCATCTAAATTTGCCCAGTCTCGCAATTTGCGCGCATGACTTGACTTCACTTGACTCGACTTGGAGCTGTTGCATGTGGCATTGCGTGCGCCTCAGCTGTGGGCGAATGTTGACCGGATATACCAGATAGTCGATCAATTGATCCGACAACGAGTCAAAACTCAGAAAAATATCAGACTCAGATATGGCAAGACTTGTGTACAGTTGGAAAATTCCAGAACAGAACAGCACAACAACAACAGTTGTGCTTAGTCTTTGGATTTGAAAATGTGCTGAATTGATCGAAAATTATCCATAATAATCGATATATATCGCTGATACAAGCAGCCGTCAAACATTGTAACTAACCTTCAATAGTTTTGGGTTTTTCAAAAGATGATAAAACTTTTAAGCAACAATTAAAGCAATGTTTGATTATCGATTGATGCAAAGAGTTATCGATAAACAGATTAGCTGGCATATTAGGTCATATAAACAGCCTAGCATTACTTCACCTTGATTTTTATGCCAAATATTACAAAATTGAAGCAGAAACTCATATTTATCGATTAGCTCAAAGAGTTATCGATCTTTCATTTTGATCTCCAGGTCTTATAAACAGGAATCTATTACTGGCAAACACAATTTAACTTGGACTTCCTCTTGCTTATGCATCTGAGATATAGATATCTCTATCTGTTTTGGAAAAATCATTTTCATATTGCATTTAAAGCTATATATAGCTGGCTCTATTTGCTTCATATAAAGTGAGTTAACAACTTTTTCAGACATCTTTAAACTCCTCAAGCCAAACGATCTCTAAGCTGTCAACGCCTTCTAAAAACTGAAGCTAATAAAATTTTATTGCAACTCAGTTAGTAATTATGGCCCGTTATTAGGATTTTTATGCTTGGAGTGTGCTGAACAACAATTAGATAGAATAGATTGAAGAATAAAAACGCTAAAATAATAATATGATATAAAAACTTGTATAAAAATTGAATTATTAATTGAAGTGGAAGCTCATTAAATGCAAATGCTATGCCAAGTGGAATATTAAAATCGAGTTAGGCTAATGCAATTCTAATTAAAATTCGAGTTCTTATTGTTTGCATTGTAAGACCCAAGTGTGAGCTCCGTTACGAAGATACCTCAAGTAAGGCTGACTGCTCTAGTCGGTCAATTTAGACAGTTATGGGGGGACTTGGCCCTTACCTAATGGGAAATGTATATAATCTGTGTTCTGGTAAGCAAATTTGAACTTGTGCGTGAAGCTTTCCCAAGTTAAAATATCGAATTTAATCGATAATAAGGAAAGGAAAGGAAGGTATTGAAATGATATGATTATACTGCTACTGGTAGAGAAGAATCTACAGTTTTTGTAAATAAACCATATATCTTTCCTTCAATAGATGTCGGGTATATAAAAATCAATCGACTCCTTGAGTTTTCTGCTGCACTCAAATGCCGGACTAACTTCCCTTAGCTACTCTACAAAATCAATATACCCCACTGCAGTCAAATGTCTATGCTATGAAATTAGCAGAAGAATAAATTTAACACTAGCACTTAACATGAACATTAACATTTAACGCTTGAATGCATTTGAAAAGCAAGTTCGCTGCGGCGCATGCACAACTGCACAGCACAGCGAGCAGCTGCACTTGGCCTTGGCAAAGAAAGCCAAACGCGGCGAATTGGCAACTGCGGCGAGTCACGCATTCGCCTGGCGGATCTGAAGCTGGCGTTGGCTCTCGCTGCAGTCTTGACATTGAAAACTAAAAATACACGCAACTTGACAACTTGTAATGCCACACGCCATGTCATACCCTTCATATCCATCGGGTAGCTTGACGTTGACAAGTCATTTGTTACATGATTTTATTAGATATTTGAAAAGTCAAAGACTGTCAAAAGCTCATACCCTGTCAAAGTTCAGCTGAAGTCCAATTTTCATTATACCCTGAACCCATTGAAATTAATTTAAGAAAAATAAATGCAGAAATAGAAGTAAAAACTGCATTCAGAAAATAAAAACTAACCAAAACTATAACTGCTAGTTAAAGTAACTGTTAAATTTTAAAATGGACATAAGAAAAGCATAAGCTGAACAGATAAAATATTTTAAAAAATGCAAAGTAATCGACAATTGTAAGTGCATATTAAAGAAGCTGATAAATTTTACAATGAACTTAAGCAAATTGCAAGTTTAAATGTTACCCAAGAAACATTAATCAATAACTTAAAGTCCATGTTAAATCTACAATGAGCTTGAGAAAATTGTAAGCGGAAATGTTAGTCGAGCAGCATTAATCAACAGTTTAGAGTGTAGTATATGTTAAAGTTGATATTAAATTAACAATAAAGATAAGAAACGCCTGATATGAGGTCAGATTATGAGCAGATTGAATTGCATGGTAAAGCAGCTGTTATGTTTACAATGAACATGAGTAACGCGTGAGGAAAATATAATATACAAATTCATATTTTAACTGAACATTAAAGTAACTGTTCAATTTACAATGAACCTGTTAAATTGAAAGTTAAAGTTAAAGTTCCTTAAAAGAAGCATGAAAGACTTCAAATGGGTACAGAGAAAATGCTGCAAAATTTGTTTAGATATCTTTTAATATTACCACTAAGTAATACCCATATGGCATACGCTGAGGAGGGTATTCAAATCGTATTAGAGCTTCCACTCTTCAGACGTTTATCATGTGACTAAATAAGAGCGCGCGCGTGGTCGAACTTAAAAAGAGCTTAGCGTATTTATTAGCTAATCGAAACGGGTATTTCGCTATCCAGTTATATGCGAAAGATTGTTAAACATTTTGTTTTTAGGTAAGAAAGAGACAAAATCTCAATGACAATTGCGTTACAGCTGACTTTATTTCAGATGCTCGTTACGCGATGAGGCTAATCAAAAACTAAGCTTAAAATCTTGGCCATTGGGCGGGGGCCAGACTCCGCATCCGCATTCTTAGCGTCTTTGTGTCCATGTATCTGTGCCTTTGTATCTGATAGATACACTTAGCAGAGCTGAGCTACACAGCAACAATGATCGTGTCGATGGCCAGATACATTTTGCGATTAGCCAGCCGTTTCGTTCGTTTCGTTCTTTTTACCCTTTGTCGACCTTGGCAGCTGTCAATCGGCAACGGCTAAATGTAAAAGATACTTTTTTCTCGCCTTCCACTACTTCGTCTGTAGATACATTTGGTTACTTGCATCTGAAAGATACAAAAAACATGGCAGGCAAATTAGCCAAACAACTTGATTGATTAAAGTCCACCGCACAAAAAAAGAGCCAAAAAAGGAGCTGAGCAATAGGTAAAAAGAAGTGAACGAGAGTCGGGCGTATGCGGCTCATAATACTCGTTTTCGATTCAGAAATATTGAAGTTGAAGTAAAATATATATAGATGTACTATAATTGTGTCCGAAATCTATCTATTTTAGTATGTATTCAAAATTTTAACTGAAGTGCTTTGACCTCATAGAGAGAAACAAAATGACGGAGGGATAGACAGTAAGACGGCAGTTACAGCAAACCAATATACTCCACTCACATCGAATGCTTACGCAAACGAGTATAAAAAGTAAATTCTTTAGACATAAATTTGGTTGTTGCCTGTGTATATGTGCGTGTGAATCTGTGTGTAGTTGTCTAAATGGCATAAATGAGAATTGATTTGGCAGCATTTGGCAGAAAGCGAAATACTTGAAGGGGCGTTTTGTTTTATTGATGGACTTAGCCTTGGCATTGAACTACGCAGAGTTTACAAACGATGCCCTGTAGAGACATAGAACAGGGGTATGTTAAGACAATAACAAGTTAGCAACAAACAGTAAATAAGAGCTAACGTATATATATCCTACCCTATGTAGGGTATATATGATAAATGATATAAGAAAGAAAGAAACTAAGACACCTAAACAACATTCCAGACTCTAGTCTGGGAAGTAATTGGAGATATTTATAGGGTATTTCCAGGTTGTCATTATTGAACGCTAAAAACAATAGAGTAATATATGCATTAAACCTGAAATCGAGTTCATTTAACTATTGTTTTTTTTTTTTTTGCCTACAGGGTATTTCCTATTTGGAATTTTCCTTATTTGGTCTTTGTCTAGAGATTAACAAACTTCCGACTCATAAATCATAACACGTTGCTTTGTGACTGCGACCGATTAACGCCTTCAAGTAGAACCCAATGCGAATGCCTCACACGCCTTTCACAATTCTGATCAAACAAATGACTTAATATACAGTATATAGAGTTATATATAGTATATGTGTATGTATGATCATACCAAGCCCAACCAAAAATATTTCAAACAGGAAACTATTTGGCTATTAATAGGAATTTCTTTGTCTAAGTCAGGTTTTTTCCGTTCAGAGTTCAAACTGGGCTTAGCAAATGTTGAGGCTAACTGACTTATAATGGACCTATAGATCCCTAAGCCTATAGGGCGTGGGTTACTACATATATTATATTAAACAGACAGAAAGATGCGTGGCAGAAGGAATGTATATATATATCTACATGCACTTAGCTTCGTCTGCTTATGTTTGTCTGTCCAACCGTCTGTCTACTCACTCACCTGCATATCCGTCCGTTTCTGTTCTCTGTTCATCTGTCATCTGTCCGTATGCTTGTCCATCCGTCCATCTGTCTGTTCGATTGTCTGTTCAGTCTGTCTGCCGAAATGGAGACTTGATGTCTGTCATATTTACACGTCTACTCGAGTAGTATTGGATATATATCTAATGGGCACGTAGTAAACCCGTAATTGCTATATCTTTACCAATAGAAACTAGACACTTAAGAGCTTAAATATGCATACATATATAGCTTTATATTTATGAGTGTACTATTTACTACTCTCGGATATGATGTCAAGGCTATAGAGCGACTTCCATTTGGGGCGTGTGATAGTTTTACAGCTAGTACAGTTGATGGCCTTCTCAACAGATTACCTTAATGTAATGTTCACGTCCAGTGGGCCAAGTGGGCGTGGCAAAACGAAAACTAGCTGTAACCTTCACTACCAATGGAGATCTACTTAAGCTATGACCTATATATACAAAACCCTATATATATATAGATTGTAAGAAGTAATACAGAAATAGTTCACAGATGAGCTAGACCTATACATACAAAACCCTATATATATAGATTGTAAGAAGTAATACAGAAATAGTTAAGCTATGACCTATATATACAAAACCCTATATATATAAATTGTAAGAAGTAATACAGAAATAGTTCACAGATGAGCTAGAGGTTCCTATATCTTCCTATCATACATCATTGTCGTCTGCGTTCTGCTAATCGATTGTGCTTTATTTAAGCTTAACTCTAAGCTGACTTGTAAAGCTCACAGTAAAAGCTGAAGCCAAAAGCTTCCGCCTGCAAGCTTTATGCTTTATGCATATAACAAAAAGCTTTCCAAGCTAAGCTAGAAAGCTTGCCCAAATGCTTTTTGGTTAGCTAATGTACCCCAAATTGATTGAGTTTACGAGAATATACAAATATAATATATAGGTCATATAAACATCACGTTCTCAGCCTGATGCTCGTAAACGCCTTCACTTTCACTTCCATTCGAGCATTATTCATGTCACGTTGTTTTCAGCAGCCTTTCAAGATCAATAAATATCTGAACATTTCGCCGCTCGGTTGATCGTTTATCACGCAGAATATCAAGACGCAAGGCTTTAATTATAATTTGTTCTGCACGCTTGTCACCGAGACAGCTCGACAGACTGTAATTAATTCCCTCATGCTTATCATTGTATTGAAATGATGTGTCGTACAGTTAGCGCAGCTTCAAGAACTAAACATGTTTGTCTGGCAGCCAAGGCAAATACAGGGTATTCAAATTCAATTCAAATCGTTATCAAATGTTTGATTTGTCGTGCGGGACTAATGGGAAAACTGGAGGAAAACAGAGACGTTACCTAGGACAAGCTTCTTGTTTAGACAGAAGAGATTAAGATAGAGAGGGAGAGCGAGAGAGAGAGAGAGAGAGAGAGAGAGAGAGAGAGAGAGAAAGAGAAAGAGAGAGAGAGAGAGAGAGAGAGAGAAAGAGAAAGAGAGCTAACTGGCAACCAGAGAATTGTTCTATCTAGAAATGTCAAAGACGAAGAAAGAGGGAGTGTAATATGCTAAGTTTTAAAAGGCCTAAGTTCCTCGGTCCTTTGATGCTTGAGGTCTTGTCTTCAAAACATGTAAAGTCCCTAGGTCATAAGGCCTTACGTTCAATGTCCTCAGGTTCTTACGATTGAATTGCTTGAGTCCGTAGGTTCTAAGGTTCTCAAGCTATTACGCCGTCCTTATCTCATATGTTTAGAAACTCAGAGGTTGAATCTAATATCGTATGTTGTTTGGGTCCCGAAGTCCATAAGTCCCTAAGGTCTTTATGTTCTAGAGCTCTTATCTCAAGATCCGCAGCTACTAGCTAAACCAACAAACATGATCTAATATGCTTAAATTCTTAGCTTAGCTCCTGCTTAGCTCCTTCTGCTCTTAAGACTTATATATTGATTCTGTACATATTATCCATATCAGAAATCTCTAAATCAATGAAAATAACAGTTTTGTATCTGCTTTGTTCCATCCACAGTTAAAACAGCCACAGGATGATACCCATTTTGAATAAACTGAGCGGCTTCTACAGCACCTATGTTCTGGGCATACTCACTGTCGGCTATATCCTTGGCGAACTGGGTCACTATCTGATTGGCGTCACTTCCAAGCAGACGGCCATTGAGCTGGACTATGGAGATCATGCCTGCCAGCAGAATAACAGTATGTTCACCCGGCACGAACTGATGACCCAGTGCTCGGACGTTAAGAACGAGAGTAGTTGCTATTCGCTGGATATGAACGGAACGGGCTATTGCGAGTGGAACTACAATGGACTGGGCATCGATTATCAGATACTGGCCGGACCCACGTTCATATTGGTCTTTACTATTGCTGGCGTGTTCATGGGCTTTGCGGCAGATAAATACAATCGAGTAAAAATGCTGACAGTTTGTACTGTGATCTTCGGCATTGCGATTCTGCTGCAGGGCACCGTCAAGGAGTATTGGCACTTGGTGCTGCTGCGCATGGTAATGGCGGCCGGAGAATCTGGTTGTAATCCTCTGGCTACGGGCATTATGTCCGACATCTTTCCGGAGAACAAACGTGCCTTGGTCATGGCCATCTTCAATTGGGGCATCTATGGCGGGTATGGCATTGCCTTCCCCGTTGGTCGCTATATCACCAAGCTGAACTTCTTCGATATGGGCTGGCGTGTGTGCTACTTGGGTGCCGGAGTGCTGACGATTATCGTCGCCGGACTGACGGGCACAACTCTACGGGAACCGGAACGCAAATCGATTGGCGAGGGCGATCGCACCTCAGCGAGCGGCAAACCCATAACCCTCTGGCAGGTTATCAAGAGTCCCGCAATGATAATGCTGATGATAGCCGCCTCCATACGTCACAGCGGTGGCATGACCTTTGCCTACAATGCCGATCTGTACTATAATACCTATTTCCCCGATGTGGATTTGGGCTGGTGGCTCTTCGCTGTCACCATTGGCATTGGTAGCGTGGGCGTTGTCGTTGGTGGCGTCGTCTCCGATAAGATAGTCGCCAAAATGGGTATACGTTCGCGTGCCTTTGTCCTGGCTATCAGCCAATTGATAGCCACGCTGCCCGCCTTCGGTTCGGTCTACTTCGATCCTCTGTGGGCAATGATTACACTGGGTCTGAGCTATTTCTTTGCCGAAATGTGGTTCGGCATCGTGTTCGCAATTGTCGTTGAGATTGTCCCGTTGCGTGTTCGCTCCTCAACAATCGGCGTCTTCCTCTTCGTGATGAACAACATTGGCGGCAATTTGCCTATTCTGGTGGATCCAGTGGCCAAGGTTATCGGCTATCGCGGCTCCATCATGATCTTCTATGCGGGCTTCTACGGCATCAGTAAGTATTCGATCATCCACTTCATTCGCCACTTCCTTCCCTCTGTATGATTCTAGCCTTCCTTCCTTACTTCTTTCTCTGTTTCCTGGTTTTAGTTTCTTATTATCTACTTTTCATTTTCATTTTATTATAAAATTTCGATCTTGTTCTTTTCTTTTAAAATATCAACTTGATTTCCTATCTCTGTTGTGTTTCCTTTCCTCAATTCCCTGCCTTTGCCTTTTGTTAACCAACATGAAACAGGGAAAGAAATCATGGCCATCGACTCAACTCTCTGCAGTAAGGTTAGATTAGTAGGAAACTTTATGCAAAAAGTGAACAAGAAGAGAATTCGATAAGAAAGTTTTCGAGTCATTATCACTTGACTAACAGAGTTACATCATCATGTGACTCAAGTGTTATGTCAACTGTTAGGCATGCATGATATGTAAGCATGTAGACCAGACACACTTGACATACTGAAATCTCCATTAATGACTAACTGATATATATGGTCTTTAATTATTCTAAACCCATTAGGCTCCATACTTTTCCTGATCACCTGCTTCCTGCTGGAGGGCAAAGCGAAGGCCAGTCCCAACGAACAGGAGTCACAGAAGACGCATCCGGATACCATCCTGAACGCACGTCATATGCACGGCCATGATAACTCCGTGTTCAGTGTGGATGAGACCCTGCCCTCGAATGGACGTCCCGCCCAGCTGCCGCAGCATCTGCAATTGTCCAATGGCAATGGCTACGAGAAGTCACAATCGATTCAGCCAAGTCACAATGGCGCCGAGAGCAGCAGACTGTAGTATTATGGAGATCTTACCTCCGTCTCCGCCGCAAAACATCAGATCGCGAAAAAGAGATCAATCTATTTGTGAAAGTGCTTCAAATATTTTTTTTTATTAATATTATTATTATTATTATAAAAATTATTTTTTTATGCCTGTAATATAATTGATTTTAAAATTTTTGTAAAAATTAACTTAGTCTTAAGTGACAGATACGAGGTAGAGCCTCTCTATACCTACCTTTATATATGTATATGCATGTGTATACATGTATATACACTTATGTGTCTTATCATACGCTCTTCCCATTTGTACTTAATTTGATAAATGAGATCCCTATGTATGTAATAATTTAAATATATATACATATATAGATATACATATCGTAAATAAACCTGTTTTGTTAGTTCTAAAACGAACTCGAAGACTCGTTATGTATTTATGGAAGGTTTTCTTTTTATTACTGCTTGTTCTTATTGGAAATGATTATGGAAGCCTTTAGTTGAGGAATTATATTATATACATACATACATACATACATACATACATATGCTTTAGGGCTTTATAGACATGGGAGGCTACATCCAGCAGGTTGGTCCCACAGAAAGCTATATCATCGTAGCTTATCGAATTTACCAATTGGTACATTCGGTTATATACAAAACTTCAGTTTTTCACTCCAGATGCAGTCAATAGTTTTATAGGTAATGCAATACGATCCGGGTAACATGTATTTATGGAAACACCATAAGGTTTTCAATGATCAAATTCATTTGCTTAGTAATCCGACCCAATAATTATCTACAAGAGAAATAGCAGAACTTACAAACAGAAAAACTAGTACATAAAAAAACGCCAAATCAGTTTTTTTTACAGATCAGAATTATGTTTAGATAAGTACATACTTTATGGCCTTGCGCTGTACTATACTTGCCACGAGCTTCACACATAATGATGACGACAGCAGGCAGAGCTTGGCTGCTCGTTTTAGATCCTCACACTTCCAGAAGTTGATAGCAGCGCCATCTATTGCCACACATTACATGGGTGTGTGTGTGTGTGTGTGTAAAGCAGACGAAAAATACGTAAGGGCACAAAAGACGTGCGTCGTGCGCCGCTTAACAAAAGCAAATGAATCTGCTCGTTTCAAACGTCGACAACGACTGACGGCATCGACAATGGCGACGCTCGCAAGTCTGACGCTTCGTTTCGCCGTGGGCATAGCAAAGGAAGTAAAAAGCAGGAGCGATGACAAGAAGCTGCGGCGAATTTGTGACAGAATTACAGCGAATTTTGCGGCATGTCACAAGTGTGTGTGTGTGTGTGTGTCAAAATCGGCTTGATTTCAGTGTGTGCAGCATATGAAGGTAACGCAACAAGGCAAAGTTGCCACATAGGCATAATTTGCCATACAAATTTATATATTTTTATAAATATATTTATATATATTTGTATTTAAATAGAAAACATTATAATTTATAAAAAAGCGAATTAATAGCTAAAACTATTCAATAAGTTTTGAGCTGCGTCAGTCAGTTGTGACGTCATACGATTTCAATAATTCATCGAACAACTGCTGAGCAACCTTTGCTGCCATGCTCAGCGCGGCGAATCGCCTTTTGCTGGTCGAATTTTTGTTCACTCGAGCTCCGACACTCGAAGCGTGCACCCCATTAAAGTGTTGAATGCGGCAAAAATTATAAAAACTACGAAAACTCTAGCTAAATGCTAATTGACAACTGAATGTCCACACAACAACGGTGAGTAGGTAATTAGATATTAAGAAAAACAATCAATTCCAAGCATGGTAATCGACGTATCCTACACGCACAATTCTCGTTAGGCGAATTTTGTGTACGACTTAATCAAAATTCATATTTGTGTTCGGTAATACTTTTGTTTTATTGTTGTCTATTTCTTTTCTCTTCTCTCTACCGTTTTGTCTGTGTGCGCGATTGCATATGGAAATGTGTTCGTGTATTCGCGTCGGTGCCTGTGCTCGTGTGTTTGTGTGTGTGCCTGTTTTGTGTTACTCTTTGATTGTGATTCTTGATTTGCGTATTCCAGTTCCAAGTGCTGATCAATTCATAAATTGTTGAAGATGTTGAAGAAAAAGGAGACGCAGCAAAATGAAATGAAATACGATTATGAAATGGTTTTACTGATGAAATACGATCAGTGTTTGCCTACGTCTCCATTTTTTTTTTCATTTGTGACTTCATTCTCACACTTAAAGTGTTAAATAAAAAGGTGAAATAATCAAGAAAATCAAGAATCGGAAAAATATTTGTATGTTTAAAGACAAAATACGGTCACTTTTTTTTTCCTTCACACTCATTCGGCACCTGGCAATAGCCAGGCGCTTTGTCTTTGTTATTCCGCTGTTCTGTAGAAGAAAAAAAATAATACTAAATAAAAATACCAACATTTGGTATTTGTATTCTCTTCTGTCAACAAAAATTTTAAATACTGCTTTTGTTGGTAGAAGAAAGTTCATATATTCATTTTGTTTTTCTCAAAGAATATCAGATAAAAATACCGGCATTTGGTATTTTTCTTAGGAAAACTACAGTTTTTTTTTTTCATTTGACCCCTCGGTGACCCCTACAATCAATGTATATTCATTTTCTATTTCATTAAATTTGCAATGGAATGTTTAATGAATTCTTGATTATACGGGTATGAAAATGGCATGAATTACCTCCCAGTTCCTCCATTCCTTCCATTCCTCATTGGTTGGCATTATACCCCAAGGGTCAGAAAACCTTTACCTCATCTTCATAATAAATGTTGCATATTCTCGGACGGATTCAGAATAGGTTTCACTTCCTAATGATGTGAACCAAAATATATGTTGGGAATTGATCTCATTTGCAGTAAGACGTTTGACACTGAGGAACTCTTGCTGGTTTATCAACTGACCTTTCCATCACAATGACCTAAGAGCAAAATTGATATTGGATTGCCGAAAAACGAAGATATATTTCAAACAAAATGACGTCATGTGCTGAAGGATTTACCAGGAAAAGAAAGTGTTCATAAGAAGGGAAGAAGAATGCTTGCAAAATGGATTTACAATTAAAAAATCTTGCCAAGGACAAAATATCAGAGAGGAAGAGCAAAAATTATGAATATATAGAAGCGGATTCCTACAACGAAACCAATTCAATAAAGAATGTATTAAAATGACATGGAAGACCATAACGATACGAAGTCTATGTTGACTCCATTCTAAATGCCTATTGATTTCAAACGAGTTCGTTAGAAATTCGCATAACACATGAAAAACGTAAGCTGAATTTGATTAAAGAGAGAATATTTAGATCTGAGCGTTTTGCTCTCGCTCAGTTGCTAATATAAAACCCTAATCTTATCAGCTCTGAGAATGAGACGACATTTACTTATATACGAGTGTTACTTATATATGTAACGCAAATAAATGAGCTTTAAATGCAATGTGTACGTTAACAAAGAAGAGAAATATAACAAGAGTGCTCTAACCGAGACTGCTCAACTATGAGATCCCCTGGAACCTGCAAAGAACTGATATTCATCAAATTATATGCATCATTCTATGCTTCTTTTATGAACACAAACACTCACGTACGCGTTCTACTAACTGCGCAGTTAGCAGCGAATGCATTTGAGCTGCAGTATGGGCTATATTATGAGAACTTATTTGTTGAATAAATCCTCTTGTAAGACCATCTTCATCAAAAAGTGATAATAACATTAGAATGTGTGTATTTGCCACAGCACAAGTCTCTGGGGACGTGGTAGCCAAAATCTAAAAATTACAAAATCTTCATATTCATCTTCGATTATTATCGATAAAAAGATGGGATGAGTTATCGAAAAAATATGATAAGCTTGTTGTTATGAACTAAATCATTTTGAACATAAATATATGCTCTGTAGCCTTGTAAACTATTAATAGATCGCAGTCCTGGTCTCCAGCTTCGATATGTCGATACATTAGTCATTAGAAAAATTCTAAGGACGGCAGCTCTTCACATAAAAAAAATGTTATTCATGTGTAATTTGTATTTAGTTTTTCACTTTCTTGATTTGAATTTGGTTTGAGCTTGAATAAACACATGTTAGGATTCATGAAACTATAGTGAAAATTATAATATATACATATATATATATATATATATATATATATATATATATATATATATATAAAGGTATTCTATTTTCGTGATGTAATAAGATGAAATAACTTGCTAGCTTGAGGAGCAACACTTGTAATGCGTATGGTAAACACGAGTATACATGTAAAATTTCAAGTCTCAAGCTCTTATATCTTGAGAGATCACGGCGTTCATACGGACGGACGGACATGGCAATATCAACTCAGCTCGTCGCGCTAATTAAAAATATATATACTTTATGGGGTCTGCCACGCCTCCTTCAGCCTGTTACATACATTTTCACAAAAACATATACTGATTTTTCATTTTCAATGAGTTCGGGGTATAAAAATCGTACATTCACTTAAGCATATATATGTATATTTATTAACTTATATATAATAAGTTTATTATGCTCGGTCGGATTCTATATTTATCTGCAAGCTTATCGCTAAGCTCGTAGGTCATATTGAATAAGACTGACCAAAGTCTCTATGTTCGAAGGGATAGAAACATTTGTGAATTAATACACATCGGAATATAACAAAAATATGGAAAGCTAACCAGCTTCCAAATATCTTGTTTATGCATTAAGCTTAATGTAATTGTATTGAATTGGACTACTTACATATATCAGCTCAAATAAGTAAGCTCTCATTTGTAAGAAGTCTTTCACAGTGCAGAGGTAACATCACTGAGCGCCTAGCCCGGTAGCCTCGGAGAAACGAGGAGGGCAAACCGTTAATCGCGCTATGAATACTTCGTATTACACCATTTCATTATATGCTTACGTGTCTGATCTCTTCATGAAATCAAGTACAATAATTTCTCCATTGAGTCTTAAAAATACTTACTCGGATATACATATATCGAAAGAAAAGAAAAGAACAAGGTATCAGTACTCTTGTCGGTAGTGCACAATTAGAAAATACCGTGAAGAGTAGTCAGCTCTGCTGTTCGTTCTTGGTTGCCTCTCTTACATCCGCACCTACGATTGTTCTTCCTGCTGTTATCCACTATGGGTAGCTTCAGCTCTAACTGTACTATCATAATCATAATGCATTGATTTGTGAACTAAGACGCTAATATGTGAAATGAGTTCTTGTCTAATAGTAGATTGATTTGTCTGTCTGTTCCCTTGTCTATCCGTCTGACTGTTCGTCTTTCTGTGTAAGGACATTGGGCCCATGGCAAATGGGAATTTTCTATATAGTTGGTATATATGGTTTCTATATATACCGAATACCTATATACTCGCGAAAACAACACCTAGCTCTCATCAGTTAAAGGGGTAACCTCCTAGAACCCCGACATTCGACAAGTAGCTAACTGCCGAGCTCTTCAAATTGACCATTATTTATTCACACCCCCAAAAAAGCCGTGTCAAAACCATATGTTTCTGAGTTTTAGAACGCAATCCCAATGGTGCAATTCAACACTGTTGAGCTCCTTCACCACTAAATTATATGGTCCGCCCGTTTGGGACGTGAAAATATTGATTTTTGAAAACTGTTACGAGTAGTATTATAAAGTTAGGCGCGCCTGACGGTTATTCTCCTAGGAGGAGGTGGAGGAGGATACTGATTTAAAATTATTACAGATTGTCTCGCTGAAGAGCGACGTCTTAATTATGTGCCTATACTCGACAGACGTCGGGGATGATCGTAAATTCCTCTATTCTCTCCCGCAGTCTACGTCAAGGGGAGGCCGTCAATGCAGGCGACACTCACTTTTATGGTACAAGTAGTCCTCAAATACCATTTAAGAATATCGGTTAATATAGATTATTATCGATAGTAAAAAAAATATTAATTCTCACGCATAGCATACAAGAATATATTTCAAGCTTTGAGTATTTAACAGAGCTCACAAATATCCGTTGAGCTTTTCTCAAAGTCGGTAAATAAGTGTCTTTCACTCACATTTAGAGAAAAGTCAAAGAGCTACGGATTGAGTCGGTTCTTCAAAGGATTCGCTCGCGCTCAAACCGAAACGTTTTATTTTCGGTTTTTTCTGTTCTCGTTACTCCAAGACATTTTTTGTTTAGCTCAATGAAGCAAAACGTCTTTTGTGTATGAGTTGTTTACGCTAGAGACATCTACAGTATACTTGAGTGCAAATGTGTGCATGTGTATGAGTAAGTGAAGACTGTTGGCAAAGACGTTTTCAGTTATCCGCTCATTTACTTCGTCTCATTGTACGAGCGTCAATTATATCACTCCCGAAACGATGCTCCTTAATAGAGCGTCACGCGAATAGTTCAACGCAAAGCGCTAAGATAAATAAAAAACGAAAACAAGTAAGAAAGCTCTAGTCGAGACTGTTCGACTACGAGATCCTCTGAACCCTTCGAGGAACTAATATTTCAACAATTTTTCATAAAACTTTCGAACCGTGATAAACCACAAGTCTCCAATATTTAAAAAAAAATCTTTTTCAAATTTGGAAGGTAGAGGTGTATTTGGGGCCGGTATCCAAAATATAATGAGCATTTAAAATTGGACACTCTAGCTTTAAAGATGTATGAGCTATAATTTGTTTAATGATTTTCGGTTCTCATTCGATAACAATTAAACGGGACTAGTTATCGGTTTTTGGAAACTAACTCGATCTGAGCATGCGATATTTGGACCTGCAAAACAAAAGTCAAGTCAGGTCTCTAGCTCATATAGCTTCTGAAATCGACGCGCTCAAACATACGGACAGGCGGCCAGGCGGACATGGCTATATCAACTCAGCTCGTCGCCCTGATCAAGAATATATGTATGTATATACTTTATGGGATGTGCCACGCTTCCTTCCGCCTGTAACATACATTTTCACAAAAACATCATACCCTGAGCACAGGGTATAAAAACCGAATGCTATGCTTCTCTCCGTTTATCTCGTGAGCAGAGCGTGGATATTCAAGCGGTAAGCTGTTATTTGTGAGCTTTGATGAGAAGAATGAGCCGAGTCGATCTAGCCATCTGTCCATCCGCATTCCTACAAAAATAAAAAACTTGAAATTTGTAATATTTCTAATATATTCCTGTATACCATGCGCAGTACCATTTACCAATTTGCCATTTTGTATATCGATAATAAAGCAACTTATTTCGAATACTTTGTCAAATACACACATTTGAAGGTCTTTATTACGCTCTGAAAATTTGATTACGAAAGCTTAACTGGAACACAAGTTATTTAATAATTAATTTCCCATATAAAAGAAACGTAGAACTATTTAAATACATATGTACATATGTACATATGTATGTAGCTGAGTTCAGAGCTCATCTTCTAGTCGGACACTTCCGATTTTAGTAGTCTTAATTATTATTTAATTTTTATTTTCTGCTCTGATTTCTTTGTGTTGAAACTATATATTATATATTTTATTATCAATATTAAATTAAATATTGACATAAGTATATTACACGTATTTATTTATATGGGTTAAACCTCATAATTGCATCATATGCCACACGTTAAGACACTAAATCCAGAGTTTGAGTCGTAAAATGATACGAAATAGATACATATACACAAACATACATACATATGTATGTATGTACCTACATACATGTGCATATGTAAAGACAAATTCTCAACTACGCACATACACGCACACAGATATGCATACATTGACGTTTCTGGCTGCGTCGTTCTATGAACACCAAACTCCACACTCTGCCCAGCTTTAAGGCGCGACAATGAGGAGAAAACAAAACGCAAAAGAAACGAAAACAGGGAAAGAAAAAATGGGTTTTGCGCATCGAAAATCAAAAAAGATCTGTGGGAAGTGAAGACATCGTTTTCTACCCTGAGAATGCCACGCACACACACTTACGCAAGCGCACATACATATGTAGATACAGTTATGCAAACAATCACAGACAGACTAGCGCGAACCCCAGCAGGCGGCGACAGATGACAAAACAAGTGAGCCGAAAAGTAAAAACGAAACAAAAATCGCGGCGAATTCAGCTGTCAGCTGCTGTTCTTGACAGCTGACGTTGCCAGACGGTCGCATTGTCAAAAACTCAAACCATGTACAAACGTTCAACTATTTTTTATAAATGAAAAAAATAAAATATTGCCAAAGTAAATGGAGATAATTTTGTATAGAATTAAAATTGAAATCATTATATTGTTTTCGATTTATTGCACTTGCAATTGTGTCGTAACAAGTTTCGAGCAACTAGGTGGCAGCGCTGTGGTACATGTCGGCATTTGCTTTATTTGTCAATCGCATTCGCTCGACGAAGGAGCGACGCATGAGAAACTCAAAGAGCGTCGATTGTGTCTTTTATTTTTTTGGTTAAATTTTTTAAAATGTTGCTTTAAATAGTTAAACTTTTGTTTTGTTGTGAATTTCTTTTTTGCTATCTTTTGTTGCTGCCTAGTTTACGTATAGATTGTAAGAGCTTAGCTTACGAAAGTATCTAAATTCGTATCCAAAGAAGTGTGTGCATTGCTGCTCTGCCCATGCAAGCGCAGCTTTAAATTTGTTTTGTTTTCGTTGCTGTTGCACTGACGACGCCGACGACGCTAGCGTTGTTAGCGACTGAATTCTGCTGTCGCATATTGTGGTGTGTATTTAAAAAAAATATAACAACGTTTTTTTTTCTTTCTGGTTTTTATGACGCGCGGTGAATTCGCCGGCTAGTCTATGCTTGGGTCTGTGGGTGCACATGTGTGTGCGTGTTTGTCTTGAATATGTGCTCAAGTATGTACGTATGTATGTATTTATGTATGCATGTGTGTCACACACATCCCCTTGACATCTACATCTATCCCGGTTGCAGTTGCAATCTGAGCGTCCTATTTAACGAAAGCTCTTTTGTTGTTTGAAAGCTTGAAATGCTGATTCTCAATTACTCTAATTAAGCTCTAGACCACAGGCAACAGGCATCAGGCAGTTGTCTGCAGTGAGCTTTGTCATCTCGGCAACCAGATATGCATATGTATAGATGCGTGTCAAGTCAAAATCGGGGTCCCAGTCATAGTTCAGGTGTTGCGTCCAGTAGTTCAAGCTAGAGCATAATTCATTTTTTTGAGCATAGTTACTTGAAAACTAAAATTTGTATAACAATTTTTCAAAACTTTTTGTACTAATTTTCTATAAATCTTACAATACATAATACATAATTGTGATAAAGTACACCAGACAGGACCAATTGTTACGCATATACTCGTTCAATTAACGCGAAACGAGTATATTTGTTTGGTCAAAAATATTTACAATTGATAAGTTTTAATACATATATAAAGTTGAAACTGTTCTAACTTGATATTTTAAACAAATAAGCTAAAGTTTAAAAAAAATTTTAATACGTGTTTATATATCTATCTATATATATATATATATATATATATATATCTTCTACACTTTGAAAGGTAACGTAAGCAAAAACGTAAAAAATAAAAATAAAAAAAATGCTGGCTGCTTGAAGCTGTGAACGAGTATTAGACAGTCTGTTACACTCGTTTGGAAAAAAAGCAAACGTCCGAGACCAAGTCTGTATACCGAAATCTCATATGTATGTGTACGTCCCAATTAAAAATTGGCTCCAGATATTCGAAAAAAAAAATCGATGCAGCAAATTTGAAATCTAAAACTATTTTCTCGATATTTAGGTTTCTTTAAATATATATAAATTATTATTATTATTTTTTTTTATTTTTTTATTTTGAACATTTATTATAAATAATTTAATTTACTTTTATACAAAAAAAAAAAAATATATATTGATTTAAAAAAATTGTTAAAAAAATTTTTTTAGGTTAAATTCTTTAAGATAAATGGAAGCAACAGATGATGTTGAGGAGGTGGCAGAGCCAACTGAGGAAGCGATCCTAGCGGCTAACATAGCCAAGGTCAGCACACTACGCGGCAGTGCGAGCTTCCTCAGGAATGTGGTCAAGACCTATGGCAGACTGCTGCCCCACAAGCAGAACCGCAAGCTCAATATGCTCATTGAATTGCTGGAAAACGAGTAAGTTAAGACCAGGCTAACACGCAACTAGAAAACTGTTAAAGGTCATTGAGAATTTTAAGAAAAAGAAAGCTTTAAACTCATATATCTCTCTATATATAGTATATAGTATATCGTATATCGTATAACTGGCTAACAAAAGTGCCTCGTTTTTTTAGTATGCCCGTTGAGGAGTTCTGTCGGCGTTATCCGCTACCCAAAATTGAGGGCGTCATCGATAAGATAAAGGCCAACTTTAAAGATGTATGTAAAAATCATCGATCAATAAATTGACATATAAATCAGATTTGTAAATGAAAAATTAAATTTGAAAATTTCAGCTACTCACTGACGACGTAATTGTCATCATTGATCACTCCGATGCTCCGGGTGACCAGCAGCCGAACACTTCGAAATCATCCGGAGAAACTGCAACCAAGTCGAAAACAGCAAAATTGGCACCCAAATCGAATAGTCGCCCAACGCCCAAGTCCATAAATTTCAGCAAATCAAGCTCAACAGTGCCAGCCAAGAACCCAATGGGCTTAGAGCGTCGCTTTAATCCGTCTCGACCAAGTACGCCGGAGCAAACGAGTTCATCGCCCTTACCGCCGCCACCTGTAGCCGTGCCCGCTCCAGGGCCGGCGCCAATGACTGCCACGTCCACATCGACGGCCTCACCCAAAGCGGACTTTGAGCGTCGGACACAGCCTGCCAGGGCAACAGTTGATTTGACCTCGCCCATTGGCAGCAGACGTCCAGATTTTATGCGCCGCAGCAATCTGCCAGCGACAGCTTCACCTTCACCAACGTCTTCCGTTTCGAACGCTAGCAGTCCACAATTGCTATGCTCACCAAAGGCGGTATTTGAGCGACGCTCCAATCCGCCGGTGCACACGGCCGTGGAAACGAGCTACGAGGATAAGTCCCTGGAAGAGGCACGCAAAAAGTTGGCCGCCCTACGGGCTGAGGCACTCGCCAATGTCAATCCGATGGCGAATGTGAATTTGAATGTTCCGCAGTTGGCCTCCAATTCTAATGATCCACGGGGACGCAAGGCCAGCTATGTGAAGAATCTTGGCAATCCCACACCCACGTCCATTCCGTCCGGCCCGCTCAATTGGCCGCAGACGGATCTCTACTATACAGCGCTCAATATACCACGCATTGGCGTGGCTCAGCCCAACATTCCGACTGCAACGCCATCGCTACGCACGTGTGCACCACTCAATCTAGATACGTCGGCAGCAGCTGCTGCTGTGGCAATGGCGGCGGCGGCGACGGCAACTGCACCGGCAACGGCAACGGCTGCTACGGCCTGCATTAATGTTCCGCCAGGGCAGATGCCCAACAGCGATGCACTGCATCCAACTGTGCCGGATTACAATGAGACGCGGCGTTACAACGAGACGCGCGATCCGCGTTGCAACAAGTGGGTCAACAGCAACATTTTGTCAATGCCCCCTGGCCAACCGAGGGGACCTCAGCCGCCAATGGGGGCAGCTATGGCAGCTAATCAACAGTATCCGGGCGCAGCGCGTCATTCCATGCCGCCATATGCTACAGGCTACGAGGAAACATCGCCGCCACTCAATTGGCCGGCGTCTAACATCTATAACAACAACAGCAACAATAATAATAATAATAATAATAATAATATTAATATTAATAAGAACAAGAACAACTTCAGCTATAACAATAACATGAAAAATTGGCCAAACAAACACGCTTATAAGAAATCCAATCCTAATATCGTATATTGCGGCGGATACAATCGAGGACAACGCTTTCCGCCGCCCCCGACTCAGGTGAACAACAGCGAGCCGCGCACCTATCGTGAGCATCGAGAGGCCAAAGCCAAGGCCAAGGCTGCCGAATTGCAGGCAGAGAAGCTCCGTCGCCTGCAAGAAGCCGAGAAGCCAACGGAGCCGGAAACGCCGCTGATTACGATCGAAAGTGAACGCGTTCAGCTGGACACATCGTATCGCAATTTGGGCAGCGCTCCCACTAAGAAGATCGATTTTAAGATACCTAAGAAAGTGAATACGGAAAAGTCAAGCGAAACGACAGGTGAGAAGGCTGATGATGAGGAGAATAAGGTGAACGCTGAGCAGGTGTCAAGTGATAGCGGTGCATTGGGCTCGAAGCCAAAGTCAAAGCAGTCGGATAAGGGGTCAGAGAAGCAGAATAAATCGGATAAAATTACCCATGTGGATTTAACAGATAAGACTAATAAAAGTGATAAGAGTGAAAATACTGAGACAGTGAATAATTCCGATAAAAATGATAAAACTGATAGCAATGATAAACCGGAGAAGACCAAAAAAAGTGAGACACTTGATAAACATAAGGAAAAGTCGAACAAAACGGATAAAGAGGGTAAAAAATCTCACAAAGCTCGTCATACTAAACGCGACAAATCAAAAACTCGCGCTGAAAAAGACGTTAAGGATAAGGATAAGCGTACGAGCAAAAATGTCAATACAGATGCGGATAAGCCGCAAGACAAAGAAGGTAAAGAGCCAAAGACAACAAATAATACGGATAATGTTGAGAATGAGCCGCCGACGCAAGAGGAGACAACGGATAAAGCGGCCCGCAAAAGTAATGAGAGCACTGAGGACGAGAATGAGGTCGTGGATGAGAATGGCGACGTGAATATGGAAGAGGAAAAGGAGGTGGATGAGGAGGATGCAATTGTTGATGTGGAAGAGCTGCCCGAAGAAACGAAACCAGTAATCGAACTTCAGCAGGCAACCGGGGACGAGCTGCGTAAATCTCCGCCCAAGCTGCCCAAGTTGAAGGTGGTGCTGGGACCCAATGCTCATACCATAACGGTAATACATGGCTGCGATGGTGACGACGAAACAATTGAGTTTAAATCAAAGTCGGATGACGAACCAGAGGTAGGTCGTATTACAAAACGAAGGAAATCCATGATGCCATTAGTGGATAAACCGATAATACATGGCTGTGATGGTGACGATGGTACGATTGAGGTTAAATCGAAACGCGATGAGCCAGAGCTAACTCGCATCACGAAACGCAGGAAAACCATGCTGCCGCTAGCTAGCACACCAGTAGTGGATAAATCAAAGCTATTCGGGAAAAGTTTCGTCTACGAGGATGTGGTGGATCATCAACGACAACAAGAGAAGTCTACGAATCAAACGGATGCCCATGCCAAACATCTGGCCACCATGTTCGAGAAGTCCAGCGATAATTGCAGCATATCTACTCAAAACATAATCGCGGGCAAGCGACGATCGCGCTTCAATGATCTGACTTTGAATGAGACGCAGCTAAGTCGAAATGTCTTCAAGTTGGCGTCCACTGCGACTACAAAGTCGAAGGCTAAGTCTAAAGAGAAGGCAAAGGAACAGACGGTGGCGGTATCGAACAAACGAAAAACCACAAACACCGATACCAGCAACACCACCTCGACGTCCGATACAAACACCACTGCCACAACGACTGATACCAGCACCATCACTGCCACCGATACCAACACCGCCACAACCACCAGTACCAGCACCGTCAGCTCCACAGTCAAGCGCAAGCGTGGCCGACCGGCAAAGCAAGCGACTAAACAGCATACAGAAGAGATATCGGAACAAAATGAGGAGCCACAGAAACAGGAACAGGAACAGGAGGAAGAGCAAGAACAGGAGTTGCCTGCCGCGAAGCGCATCCGCATGGATGCACTACAGCCCCCATCACGCACTCGACGCAAAACCAAGCGCAACGAGCTGGAGAAACTGAACGACGACATTGCGCACATGTATTGTGCTGACGATGTGATCCGTGCGACGGGCAGACGCGCCTGCACGACACAACAGAAGCAATCGCTGCTGCTAGAGAGCAGCTCCTCCAATGTGTCTAGCCGGCGCAGCAGCTGCAGCCAGAGCAGCCACACCGAACCGGCGCCGTATATACGCAATGTGGCGCGGCGTGGACATCGCTTTTGGGGCCCAAGCTCTGGACCGGATCGGGCCAGCTTTAATGCCAAACAGCAGCGAGTCCGGCAATCCAAACAGACGTCAAGGAGCTGTAGGGTGCGTTTGGCACGCTGCGCCAAGCTGCAACGTTTGCTGGTGAAACCGGACGCAGTCGATCCGAGTGATATCAAGAACATAAATTCTGAATGGCATTCGATGTCTGAAGCGTTGAATACCTGTGTCGTTTGTGGCAAGTCTTTGCGTTATTGCAAGTACCATTACGTGCAGCATCATGGGGAGCATTTTGCGGCCCGGTTTCCGCCCGGTGAGCTGCAGAAGTTGCGCGATGGGCTGGACACGAAACCGGCATATGGAGTGCCAGGTCCCAACATTCGGTTTCAACACAAATGCCTCTTCTGTTACAAACAGTTGCAGGTTCCAAACAACAGCTGGGTGGAGCATTACTCTCGGCATACGGGCGAACATAGCTATAAGTGTTCGCATTGCAATATACCGAGGGACCGTCCAAATGAGATGGCGCGTCATGTGGCCAACTGCGGGACTGGTGCACGTGCTCTATGCATCAAGAGCTTTAAGCGCACGCAACCGGTTACGATTCATGTGTGCCATCTGTGCGAGTTTGTGCAAATTAGTCGACAGAATCTGGAGAAGCACTGGAAGGAGCAGCATGGCCTCACGAAGAAATCGTTGGCGGGGTTGGGCGAACAGCTGACACTGTACGAGACAAAGGGTGTGCCGATCAACAAGACTAAGGAGCCAGCGCGTAGAGGCAGAAAGCCCAAAGAGTTGGGCGACAAGCAAAAGAGCAAAAAGATCGTGAAGAATCAGAAAAAGCCAATGAAGCTGAACAAGGGGCAATTAAAGCAGAAGCAGAAGCAGAAGAAAAAGCAAAAGCCGAAACAAAAAGAAGTCGCGCTGAAAGTGGAGCAGGCGACTACTTTATGTGACAATGCCTTGAGTATGCCACCACCTGAGCTGCCCGAGGAGGAGCAGCTGCTGGTGATCAATGCCTGCAAGCTGGAGGAAGAGGAAGACCAGCAACAGCAGACGGTGCAACAGGACGCGGTGCAAAAGCAGACACAACCAGAAGAGGAGGGACCAGTTGAACCGATGGAACAGCTCGAGCAACCGGAAGAACAATTGGATAATTTATCCGTGTCCGGCATAGGCAGCGAAAACTCTGACAATGAAAAGGAGCCCGTCGAACCGGAGGAGGAGCAGGAACAGGAACAGCAGCAGGAACAGGAGCAGCAGCAGGAACACGAACAGGAGCAGCAGGACCAGGAACAGGAGCAGGAGCATGAAGAGCAGCTGGCCGAACCACTCGACGAGTGGATCGATGTCGAGTCCAGCAGCAGTGCCAGCAGCAGGAGCGCAGTGTCCAAATCTTTGTTCAAAAAATTCCAAAGGTTCTACAACAAATTGAGCCCCGCTAGCAGCAAATCGAGCAATAAATCCAACAAATCTGCGAGCAGCAGCTGCACCGATGGGGACTGTGCTGATATGGATTCCCTAGCAAAGTCTGCAACAGCAACTACTACACCGCCTACACCACCACCACCACCACCACCACTACCACCACCACCATTGTCGGCTGAGGCGGACAAGCCGCAACCAGCCTTGCCTACGGCTGCGACTGTACTATCGCTGTTCAGCGTGGAGAATGTGGCGTATCGTTTGCGTGCGACACCGACACAGGAGCCCGCCTACTACTGTATGCGTGAGGGCTGTAAATTCCTATTCTCCGACGAGGTGGAAGGACTAGAGAATCATTTCACACGCGAGCATCCGCAGGTGCGTTGGAGTGGTCACTGTGCCAGCTGTGCGAAACAGACGACGGAACCGACGGAGCAAGGTCTTTCGATCAGGACTGAGCTACAGCATCTGGTCAGCTGTCATATGAAGGGGGCTAATGCAGAAACTTCGCCACCTGTGGATCCCGTGGTGCCGAAACTGCGAGTGCGTCGCTTTACGGGCGATCGGCTAGCGGTTGAGACGGAAATTGGGACGGATATGGAGGCGCAGGTGGAGCCGGTGTTAAATAAGCAGCCAGTATTGGAGCTCGATCCGACCGTAGAGCTGCTAATACAGCCAGAGTCCGAGCCGAACGAGTCGGATTACATCGATGATGCGCCGAATGCCATGATACTCGATAGGTTGGACGAGGAGCCGCTTCTGCCCGACCATCAACAGCAAGTGGAGGCAGGTACAGGCGCCACTCCACCTGCAGCTGTGGTCAATCATCCCTCAGAGCTGGGCTTGGCCATCAATCAGGTATTTAGCCTGGCCCACAATGCACCGGCTGAGATCGCCGGCGATCCACCCCTAGCCCATAGCAACTTTGTGCTCACCCAACAGCCGGCGGGCGAGTCGCCCACCCACATAAACATATCCATTGAGCCGACACAGCCGACGACGGAGCCGCATGCCACAGGCCTTGCTGTGGATCGCTTTCGTTGCATGGCCGCCAATTGTAATTTCTGTGCACACACGGTGCTGCGCATACGGGAGCACATGAGATTCCACTGCTATAGCTTTGGCAGCAAAGACTATTTGCAGTGCGCCTACTGTTCGCACATCGCCAATGATGTCAATGACTATGTACATCACGGCGTCCTCGAGCACGGCCTCGCCTCACGCTCAGAGCTGAACGACTCGGATGCCACGTCCGGTGCTGCGATCACAACGTCAACAACTCAACGCATTCGCGATTTGCTCAATCTGCCCAGGAATTCAAGTTGCTTCACCACAGCCACAGGCACTGTTACATCTACAGCTACAGCGACAGCTACGACAACGACTTCAATACCACCCACTGCAGCTGTTGGGGCTGCAGCTCATCTGCCTGAGACTTTCTCTGGTGCTCAGGAAAATGGCACGCCCATTAGCACCGTGATAAACGATCTACTCAAGACAACCGGCTTTGATGGTAAGTTTCTACCGAACTTTCTTAGCTTAAGCTACAATTTTAATTCAGGCAGAAACCGCCGAGGCGCTTACTTTTTTGGTATAGGAAAACTTTAAAGGATTAGGCTAAGTTCTAAGTCATTGAGGGATCTTAGAGTTAGGGATCTATTTTGGTACCTACAGCGTAGGATTTTAATATTCAAGGGGGAAGCGACATTCTAACGTTTAATAAATTGAGCCTTTAAGCTTTTCGATCAAATATTGCTCCATATAAAATCCTTAATACCCGATGCAATGTAGAGTATTCTATGCTGGACATGTAGTGTATACTTGATGTGTACATAGTTGCTATGTATATACATACATTCGAAATTTGATCAGCTACTTAAACGTCAGCATGAGAAGTATGAACTTGAGAAGATATATGAACTTGAGAAGTTATAACACATAAATCTACGTCATACCCGGAAGACGCTATGACCATATAAGCTTGTCTGGGGACCAGAATTTTCGTCGCAATAACCATACGGATCCTACTGTATATGCAAAATTTGGAGTCTTTAGCTTTAAAGTTGTAAAAGATATATTTTTATAATTGAATACGGAAAGAGTTTTTAACCGATAACATTAAAACGAGAAAACTTTTTGATTTTTTGAAACAAACTCGATATGCGCATGGTATATAGGGACCTACGAAAAAAATTGCAGGTCCTTAGCTCTTATAGGTTATGAGATCGACGTGTTCACACATACGGACAGACGGACTGACTGATAGACGGATAGGGCTAAATCAACTTAGCTCTATAGATCCCTTATCAACTATATATACATATATACTTGATGGGATACATTTGAAAAATAAATGTACTGGCTGATTTCCCATTTTCAATGGGTTCAGGCGCTGAACTGCAGGGTATAACAATTATCTAAAACAATCTCTACTCCTATACAATTGCAGATATCAAGCTATACTCATGCCCCTACAGGATATGCAGCGTCTCCTTGACTGAGCTATCGTTTGTCAACCATGTTATCTATCACATGACAAGCAATCAGAACATCGGCCCGCTCACTTGTAGATATTGTCGTCAGACCTTCGAGCGCCCTGTCTTGTTGCGTTCCCATTTGCAGCAGGCGCACGCTCGCCACAAATACTTTTGCAGCATTTGCCTGGAGACGACGCCGAATCGTACACTGATGCATCAGCATCTGTTGAGCCGGCACGGCGACGAGTATCATCTAATCAATTGCCAGCCCGAGTTTATTGAGCTGCCCGCACAGCCGGAACAGGAACGGGAACAGGAACCGCAACAGCTGCTGCAGGTGGAGCGTGCAGGAAATGATCCATTCAAAAGTTGGGTCTGCGCTGTCAAGCTGCCCTTTGGCAGGAAGCAAATGGATGAGTTCAAGACTCGGCTGCTGGACGAGTGGCTGCAGCGACGTCAAGGCACCAAGATCATCTATCGGCCATCAGAGCTGCGTCTGCTGCCCCGCCAAGTGATGTTCAAACAGCTGTTGCAGTGTGCCGAATGTTATTTCGAGTCACTGGAGCACAAACTGCTGCACGCCCATCTGCTGGCGCACAAGGAGGACGCGTTGCGTATGGCCATGCCAAGTGAGCAGCCAAGTAAACAGTTGGCGACGGCAAATGCCTCTACGGAGACAGTGACCCAGCCAACAATTACCCCAGCTGCTGTCGTCGCACGCTCCCATTTGCCGTTCCAACCCAAATGGCAGTATGTGCCCACGTCGAAGCGCTTCGTCTGCGGCGTAGAGGATTGTATTGCCCACCTGCCGTCGGAGCTGGCGCTGCGTGAACATTTGACGACGGCACACAGCTACGGGCAGGTCATTCGATGTGTCCACTGTAACAACACGGACGTGCTTCAGACTGTCGATAGGTTCTTGGAGCACTTGGCGTGTCACAAGTGTTACCTCTTCCAATGCGGACGCTGTCCCTGCTTCCATCCCAGGCGCATCTGCATCGAACGTCACATCCACAACCGTCACGGCAGCAATGGTGTCGATGTGGTCATGCACAGGCGCAGCGACAACTCCGACAATGATGAGATCCGTTGGCTGCAGTCGTGTAAGTATGGAAGATTCATACGATTTACCCTTGGCTAACTCTCGCACACTCCTATTCCCAATTATTTCAGCCCTGTGCTTGCGCTCCAATGCCGATGATTGGATTTGCAATCTCTGCTCCACTGTGCTGGATAATCAATCGGCGATGCGAGCTCATGTGGAGCAGCAGCATGGACGCACGCAACCGTATAGCTGTGCCTTCTGCAATCGCGGCGAGAATGAGATAACGCCCTTGATCACTCACATGCGGCGCGATCATCCCAACCGGCGGATGCAGCCGATTGTGAACTATCAGCAGTCGAAGCATAAGAACAGGCAAACTTTAGGCTTTTACTGCAACAAATGCGAGACTGGTGCCAACAGCTTGCAACGCATTCGCAAGCACAGTGCCACACACCATCCACTTACCAGTCAGTTCGTGTGCCCGCACTGCGATTTTGGGGACTGCATGCAGCGGACGGTGATCCAGCACATTCGACAGGAGCACGAGGGTGCCACGGGGCTGGCCATACAGCAGTTCGAGCGGGTTGTGAATGAGCTGCTCGACAGCTATTACTGGGAGATGGGCACTGTTCTAGACTTAAAGGGAAGTACTCAGAAGAACAGCAGCAGTAGCAGCAGCAGCAAACCCACAAGCAGCAGCAGCAGCAGCAAACCCACAAGCAGCAGCAGCAGCAGCAACACCGGCGTCGACAACAGCAACAATAACAACAACAACAACGACAACGACAGCAATATCATTTCAAATGAGCCCGTCGTTGTGATTGACGAGATTGAATTGCTGTCGTCCGATGAGGAGACCGATGAGTCCGTAAGTTGCCGAGCTAACTAGACTCATATACCCATCCTCTTATACTCTTATGTTCCTTGCAGACACCTTTTGAGTTCGCCTGCTCGCACTGCACCGAAACATCGAGCAGTGTCGACGAGCTGCGCAACAATCACTGGGCCACCAAACACATCGAGCATCCGTTCTATTTCAGCGTCCAGCCGCAATTGCGCTGTGGCATCTGCCGTTGCTTTGTGGGCAATCCCAAGACCATGCTGAACGATCATTTACCCAATGTGCACTGCATGCGTCAGCTGGTCGTCTGCGATGTGAACAAGCCGAGCGAGTGCGCCTTCTGTCCCCATCGGATCACCGGCTATGTGTCGCTCATGCATCACATTGTGAGTGCGGCGCATCTGTCCAACGACCTGAAGTCGCTCAACGACACGCAGCTAAAGCGTCTGCTCCAGATGGGACCGACAACAACAGCAACAGACGCAGCACCCGCTGTCGAGTATTATCAGTGCAATATTTGCCGGGTTATAATGCCATCGAATATGGCGATGGCCCAGCACGGCCGTGTCGAGCATTCGGATGCGCCGGAATTGTTTTGCTTTCGCTTGATCACCGAAAGTATAATCTATCATTGTTCGTTCTGCATGTTCGCCTCAACGCGCCAAATGGAGACATTGCGCCACATGATTGATCATTGCAAGAAATTCAGCCATTGTCATTTCTGCAAGGCCACACAGAACGATGGCTTCGATGAGTACGTACAGCATTGCTATACATTCCATCGTCAGGCTGTGGAGCGCTTCCAAGACATTTACCCCTACGAGGATCTCAAGAAGTTCCTCATGCAGGTGCTCTATCAGTTCCAGAACGGTCTGATCATTAGCAAGAGCAGCTTGCGGCACACACGCTATCACGACGACCAGGTCATGGTGAAATTGTACTCGGAGCTGTTGCAAAAGTTCCAACAGCCACCCATACCGCGACTAGTCATTAGCCAGCTGGTCAATCGCAGTCCCACCAAGTCCGCGCAGCAGGAGCAGGAGGCGGCGAGAATAACAAAGCGACGCAAGACTCTGAATCCGAATGATCTAAATCTCACAAATATCAACGCCAACTTGCTACACCAGAAGCAGCAGCTGATGCAGCAACAGAAGCAACAACAACTACAGCGTCAACAGCAACAGCAGCAACAGCAGCAGCAGCAGCAACAGCAACAGCAACAACAGCCGCGCAGCTCTGTCATCAATTGGCATACATCGTTTACGGGCAACAGCTCAGCCCCGCCCCCTGCAATTGTGGTCGAGACCCAACCGCAGCGCCCTACGTTTCTGCAACGCATTGCGAAGCGTCGCAGCACCTTTGTGGACGTCGGACATCTGAGCAGCAAGGGAAGCTGTCCCAGCGATCAGATTTCTGATCGCTGATCACAACGAATTCGAAACTATATCCAAGACTGCCAGCAGTATTTGGCCCAAGCGCAACATAATCATAATTTTTTTTAAACCTAATTCGTAACTATTTTGTAGTAAATGTTGAATTCCAATGACAGCAACAATGACAATTGGGCTGTCGCCGTTAACAAACAATGAAAACTTTTTTTTATAAAAAAAAAAACTGTCTTTATTTTATTTGGAGGGAGTGAAGGAAAGTGGGTGGGGTATATTGTGGCCAGCCCAGTGTGGAGGAGAGGCGAAGAGAAGAGAAGGAAGGAAACATGGTGTGCATGGAGGAAAGAAGGAATCTATCATCCATCATGGTTATTTAAGATTATCAATCTCACAGCCAATCAATCACACACAAAGCTGTAAATAGTGCTATATTTACATTGTACGCTGATCATCAATCAAGTCAGTCAATTAATCACTTGATCAATCAATCAAGCAGCCAGTCAGAGACCATAATATAAGGATATAATAACAATCATTAGTCATACTTCTTAGCTTTTCAAATTTAACAAGTCAATCAAATCAATCAATAAGCTTGTCATTAGGCAAATCTATAGATCAAACATAAATATACATAGCTGTAAGCAGCAAGCTGTCATCTGATCATCAATCATTCAGTCAGATTGACTGATATCCAATCAATCAGCCTGTCATATAATGGAACATAATGAAATCATAAGAGAATATGCTTCATAATCCTCTACTCTCTAGCTGTAATGACTTTATTATCAATCAATCAGTCAGTCAGTCAATCAGTAGTGCGGTAAATATGCTTCATAATGCTCTAGTCGCTAGCTGTGACGATTGCAGCTATGACTTGATTATTAATCAATCAGTCAGTCAGTCAATCAATCAGTTTTACAACGAATATGCTTCAAATTCTCTACTCGCTGGATGCAACGATTGAAGCTAGTCAAATGATCAAAGCTAATCAAGCAGTCAATTATATGGTATTATATAACAAAAAGCAATAGCAATAGCATCTTCTTAATACATCATTTTTGCTAGCTGTGCGCCGCTCGTCAATTAGTCAATCAATCAATCATTCATTCAATCAATCAATCAAACAGTCAGTTTTCCAGCGAATATGCTCGATTCAAGCGATTCAAGCTATGACTTATGTACCAATCAATCTATCAGTCAATAAATCAATCAGTCAATCAATTAGCAATACAGTAAATAAGCTTTTAAGTTTTAAACTTGCTGGCTGCAACTGCTGAAGATAGTCAAATTATTGAAGTCAATCAATCAATGGCAATATATAACAAAAATCAATCAATTAGTCAATCAATCAATCAATCACTCAATAACATAATATATTATAATAAAAAAATGTTCTTCACTTAAAACTATTTCCAGGCTAGCTTGCTCTCAATCAGTCACTCCCACTATTAATCAATCAATGAATCAATCATTTAAAAAAAAAACACAATTCTCTTTCGTAGTGCTGTCTCAGCGTCTATTCTCATTGCAGGCATTCTGGTACAGCAGCTGATAGGTGGGCGCCTCCTTGCCCTGGCTGCGTGCGACGCTGGCGCAGCGCAGCTGATTGAAGTACTCGCAGGGCGTGGCATAGGTGATCAGCTGGTCGTTGCGTCTGGCGCAGACGGGGCGATAATATCGCGGACAGCTATACTCGCAGCTGTTCTCATCCAGGCCGATGGCTTCGATGTTGTCACCCTGTGGCAGCTCCTCCACTGAGTCCTCCTCCTCCGCCTCCTGCTCGTCCCCCTCATCACCGGTATATTCCTTGTACTCCTCCCACTGCCCGCTATTGGGCTGCAAATAGATGTCCTCGCTGCCAGCTGTTGCGTAATCCACCAGCTCCGTGGCCAGCTGCTCGCCAGCCAGCGCCCAGTCCGCCCGCAACGCCATCAACGCCATCAATAGCCAAGCTGCCTTTGGTAGCATCATGGAGAGCACCGTAATCCAATTGAACTGTGCCTCCAATCTGCGACTGGGTGGCGTTTTATAGACACCACTCGCTGGCTTACAGTTGTGCAAACAAAGAATTCCAAGACATATGACAATGGGGTATGCCTGACTAGGAGATGCCCTGCTGCAGTTGGTATAAGCGGATTTTAAGCGGGTTAGCTGGAGAAAAGTGTCTTAATGCAAGAGAGAGAAGGTGAAGTACAAGATATAAGTCAATGGGGTATGCCTGACTAGCAGATACCCCGGTACAGTCAGAACTTTAGCTTATATGTTTTGATATGTAACTAAAATCAGGTGAATGAAGCTTACACAATATTCAAGCTAGTATATACAATTCGAAAGTGATCGACCTATAGATACCCTATTATTAAAATTGAGCTTTTCTCAATTTATCATTGATAACCAATTAGCAAATGTCTTTTGAGAGCCAAACTACAAGTCTCTAGCTCTTAAAGTCCTCAAGCTATAATAAGAAGACAGCGAGTCTAACAATCGATAATTATCGATTTTCATCGGTTTTGAAATATAGTTCTAGTTTTAATAGTAAAATCAGCCAATGCGAAAAACGATTTCTACTGCCTGCAACAACTTGAGCGCATAAACAATATAGCCCATTCATGCAGCTTTCAATGGACATACAAAATGAAAGAAAAGTTTGGAGCACAAGTCAAGAATTTTTTAGCTGTCATTGTTAGATAAATATTCAAATGTGAATCAAGGTCGTTGCTGCCTGACTGATAGCTGCTACTGCTGCTGCTGCTGCTGCTGCTGCTGCTGTTGCTGCTTGCGTCATTTCAGTCATTCCATTAAATTAATCAAACTTAGAAGGCAGCCCGAAATGGAATATACCTAGCGGAACTGGACTTAGAGTTGAGCTAGGCAAATGGAATTTGGTATGCGGACTCGATTAGATGAAAGGTAGTATATATAGCAAAATTAGCTGAATCGAAGCACTATAACATAGTGTTATCCATAGACCATATGGATTCTGAACTAAAGAACCCCAAAATTAAAGATAAGCAACGATTTTAATTTTTCAAAATTGATTCATAAATTTATTTCATTTGTTCGTAAATAGAAAAACATTTGTGTAAATATTTGTAAATGTTATAAGACTAGGCTTTGTCTTTTGAAAGACTTGGCGTTAACAAAGCATTGAATAGAAAGAAAAACTAATGCTGTTCCGAATTCCAATTCTGGCTATATTTCTTATTTCTTGTTCTTTTTTCACCTTTTCATAATTTCTTCAAATTGTAAGGCATTTTATCACAATTGCGTTTCATTTCCAATTGTTTCTAGCATAGAATTGCAAAATATTACAAGTGCTCCATTTCCATATGTTTCAATCGAGCAGAAACAGCTTCAAATTGTTTGCAAACATATTTAAGCTAATGCTTCGATTCCAATTTTTTTCTATAAGCTATAAATTTTAAAACTAGTTCGTTTCAATTCCACATGTAGCACGTTTGAGGACGTATCAACTGGGAACTGCTCATATACAAAAACAAAAACATAAGCTAGTGCTTCAATTTCATTCGTTTCTACATGATAGTTAAGATTAGCTTGTCTCAGCTCCTCACGTAATACGACTTTGGCAAATGTTCATATACATAATAAATATAAGAATGATGTTTCAATTCCATTCGTTTTGACTAACGCTTCAATTTTAACGGTGTTTGGCAACTACTCATATATAAAAATCTGATTTCAATTCCATTCGTATCTACATGATTGTTAAGACTACTTGTTTCAACTTTTGCTCATATATAAAAAATAAATATAAAAATGAAGTTCCAAAATCATTCGTTTCTACACGATTGCTAAGGCTGACTTGTTTCAATTCCAATTGTGTTAACTGCAATTCGGAACAGAGTGAACAAAAAGTGCAAGCATAGATCATATAATATATGCGATAAGAATGGTTTAGATAGCGTAAACAATGTGAAACGAGAAACGAGAGAAATGCTGATAGTAAGTGGAATATGTGATAAAGGTATATACATATACAAATATATACGTATATGTATACATATTATACTGATTGCAGCTCATATGTAGTCCATGTAGCCCTGCTCGAAGGCGTGGCGCACTACGTCGAAAATCCGGCGATTCGCTTCATCTCCGGCTATGGCCATCGATAGCTTGTAGAAGGCCGGACCGTGCATGTCCGTTTCGAACAGTTGGGAGAGCTGGCCGCAGTCAGCCTCGCTGCCCAGCAGCCAGGGCATGAAGTGCATGCAGATCATGACGCCGTAGAACGCGTAGCGTGCGAAATGTTGCTCGAAGCGTGCGAAGCTGGAATGAAATGGAATTAACTGTGAATAGATGCTATCAATGCGCTAAGAATGCACCCTACCTGTAGTCGCTGAGCAGCTTGTTGATCTGATCCTCCGAGAGCGATTCATGATTGCGCTGCAAGAGCAGCTCCAAGGTCTGATGCATGCGCTGATGATACGAGCGTAAGAGTCTGGCAAAGATCTCGGCTCGATTCGCGGCCGGCGTATTCATGTAGAGGAAGAAACTGATGTCGATGGCCGTGGTGCTGTAGCGCAGCTCCTGGAAATCGATCATGCGTATGCCATCCACCTGCCGCTCCTCATTCTCGTGGAAGAGCACATTGTTGCGATTGAAGTCGCCGTGCAGAAAGGTGCTGAAATGCGACTCTGGCTGCGTCTCATCGCACGCAGCTGTCCGGATGCGCTCCAGCAGTGCCACCGGCTGCTCAAAGTACTTGGTTCGCAGACGCTCGATGGCTTCGGCGAAGCGCTGCTCCTGCGGCTGCAGCAGCTGGTCGCGACAGCGATCGTAGAACTCATAGAAGCGATCGAAGGCGATGCGATAGAGCACCGCATAGATATTCGGCACATTCGCCTCGAAAACGAAGGGCAGCGGCACAATTTGGTGACGCAGACGCTGCTCCACTTGTGGCTGCAGGATGCGCAGAGCATAGCCCAGTGCATGATATGGACCCAGGACCGAGCACATGGCCTCCAGCTGATCCAGGCGCAGAGTGAGACGCGGTCCCAGCTCAAAGCCTTCCGGCTGCAGATGCTGCAAAGCCAACACCGACTCACGTGCCTCGCCTAGATCTGCAAATTGCGAAATACATATTTTGTGTTAATTGCAAAATTGACAAAACAAACAAACAAACAAATAAATAAACTTTGTACCCTTAATCAGACCAAACTTAGCGCAATAAACACGCGGCACAAATTGCTCAACCAATTCCGTATTCAATTTGCTGTCACGCAACAGATTCTCATAGGCGGGCAGCAGCTCGGCGTAGACAAAGACTTCATTGGCGAACTGTGTGTAGCATTTGCCGGACTCGCGAAACTCCGGGCTGCCCTTCATGAATTTCACCAGCGCCAGCTCCTGGCGCTCGCTGCGGGAAGAATGTGGATCAGAGTAAAATCAGAGCAACAGATTGCATTGTACCCACATTCCGGCTATCTTGATGGTCAGTTGCACCGTATAGATGGCCGACATGAAACCGTTCAGGCCATTGGAGCACTTTATATTGTGGTCAATTAACGTTGCATCGTTGCCAAAATATTTAAAAATATCATAAACCACATATTTTTCCATATAATCGAAATGCTGCTGCTGCGTTGCCATCTTTGCACTTTCTCCTTGTCTGCACTGCGCTGTTTGAGTGGAGTTTATGGGGCTTTTATAGCAGCGGCTCCTCAATTGAGCTTAATTATCACGAGCACACACACACATACATATATATGATATGTTTACAAGTGCAATTAAATGCGATCGCGAGTTTTGGTTTATTTTGAATTGAAACTCGTTTTACAACATTGCAACGGACTCTATCGGATTGTCATCGATAGGCAACAGCGAGCGATGGGCGGCGCGCCAAGCAGTTGAGAAGATTTGAATTGATATTGCCAATCAGCCTAACAAACTAAATAATAAATAAAACTCATTTGAAACTGTATATAATTGTAATGTATGTTATTTTTGTGATATCTTAGCAAATTATTAGTTGACATATATATAAAAATATTATTTGTTTTATTAACATGTATAATTCAGAATTTAACTCATACAATAATCAATTTTCAATTAAATTTACTCTTTCCGTCGCAATGTATTTTAAAAACAAGCTTATTTTCAATTGTTGTTCAGCTTAACTGATTTTATTTAATTCAACATTTTACAATTTACAATTTACACTTTTTGCTCGTGAGCGCCGTCACATACATACATACATATTTATATATATCGAAGTGCTCGGCATATCGATAGCACGCATTGCAGTCCTGGCAAGCGCAGTTATTGGCAACTGCCAGCCCTGTTCTTGTGAAGTTATAAAAATAATACAAAAACTGTTCGAAATTAACGAAAATTCCTAAAATAAAGTATTGCAAATTAATGCACTAACGTATGCACAGTTAAACATATGTGCATTGCGAGTACATAAGTGGAAGCAGCTATTCAGCATTTAACGTGAGTGCTCGAGCGTCGGGTGTGTTATTTTTCTTCTTTTTTTTTGGTGGGTGCAGTGTTGACAGCTTATAATTCAAAATGGAGAGCGAAAAAAAGAAACAAAATATCAGAGTGGTTAATTAAGCATTGGATTTTAGCCGCTAAAGTAAATGCAGCCTAAAAGGGGACATGTGTACGGCGTCCAGTTAACAACACTGGTGCAGCCAGTGCCCGGTTGCCAACCAAAGCCAAATAATAAAATCAAAACAAGTATACAAGCAATGTGTATGTGTGTGTGTGAGTCTGTGTGCGAGTGTGTGCGTGTGAACGCTTGGAATGGAGCTTCAAAGCGGAGCAAGCAAATAAACGTGCTGGAAAACAGAAATGCAACCGTACGCTGACCAACACTGTTGCTGCTCCCCTTGAGTCATTTAATAGCACTGTTTTGCACAGTATTTTATTTGTATTTTCACTGGCGCTGGTATTTTTGTATTTTCCATTTCTCTTCATTTTCGTTTTGCTCTTTGGTACGTACAGACGTGTGAGCGCGCGTTTTCCCGTCGTCGTCGCTGTTGTCGTGATTTCGTCTTTTCGTGTGTGGCAACAAACAAAATATCCAGCTACATTTATAAATCAATTAAAGCAAATTACAACAGCAATAATAAGCTTTTAGCTTAACATTAGCTTCAGCTACATTTCTTTTTTTTACATATTTTTTTGTCGCTTGCGCATGTTTTAAGCGCTGCAGCAGTGGCAGCAGCAGCAGTAAAAAAAGGTTGGTGAAAAAAAGCCGTCGTCGTCGTCGGCTCGTACTCGTTATCGGCTGTCGTCGTCGTTGCGCCGTTCCACCGTTATACGAACTGTGCGTGCGTGCATTGGTGTATGTGTGTGTGAGAGTGTGTGCATTTATTTTTTGTTATTGTGCTGCGTTTATTTTTTGTTTTCAATATATAATTTTTTTGTTAAGTCAACTGAAGTTTAAAAGTGCATTATTATAGACGAAGAAAAAGTTATCGGAAATTAATCGCTGTCTCACTTTGCGTTGTCAGTTTTTTATGCTCATTTTTGTGCGAGCATTTTTTTTTTATACTCCGACTCTGCTGTTGCGACGCGCTCTTTTGTTAGCCGCAGCGTCGTCAGCGTCGCATTTCGCTGCCTCTGTATGCGTGCGACAGCGCTTTTTCCAACTGTTTTTTTTTACAGTGTGCTAAAGTTATTGTTGAATATGTTTTAATATATCTCCTTCTCTTTCTCTCCCCTATGTGTGTGTGTGTGTACATGTTCTTTTGTGTTCTTCATTAAACGTTTTCAGCTGCAAGCAACAACAAACGTATAAAAAAAGAGAAAAAAAAACAAGCAAAAGCAAATTTGTATACATACATGCGTATGTATATGTATGTGTATATATGTGTGTGCGCGTAGCTCTCTGTGTGTGTAAGCAGCAGTAGAAGCAGCGTCGCCGTTGTCTTTAGCTTCAAGTGAAACATGTTTTTTTCTGTGGCGCTGCCGACAGCGACAACAACAACAAGTCAAACAAAATTGACAACAATTTGTAACAACAACAGTAACAACGTCAACTACTACAACGACAGCAACAATAACAGCAGCAGCAGCAAGCAGTAACAGTCAACATGTAAGTGCTGTCTTTTATTTATGTATGTATGTATATATATATTGATATGCACATATGCAAGAGTATGCGTGTGAGTGTGTGTGTGTGAGAGAGAGTGTGAGTCGCGGCCAGTCAACAGCATCAAATTTGTTTGGTTATGTTGAACGCGTTACCCGCTGCTGCTGGCGTCAACGTCGCTGCTGGCGTTGCCACCGTGTTACATTTTGCGCGCAGACGGTGGCAGCGCCGCCACCGCCGCCGCCGCAAACATATTGGATTTGCCGGCATTTTCAGCTTGTGCACTTCTCTGTTTCTGATTGGGAAGGCATGTGGTTTTTGTGGTGCGTCTGTGTGTGTTTGTATGTCCACGCCAGGTAGCAACATCAGACACACATACAGACAAATGCTGGCAAAAGGCAAACAAGAATTTTAAAAAGCCATTGACGCCGTCGCAGCAGCAGCGCTGCGGGCAGCGCCGTTTGACAGCAAGCACACACACACATACGCATGTGTCGACGACCATGTACAGCTACAGCGCGGCGCTCTCATGCTGCTTTTTATTATTCTTTTTTTTTCGCCTGTGACTGTGACGCTTTGTCTGCAGAGCGACGCGAGCAGCGCCCGCTGTTATTTGTTTTATTATGATTATTATTTATTTTGGTTGTTGATAAAATGCATTTTACAAAATTATTGAATTCGCAAATGCAATATGTTTGCCACGCGCTCGCTCTCGCTCTCTTTCAATCTCTCACTCCCTCTCTCTCTCTTACTGCATTTTAATTACAATTTGTTATTTAGCAAAAAAAAGTTCACCAACAAACAACAACTGGAAGCGAGAGAACAATCGAGAGCGCGCATTGTGCTAAGCTCACTTGCGCGCGTTTGCTCTCACTCTCGCTCACTCGCTCTCTCTCGTGCACTGCTGCTGTTCATTTGAACAGAAATTTTCAACAACGCTACCGGCAACAACAACAACAGCAGAAGCTTGCGCTCTCGCTCAATCCTTTTTAAGGGCTAGCCAGTGCTGCTTCTTCTTCCTCCTCTTCTTGCTGGCTGCAACGGACAGCACAACAGCTGGACAGAGGCGCATGTTCCAACAGCAGCTGTTTGCCAATTGGACCAATTGGAACGATGCCTTCAGACGGCAGCAAATACTATGCAATTTGTATTCCATTTGATGCCATTTCAATTTCCATTCCCATTTCCATTTCGTTCCCCGTTAATTGTTCATTTGCATCTGCACACTTTATTTGCCCTTGTAGTTTTGTTTATTTATGAATTGCCATTGTGTTGTTCCTGCTTCTCGTCTACTTCTTTTTGTTGTTTCTTTCGTGGGAAAATGCTTACGGATTTGTGCTAAATATGCAAACGATACTTTTTCCCAATAAACATAAACAAAAGTGCGAATCGCAAATGCAAATGCAAAAAAAAAAAAACGATTTATATTGTGGCATCAGGTGCATTTCCTTCGAATGAGAGGGAGAGAGAGAGTGTGAGTGAGGTGAGGTAAACTCTCTTCGACTGTTCCTTATATGGTTATGAGCGACTTTCTTCGATAGAAAATGAGTTCACAATATAAAAATCATCAATGCATTGAATGCTTCTTATAAAGCTATGAGTCCACACATAAAACTATTTTAAGATTAGCTTCGATAAGGTTTATTGTGAAATATATACATTGAGGAAGTAGCTCTTAGTCAACCCAATTGGATAATGTTGTGCACTACTTCTAGCAAAATCTAATTGAAAAGTTATTGAAAGCTGTTTCACAAATACTTAATATGAAGCTTCACGAGCATTAGAATAGTAGTTGCAGCATAGCCATAATGCTAATGGGTCTTATACATAGTATGTATATACAACAATTTATAATTTTCCTTTAAGCCTCTGAGGCTTATGGTATGTACAATAATTAATGCCAATTTCAAGCTTAAATATAATCAAATTAATGAAGCCAATAAACTTAAAAGTTTATTTAGTAAAATTGAAAGTAAAGTTGTCTTAAGCTTTTCGCACTCCTCTAATACATAACAAGTATAAGTAATTTATCTCATATATAAACAATATCGGAAGCACAAACATAAGCCTAAAGCTTATTAAATTATTATAATATAAAACAATCTAATGCTATATTCGCTCAGAGTAAATGTGTTTGGAATTCAAAAATTTAAGCTAAAAGCTCATTAAATTGAATATATGAGATAATCGAAAGCTTTAGTCGTACAATGTAAATTTATATAACACAAATTTAAACTTAAAGGTCACTACTGCCATAGAAAGTTGCAATTTAAGATTCATTTAAGCTGAAAGCTGCTGATAATGAAAGCTTTAAGTTCATATACATATGTATGTACATTGTTAATTAAAACTCTGAACTGAATGCTTGGATAAAAGCTAAATTTTTGCTGCAATTTTATATACATAAAGTTTGTTTTACAAAATATAAAAATCTTGACGTGGGACATGATATAGATGGATATAAATACATACACCTGAGGCAAACCAAAAAAATATTAGTAGTAATAATATTGGACAAAAAAAAAAACTTAGTGATAAACTCAATATTTGAAAAACAATTTAAAACGAATATTAAGATTAATGTATATATGGCTATTAATTGAGGTGCAATATTATGTTACTAAGTTTAGTCGTACTACTATTTTTGTTGCCGCAACTGTATATATATATACTGATGCATATAAATAGATATAAGAGCTAAAAGTATATGGTATCAGTCCAATACGGATGCTGCTGTCGACGTCGACGCAGCTGCGAAGTCCGAATCGCACCGGTGTCGTAAGTAGCGCCTATGGCCGCCTTCTGCTTGGCCTGGACGGCTGCACAGGCCGCTTGATAGGCGGCCAGCTTCACCTGCTGATACTCGTCCCGGGCACACTGGATGTCCCGCTTGATGCGGGCGGATCGATCCTTGGCGGCCATTAGCATCTGCCGTTTCTCGCTGTAGTCGGCCTGGGCCTGTTCGTTGAGTGCATTCACATCGGCCACATTGCCGCCCATCAGCTGGACGATTTCGCCCAGTTGGGTGAGATGCGCCTCCGCCTTTTTGGCGGCACACTCGGTCTTGTGGGCGCACTTTTCGCTTTGATGCAGCGAGTTGCTCAGCTTGGCCAGCAGATCCTCGGCGGCACTCAGCTCCTTTTCGATTTTGTCCAGCAGCATGCGTTTACCCTCGAGCACCGCTTGGACGGCCTGGGAGGCTTGGACCGCCTTCTCGGCCAGATGGATGCGTACCTCTTTGGCAGCGCACTCGGCTGCATTTGATTGGGCTTCATTTGCAGCCGTTGCCACCTGAGCGGCTTTTACCGCTATATTGGCAGCTGCCTGTGGACAGTTTTGATTGACACTGGTGCGACATGATGACCGTGACGATGATAATGATGATGATGGTGATGATGACGATGACGGAAATGATAATGAGGATACTGGAGCTCCTGACAATAGCAGCCTCAGTTCATTGTTATCCAATTCGTTCAGTCGACTGTAGCCAAGCGAAGGATTCCAGCTGCAGCTGCCGCTGCAATAGCGAATGAGCAGAAGGAAAATAAATTCCCAATTCATTGTCGACGAAATCGATATATAAATACGTATGTATAAATACGTATTCTAATACTGCTTTGTTTTACTGTTTGCCATAGACATAAATATCAAATGTGTAAAGTTAATGCGTGCTGTGCAATAATACAAAATGTATAAATGTTGAAGTACTGCAATTAGTTTTGGTAAACGAAACAGTTTGTTGCAAGTGTTGCAAACTGCGAAATGTACATGTGTAGAATTGCTCGATTGTGGATATACGTAGCTACAGGGCCGGATCAAACACATTAAACACATTAACGTAATCTTACGTTTTTCTTTTTGAAATTGGTAAACAACTGAGATTTACAAAATTGTTCTTAACGAGTGGTGGAGGCCCTGGCTCCACTGGCTCCTATGATAATCCAGCCCTGAATATATACAGATATAGAGAAATATACTTATAAGCAATTGCTCTGCTGAAAGTGCTTATGGACTTTACTGTGGGAAATTAATTGTTGAATAACTTTTGTTCTAGTTGAACTTTCATAATTAAATTTCCAGAACACATTAATGACATCAAAATAGGTGCATTTGCTGAAACACAAATTGCTGCTATTTATACCCTGAACCCATTGAAAATGGGAAATCAGGGTATAATGGTTTTGTTAAAAGTATGTAAAAGGCAGAAGGAGGCGTGGCAGATCCCATAAAGTGTATATGTTCTTGATCAGGGCGACGAGCTGAGTCTATTTAGCCCTGTCCGTATGTTTGAACGCGTCGATCTCATAAGATATAAGACCTAGAACCTTGAAATTTGAAATTGTAGGTCCGTGTATTGCACGCGCAGATCCAAAAAAAGATAACTCCTTCCGCTTTTTTTTTGTTATCGATTATAAATTAGTTATAAAATTATATCTCCTATATCTTTAAAGCTTTAGTCTTCAAATTTTAAACGTCGATTCATTTGTTTTTTATAGAATTTCGATTTTTGTTATATTTTATTATATTTTGTCGAGCAGGCTCGACTAGAGTTTTCTTAATTGTTGAAATATGTTTTTACTGCAAAATTGGGGGCAAGGCTATTCAAAATCCATAAAAATTGATAATCTATACATATGTATTATCATGGAGAAGGAACACTAAATTTGAGAGCTCTAACTCAAGTGGTATTGAAGTTACGATTAAGAACGAAATCAAAGTTATCGAAGGAGAAAAATAATGTCATTCAACCATATTGTAAATACTTTACAATCAGTGCCACGCCTCCTAAGTAGTTGTGCTTAACAAACGAAATCAGATGAACGATTATTATCGATTATAGAATGAGTTATCGAAAGAACAAGATAATCAACTTTTACTTCATCTGGTATGCAGAAATATATAGAGCTAGATCTAGAAAACTAGATATTTAGACTGTATAAACTATAGGCTCGTCGTACTGAACAAGCATATTGTATATACTTTATGGGCAGTGCCACGCCTCCTGCAGCCTGTTACAGACATTTTCACAAATCCAATAAAAACTGAATTCACAATTTCAATGGATTTATCAGGCATTTGCCTGTCTCCAGCACCTGTCCTCTTCCTGTCCTTCCTCTAAGCAATAGAGTAATAGAAAAAGAGAGAGAGAGAGTGAGTGAGAGCGAGATTTGTAGCATTTCAGCATTTAGTCGGTATATTCTTGGTCATATTATTATTATTATATTATTGTTATTATTGCGCAGCAATTGCTGTGCCAAGTCAAATAACTGTGAATGCGAAGAAGACAAAGGCGCAGCAGCTAAAACGTGAGTGATAGAAACAGAGAGAGGGTGAGAGTGGGAGGGGGAAGGGGGAGTAGGCTTTATACAGTTGAATGCTCAATCAGTCAAAACTGCGGCGCCGTTGTCCACGTGCTGCCGCAGCCGCTGCTAGCGTCGCTGCTGTTATTGGCGGTGGGTGGCGCAGACTGCAAAAACTGCGCTTCAAAAAAAAAAACCCCAACACTCACACACATGCATAGATAGACGAAAAGTAGCCGCGTCATTGTCGTAGGTAATTGAGGAGGAGGTGAAAGTAATTCGCAAAAGCGCAAATTGAACAAAACACAAGTAAGAGGGCTCTAGTCGAGACTGCTCGACTAGGAGATACCCTGAACCCTGCAAAGTACTGATATTCCAATCATTCTACACCCATACGTATGCATCCATACGAACGTATAAGCACGCGCTCTGCTAACTGCGCAGTTACCAGTTACTGCACTTGGGCTGCCGTGTGGGCTATATTATGAGAATTTATTTGCTGAATAAATCTTTTTGTAGTAGGACTCTTCATCAAACTTTCAGAATGTGATCATAACATTCAAATGTGTGTATGTATGTATATGCCTAAGCACAAGTCTCTAGTACTTGATATACGTTTTTTCAAATTTGGGGCAAAGGGGGCGTGGTATCCAAAATTTGTAAATTACAAACTCTTCGTATTTATCACATAAATCTACACGGTAAATATAGAATCTCTAGGTCTAACAGTATTTAAATTAGACTTAAAAACAAAGTAAGATTTTCGATAATTATCGATAAAAAAGAAATGGAATGAGTTCTCGAAAAAATATGTTAAGCTCGCACTGCGTATGGTATACACGAGTATACATGTCAAATTTCAAGTCTCTAGCATTTGTAGCTTAGGAGATCTCTGCGTTCATACGGACGGACGGACAGACAGACAGACGGATAGACGGACAGACGGACATGGCTAGATCAACTCAGCTCGTCATCCTCATCAAGAATATATATACTTTATGGGTTCTGCCACGCCTCCTTCTGCCTGTTATATACATTTTCACAAAAACATTATACCCTGAATTCCCATTTTCAATGGGTTCAGGATATAAAAAACGTAATTTCTTTTGTTGTGCTATTTATTCTAATCAGACGCAGAGAGCGAGAGAGCAAGCGCACTGTTAACTGTGTGTGTGCACTTGCAAATGCGTGTGTAATAAACCGTAATAATAACAACAACAATGTGCAGCAAAAGTAACATAAACAACATTTTTCTTGCAAAGTCGCAATTTCGTAGCGCACGAACGATAGAGAGAGGGAGGGTGGAAGAGGGAGCGGGAATGAGAGAGCCCAGTCAAAGAGTCGGAAATTGTCTAATTGGAATTTATTCTGGTTGCGCAGGCAGCGCGCAATTGCGACAGCAACAACAACAGCGACGCTTGCATGATCAGACATGTTGTTGCTGCTGCTGCTGTTGCTGCTGTTGGCAATTTCAATGCCACTGTCAAAGTTGCGCGACGGCGTCATTGATGGACGCACGCACACACACACACGCAAGCGCGCCCCGTTAGTAATTGTTGTTGTTGTTTTTTGCTTTTTCGTGCACACACGCATGCAAGTAATGACTGCCTCTGTTGCTGTTAATAATCTGAAATTATCGATAAATATTATTGAATAATTATGCACGAAACTTTTTCAATATTCGCACTGCATTGTCGCTCTCCCTCTGTGTGGATATTGCTGATTTTGGTACCTTTTTGTTGTCTCTCTGTGTGTGTCGCTTAATTAATGCTTATTATTTTTGTTATTGCGTTTTAGGCAAAAAAAAAAAAAATGGCAACCCGATTATTGCGTTGACCTTGTCTGTATGTGTGTGTGTGTTTGTGTTTGTGTTTGTCAAGCAGAGGCAATGGCAGCGACGCTGTCGTCGTCGACTTGGAGGGCAACAGCGACTGCGCCGCTGAATTCGACGCGGCGAAATCGGTCATTGAACTTTGAACCAAACAAAAGGCGAGAGAGCGTATGTATAATAAACGTAGCGAGAATGTAAATTTTGCCGTTCATATATGTATGTACGTATGTGTTTGTGTGTGTGTGTGTGTGTGAATGCCAGCGGGCATTCCGTTACGCACTTAACAAAAAAAGAAGATAAATAAGAAATGAAAGAAAATTAAAAATGAAATGAAAGCATTTTGCTGTCTGTTTTCTGTCTCGCTCACTCGCCCGTTCTTCAAGCCATTTAAGAAAATGCTTTCAAAAGTGCAAAAAAAAAGTGAAATAAAGAAATGTTTGTGGCTAATCAGCAAGCAGCTCGCACCAAAAAACGCCTACAAAGTATTTTTGGTGCCGCGCGCACCCAAAAGCGAAAAAACGGGAACTCTCACACACTCACACAGGCAGGCAGACACAGGCACAGAAATTTATTAACTGTTGCGCAAAAGACTTTCTAACATTTAAACATATACATAAACATACATATGTATCTATGAACTACATATGTGTATTAAATTATATTATGTCTGTTTTTGTTCAGTTTTGCTGATTTGTGTGACCATCGAATAGAAGAAGAAGCAGCAGTAGACGAAGTAAACTGAAGCAGCAATGGCGTCTATTTGGGTCACGCATGACGCGCGCGCGTCTGCGACTAGAGCATGCGTCCATCCGTCTAAGAAAAAAAAAAAAAAAACAAACAAACATCGCAGTGTAACAAAGTTAGAGAAGAAGAGATTGTCTGTGGCAGTGGCAGTGGCAGCGCAGCAATAGTGTTGATCAGTATCAGCTATAACTAGCCAGAAATAGTCAGCAGCAATAGAGAGCTAAAAATCAGCTTGGTCAAAAACCGCAAATTTCTTTGTAAATATTTTATTACTTTTATAATCAATTTATTTATTTATATATATATACATATCTGTATTACATATATTTAAATTATATTTATCAAGTTTTGCATACATAAAAATAGTTAAATTTTTGCTTGTACAAAAAAAAAAACGCTAAAAAATGGCTAATTGAGCAACACTGATAGCGCCAGGCTGCCTGTGCGTGCGTGTGAACATTTTGTGTGTGTGTGTGCAAAGCGAAAGCAGAAGCACGCGCGCTCACTCTCTATCTTCATCTCTCTCTCTCTCTTTCTCTCTCTCTGTTGTGTGTTGACGTCAAACACTGCTGGATCGCTAAAGTTTTCTTTTAGTTACAAAAAAAAAAAAAAACAACACAGGGTAAGAGAGAGAGAGAGAGTGTGAGAGCGGATAGGGGACAGAGCTGGCTGTAAGCGACCACCCACCAAATGCAGAGTTGCCAGCTGCGCGTGAAATTTAATTGGCGCGTCGTGTGGGATTCTGCGTGGGGGCTGCTGCTGCCTTTGATTTTGCTCGTAGACCAAAAATAAATTATGATGCATGCGAAATTTTGTTGCTGGCTGGCTAAAAATAAACTCGCACACGCACATACATACATGTATCTTCATTGTATGTATGTATGTATGGGAGCAGTTAGTTAGCTTTTGATCAGAGTATTTGCTGCTCTTGATTGTCGGTACATTTGTGACGTCATAAGAGCACATCAGTCACAAGCGCAACTCGTGCAATTGATAAGCAGCAGCTGCTGCTGCTTTGATGGGAATGCGGCTAGTTTTGATTGATGAACACACTAGACTGCGTCTGTGTGCGTGTGTGTGTGTGTGAAAGTGTGAGTGGGCAGCGTTCGTCAAGTTTCATGTTGTATAGTGTCAGTGTCAGTGCTGCCAATTAAGCTTTTTTTAGCGTCACGTTTAGCTGTTTCTCAAATGAATTTGAGTTAATTAATTTTCTTTGATTACATTAAGTTCGAATGTAAATAAACTGATTGAGCTTACTTTGAAAGGTGGCAATATTGTCTGCATGACTATTAAATGCCATTTGGTTTGTGTTGCCGTGACGCATACGCCAAACGTTTATTTCTTTTCTTTGTTTTTTTTACATACGTACATACATATATAAAAACTTATTTTTTGCACCGTGTGAATCAGAGAAATTATAAAGAATCATTCATGATGGAACTGGTTTTTGGCTTGCATTGAACTTGTGCCGGCTAACTGTGTGTGTGTATGTGTGTGCATGAGTAATGATGTTTTTTTTTTTGCAACAGCATTTGCAATTATGTGGCAACACTGTTCGTTCAATTTGCATGGCAACAGTTAGCGCAAACAAATGCCAAAATATATACATATGTATGTAAAAAAAAATATATATATATATCACAATAACAATAACAGCAGTAAATGGTTAAAACTTGCGGTCACTTTCACCGTAATGCGCCGCTCTATGTGGTGTGTGTGTGTGTGTGTTTGTGTGAGTTGACTGTTAAACACATTAAAACATTTGCGCACACATTTTAATTAAAAAGCGCAAATTTTGCCTGGCAACAGGCGCTTAACAGCTGTCTGCTTATAGCAAAAAGCTTTTAGTCGGACAGCAGCGCTGCCAAGCTGCGCTTTCTATGAATGCTGCTGCTGCTACTGTTATGTGCGTGTGTGTGTGTTTGAGTGCGCGTGGCGCTCAACTGAACTTGTTCGCTGCTATTAGAACTCACTCTCTCACACAAACACACACATGCATGCTGACAGACACACATGCGTCGCGTGTCGTTCGTTCACCTGCTGCGCTGGCTAGAGAGAGCGAGAGACGAGTGCGCCTGTGTCAGTGTATGTGTGCATGTGTGTGTGTTCTTGTGAGCAGCGCGTGTTTTTCCTTTATTTGGTGTCTTTTACACGTTATTATTATTATTATTATATTTTATTTTGCGCTGCGCAAAATGTTTTTGAATTTTAGTTTCTTTTCTTTGCTTTTCTTTTTGCGCCATTTATTTATGTTTATAACTGTAAACGTGCTGTTTATAAAAATGTCCAACTAAGCTTTTCTTTATTCTGTTACTCTTTGCAGCTCTCCAAGACGACATCAGCAGCAACAATAACAATAGCAACTACAACAACAACAACAATTGTGTTCAGCTTATATATATCTACATAGAAGAAAAACAAAATCGTGCGTGAAATTTGTTTTTATTGTGTTCCGTTAATTCGGTCATGAAATGTTTGTTCCCATGCAAAATGTGTAGAGCAGTACTTTGTATTAACAGCAACAACAACAACAACAACTACTACAAATATAATTATAAGAATAATAGCAACAACAGTTTAACGACAACAACAACAATAACTTAGATACCACAAAAAGAGAAGCAAAATAGAGTTTTTTTTTTCGCTTTCGCATTGGCCATTATCTGTCCGGCCTGCTCTCTCGCGCGTACGCGTTCGCTAGGCTCGCTCTCCATCTCGCGCGCGCGGCTCTCGGTGCTTGTGCGAAACAAAAAACAAACAAAAAAAGGAGAGTGGGAGAGAGAGTTGTTATTTTTGTTGTGTGTGTGTTTTTTTTTTTCGTTTTGCGTTATTTTTGGGCGCTTGCGCGCACACACACAGACACAGACAGATTGAGAGAAAAAGAGGAAGAGCAAGAGCGACACAGACACACGTGCGCGACGGCAGTGTGTGTGTGTGCGTGTGTGTGCAATGGATTTGCACATTGATTGCAAAAATATGAACATATATATGCGTGCGTGTGTGAAAATTCGTATCTGTGTGCGTGTCTAGATGAAGAACGCAAAAGCCACTACAACAACAATTAACAATTGTGTTTATAAACATATATGTATATGTCAGTGTCTGCAACAACAACAACAGCAGTCACATAACAGCAGTAGCATTAACATTAACATACACATAACGTCAACATAACATTCAAAGCAAAAACCCAACAAAAGACTTAAAAAGTGTGTTCATTACTTTAAACTACAAATAAAAATAAAACGAAAACGAAAATAAAATAATATATAAATATATATATATATCCACATGATTTAACGTAACATATATATATGTATGTGCAAAACAAGTATTTAAAATATAATTAAAAATACAACAAAATTTAAAAAAAACAGCCCAAAAAATTAAAATATATATATATATAGAAATTATATATACATGCGATATACAAATATATAACGGTAAACGAACAAAACAAAAATTTAGTAACCAAAATTAACAACGAGAAGTAATTTATTAATTACCGCAACAACGTTAATAATTTATTTAATTTATACAACAAATAAAAAAATAAATAAAAAATTTCAAATATTAAAAAAAAAAAAAAAAAACAAAAAGATCAACCAAAACGAAAATTATATATGAACAAATAAACGCAATATATTTATATGAATAATAATTATATGTATGCATATATATATACCTGCATCTAGGTATATATATATCTATATAGATATATATATCATAAACATAATTCAGCCTAAAAAGCATTAAACCAACAACAACATCCAGATGTATAGATTGGAGGATACGAACAGCGGCGCTGTTATGGATAAGAACAAACAGAAATGTAAGTAAAATGGGCACTGTTAACTAATTAACAGTCATGTAATCTTAAGATCAGATTGTCAATGGGAACAGAAATGTTCAAAAACAAACAAAAATGTATATAATGTAAATTGCACTGTTAAATTAACAGTGTAATATTAAGAAAGTAACGTTAAGGTTTCTCGTATCTATAATGTAAGAAAAGTGTTAGTTCAAACTGCGAATAGATTTTCTCATTTAGCGAGCGATCACTGTATTTATAACGCACTCATGTCATAGCAAGCAGCTGCTGTCACCTGTTGCTTTCTCGCTTCACAAACGGCACAAGTGCTCGTGTGCGCGTGTTAGTGTGTGTGTGTGTTGTGCTTGACTTATCAGTCAGCTTTTGTTTGCTCATTGAGAGAAAGAGAAGGAGGAGCCAATCTAGCAAGTAGCCAGGCGCACTGCGCTCATTGGACTTTCCGGACTTCCCCTCTATTTGTTTAGTGGATTTGGATTCCACGAAAACGTTTTATCAACGGCGCCTCGCGTCTGCCCTTCAATTTGTCAAGTGTTTATTACGATTTGCAAAGAAATGCGAAATGTATGCGCCAAGCGATACCCTGTAATGAGCTCAAGCAACAAGTACTTAGAAGAAAAAGAAGGAAATTAAGATATCAGGGTTGCCCATATTAGAAGGACCCATCTGAGGTTGCCCATATTCAACGGACCCTTTTTTTTTTAAATAAAATTTCCTTAGGAATGCTTCAATAGAAGTTGATATTAGGAAAATTAAATGTCATAAATAAGAGGACCCTTAAGTCGAATAGAAAATGGAAGAACATTATGTAAATCTAATTTCCTTTAAGATTTCTAATTACAAACATGAAACAGAACAAATCGATATTTATCGAATTTTGGAATGAATACGATATATGAGCAATTCAAAGACTGATCTTCCCTTTTAATATGCTCTTTATAAAATGAATATGTGATATTTCTTATCATGTGACAAACATTGTCTTCAAGGCAATATACCCTGCATTTCATGCCACTTTCAATGGGTACAGGGTATAAGAGGCGTCGCACAATTGCACCCATTGATGGGTCATTCATGACTCACTTGGCAAGCAGCTACCCGGATGAGGGCGGCTCTACCCTAGGCCCGTTTGATGATAACGTACTTTATATATATATGTACATATATATATATATTGCCCGGATTTAGCATCAATGCGAAATACATTCCACCGACCCCAGCTCCTCTACCCCATGCCCCTGGTCAAGTGAAAAATGTCGTCGCGACTATTATTGGCCAAGACTACGACGACGACGACGACGACCACATTTTGCTAGAGCCAAGCACAAAAACGGATCACAGCAGCGATTCTCCCGTCCGTTTCTATAAATAGACACACACTTGCAGCAGCAGCAACAGCATCGTCATCATCATCGTCATCATCATCATCATCATCATCAGATGCCAGGGAGCAGCAGGTCGTATGAGGAGCATCCATTTAGCTCCATAACCCAACAAATTGGCAAGTGATCAACTTTGATTTAATAATAAACGAGACAAGAAATGGAATTTGTTTGTGGCTTTGCGGAAGCTGTAATACCCTTGTCTAATGTAGAAAATATCTATGCGATATATTCTTTGCATGTTTAAAAGCTAAAATAATTATCAATTTAACTAATTGATGTTGAACTAGAATTGAGACGCATTCAAACAGGGTCGAAACATATCTCAATTTTTGTGTTTATTCATGAATATATAATTTGTGTCCTTTAAAGTAACTTCCATCCTATATTATATAATTGTTCTTTCCGATCGTCGAAGCACTAAGACTGCAGCTTCTTAAGTTCTTCGAGAACAAGAAGTTTAGGAATTTAGGTCTGGAAATTACTGGGATATCCGTAGGAACTTATTCCAGCCTTAGTAAAACTTCAGTAAATATTCCACTTGATCCATAAATGATTCTTTCGCTCGTCAGCTTAATTACTTAATTTCCACAATCGGTCAATTTCCATCGGGGATTCTTAAAACTGAAAGTAACGCTTGTTGTAGGGCATACGAATTCGGCGTGTCCAGAAAATTTCAATCTGCTGTTCTTGTAAAGTCGCTTCTCTTGTTGTCTTAGGTTAATTTGTGGCACTAATTAAATTTAAATAAATTTTGTGCAATTAATTTATTTTGTTATATGACTATTTTCTTGTTCTACTCGTTCACAATCCGAAAAAAAAGTATTGGCTTAATACAATGTTCATACGACCGTTCTTCCATCGGGTTGTCCCTATGAATATATATATATATATATATATATATATATATATATATATATATATATATATATATATATGCATATAGTCGAGAATATATCTCGACAATCGCACGTTCAGTTGATAAATGGAATTTTGTTACATTAAAAAGCGTTATCCAAAAAACACCTGAGAATCTGAGAAAATGTTATCAGGAAATAGTTTTATACCTAGCATATATACTAATGAATGGGATTACAAAAGGAAAACCTGCTGTTGCTTAATTGAAAATCAGCTGCAAAGCTTGAATGCTTCGCATTCCAGGGCGGAACAGTTGTCAAGAAATCTAGAAGCTGAGAAGCTTAAAAGTCCAAATGCTGGAATGCAAATGCAATGACTTAAAATTATTAACAAATAGTTGGGACGATGGCAACTCTGGTCAAAAAAAAAATTGGCATTGTGAAGTTTAGGCAACTCAAGCTGAAAACTTTAAAAGTAATTGTAAACATACCTTTGATGACAACCCTAAAGCTTTCAAGCTTTTGTAGCAAAATCGAGATCAATCGAGAAAGTCTCGACTTCGAAGGTAACTCTGGCTTAAAATTTCATAAAGAAATGACTTAACTGAGTGATAGCAACTCTGGTCAGTTCAATATACATATTTATCCTACAACTGTGAATAATAAGTGTTAAACACTTATATCAAATCTGAAGATCAAAAACTTCATTTCAATTCAATTGAATAGCTTTCAAGCCGAAAACTTTTTAAATGGTGACAACTCTGGCCAAGCAGCCAAAGAACTCTGACAACTCGAAAGCTTTGAAGCTCACCTGTCGGGCCGCGACTTAAATCGAATTGAAATAGAACTTGTTGAAATGGCGGAATCATCAGATGCATTTGATGGGGGGGGATTAGGGATCAGTGATCAGAGCGCACAGCAACGACAAATTTTGGCAACGCAGCAGCTAAAGGGAAGAAGAAAAATTGCAGCGGCAAACGTAACGTAATGTAACGTAACGTAATGTCTCCGCATAAAAATAAAACAGACGCGCGTCCAACAAAAAAGAAAAAGGTGAAGAAGACGAAGACGGGCGAATATTGCGCTCGACATGAATTTTCTAGCTGTAAAAAAACATTGACGCAGTTCGCGTTGAAATCTCACGCGACGCAGATCGCGCGAGTGGTCGCAAGCCGAAGAATAACTATATAAATATATATTTATATATATACTAAATAGACTAGATATGTATATATATATATAGAGTTCTGTGTGGTATGAGTTTCGCATAGAATCCAATAAGAAATGAAAACAAATTGTTTAATTAATGGAGCAAAAATGCTATCAATAAAACTTTGAAGAAAAGCTTCATACTCAGCTATTATTAAGTGAAAAGAATTTTTTTTTTACATATATATATAAAAGTGAATCTCGCGATAAAAGAACTTTTGCATAGCGTGTGAAATACTTTGTGCGATGTGCGAAAAGAATAAAAGAAAGATAAAGAAAGCGAACAAAAAAAAAAAAAAAAAAACATTCACAAAAAACATGTTGGAATGTTGCAGTCGGATACTACCGACTGTCTGATACTCGTTCATGTTACCAAAAAAAAAAAAATTCAAATTATTTAAATTAAACTATTAAGATATTAAAAGGATTTATGAGCCTATCTCTATCTCTAGAGGAGTTCCTCAGAATTAGGCGACTTAAGCTCTGGAAGGGAACTAGATATAGGACAGGATTTATGAGTACCCATATCTGTATCCTCTAGAGAAGTTCCTCAATATTAAGCTACTTTAGCTCTGAAAATGAGCAAAATATAGTTCTCACGATGGAACAGGAGCTTTTGTTTAGTCTGTCTTAAGAGGGGATCTATAATAGCTTCACTATCTTATCTGGGGCTGATCGGGTAGATCGAGAGTTTTCCCCCATGGGGTTGTTCCCACAAGTTTATAGACCAAATTTCAGACGGACGTACATACATTATACATAACCGAATATACTCTTTTTCTCACTGCGTGAACGTGTAGTAAAAAGCAAGGAAGGAAATATTTATATAGCCATTAATATAGACGAGGTCTCTGGCTTTGCTGCGCTTCTTCCGGACATTGACTCAGAGTCGTGATGTCAACGGCTTTAGTCTACTGGCAGTCAATGAACGCCTCGATGGCTGGTCATGAGTCTGGCCTGATCGGTAGCTCGACGGCAACGGTAACAGCTGCGCCGTCTGCTGTTGCCGTTGGCTCCACCTCAGCATCGTCTGCCTGGCGTCCATCGTGGAGCAACTGGAGCAATGGGGGAAATGGCAACGGCTATCAACTGCAGCAACAGCAGCCGTCGCATCAGCATTATCTGGCCCAAATCGATTGCCAGCATACGATCAAGAGCTTTGCCTCCAATCCCAGCTCTAGATTCAGGGCAACCATCAGCATCACCAGCAGTGATACGAGTCATCCTCAGCATCAGCATCATTTGCTATCACAGCGGCCAGCGCAATATAGCTGTAAGCACGAAATCTAAGGCTAAGAATTATCTCTGATAAGCTTATCACTAAAGTTTTGTGGTTAAAAAATATTATGCATAGCAAAAGTTCGTTTATCCACCTGGAATGTACTTAGTATGCACCTGTGGCAAGTTTTTTGCTTCGAACGTTTTGATAACTTATCGATTGTGGATCTTTGATGAACTCTCTCAAGTTTCAAGTGCAAAAAGAGCTTTTAGTTTAGTTTAATAGTAGCTAAAAGTTACTTTATTTAACAAAATTAATTCAAGCTACTGAAAGCTGCTTAAACTGAGCCAGATTCAGATAGAGATATAGCTAAACTATGTTAGATTCAAGTCAGCTTATAATAAGCAAAGCCCATTTATATTGAATTAAACTAAAAGAGGTTTAAGTAAATCATAGAGCAATAAACTTTCAGCTTTTAAAGCAAACATAAGTAATAACAATTAGATTGTGGTAGATATACTTTTAAGAAGACTTTAGAGTAGAAAATATTAGTCTTAAAACATATGCTTATGCCCGATTCGTTGCTCTGAAAGTTTAACAGTACAATAGCCTATGGATTTTAGCTTGTTAAATGACATTCAGACTATTTAAAGTTAACGCTAAGGCACAGTTAGGATTAGTGCTCATGTTAAAGTTCATGTTAAACTGCCATGTAAATTTATGAAATGTTATTGAATAATATATATTATAATATTTCAGTCAGCTGATATATTGGACCAAACGTCAATTGAATTTGAATGTGCGTTCTTCTACCTTGCTTGCTCTTCCTTAGTTGCCTTGTTGTTTCTTGTCTCTTAGTCTCTCTTCTTTTTTGCCCATTCACTTGTCGGCAATTGCGAAATGCAATATCAGTTTCAGTGCGCCCCTCTTGATCTGCTCCACCGCCCAATGTGCCCCAACCCCTGTTCACTGACTACCCTTTTTGTGCTATTTTAAACTCTGAGCAAAACAGAGACGTGAACAACTATATATATATTATATATATATATATATATATATATTATATATATTTGTTCGACGATCTTTGTGTGCATATTGTGTAATATTTCTTATTGGGACTTTTCGGTTCTTTTTTGTTGTTGTTGATGTCTAGTACTAAATTTAGACGGGGAAAGCGTATTTTGGGCGGGTTTTTTGGGCTTTTGGCAGCTGCCTCAGGTGTGTGCGGCAGGTGCAACATCTGTGCCCAGGTGCAATCGGTCAATGAACTTGTGCATTCTCTCTATCTCTCTCTCCCTCTCTTCCACACATAATTAATTTGTTTCTGTTTTTGTTTCTCTCTTTTACAGTATCCGCTGGATATGGCTCCAGCGGTGGCGCCGTGGACACATCGCAGGGCAGCGGGAGCGGCAGCGGGGGCGGCGGCGGTGGCGGCGGCAGACAGCGCCATGCGCCGCTCTACGGACGCTTTGTGGTCGAAGAGGAACTGCCTGCCACGCATCGTGATGTTATGCATCATGTGAGTGCCATTAGCAAATGATTCTTAAGTTGAACTCTTCTTCAATACTCTCTCTCTCTCTCTCTCCCGCTCTCTTTTTGTCTCTCTCTATCTTTGTAGCACTCTAGTCCTTCGTCTTCGTCGGAGGTGCGCGCCATGCAGGCACGCATACCCCCGCATTTTCGAGATCCGGCCAGTGCACCATTGCGAAAGCTGAGCGTCGATCTGATAAAGACCTACAAGCACATCAATGAGGTAAGCAAGAGTCACAACACACCCATACCCCACCTACCACACTCCCTCCCTCTGTCTTTCTTTTGGCAAACATGTATTTGGCTAGCGATCAGCGCGTGCCTGTCCTTGACCCGGTTAACATGAAAAGACGTCAATAACTCGCAACTGAAATGTTGCCAAATGCCACCCACTGTCAATCTACAGCATGTTATTAACAGCATAGTAACAGAAACATACAAAAAGAACCGTACAGAAAGTTCATTATTCTCTCTCTCTCTCTCTATCTCTCTGCCTTTCTTTTATCGGTTGCTTACTGTTAACCAACAGCATAATAACAGAAGCTGTTTCTATTACAGCTCACTACTCTTCTATTACTACTCACTACTCTCGTCACTTTTATCGATAGCGTACTGTTAACAGCATAGTAAGAGAAGCAAAGTTTCTGATCCCTTGTTCTGTTATCTAACATAAGATGCTAACGTGCATTCTAAATACATAATAACAGTTAGCTTCTGTTGCAGTAATTGCAGCTTCTGTTCTGCACAATACAGTTGGCACTCTCACTGTTAATATGTTAAACTTTATTCATAGCTTAACAGCTGCTGTATTCCGCTCTCTGTTGCTTTCATTTACCGTTACTCATTTCTGGCACTCTACTCTCTATTTTACTCTCTCGCTCTCGCTTGAAATGGGAATTCAGTGTAGAATACTTTTGTAATAGATATAAGAAATATACCACATGATCTATATCGATGAACTGAGTCGATATAGCCATGTACATATGTCTATGCCTCTGTCCATCTGCTCTCCTAAGCCACTCGAGCTAAAGTATAAAGAAGCTTTAAGTCTATAGTGCTAAATACCCTACCTATTTGAAATAGTAACTATTTGGGCTTAGACAAATATTGAAGACATTTTCAGGCTCTGAAAATAATACATACATACATGTATTCGTTATTTGTAAGGTATCACCTAGTCCGGCACTCCCGCCCAGTGAACTCTTACACGCTTTTTACAGTTAATATGCAAACGGTTGCGCGATTTACGGTTCTGCGTTTGTTGAATTGCTTTTCACTTGTTGTAAACCGCATAAATTAAACAAGCCAAATTTGTAAGAAAATGCAAAACTGCTTAAATGGAGGCACTGAAAGAGCGTTCAAGATGTTTGTCTAAAGTGAAAGTTGCGATAAAAGGAAAAAAATGTCGATCATCTGATTAGCCAAAGCCAACAGCAGTTACAATTAATTGGCTGACAAATTGTTGCACACACAGAGAGAGAGAGAGAGAGAGGCAGAGACAAAGGCAGACGTCTGCAGCAGCAGAGCCAAACCCAAAGCGCCTAGATATATGCACCGTTACTTGTTACATTGTTGCTGCTGTCTTATCAGCTCAAATGCAGTCGCTGGCGCTGACTTTGACGTTGACGTCGCTGCTTTGTATGCTGTGCTGAAGCACACACACACACACGCAGAGAGAGAATGGGAGAGAGAGTGAGAGAGAGCGTGCGATTAACTGTGACGTTGCGTCTGCTAGGCCCCACAAGCTAGAAACGTCATTGCCAGGCAACAGTAGCAGACAACGACACGAAGCAGCAGCAGCCGCAGTCGACGTCAGCGTCGTCTTCAGCATACACCCATTTTCGAGCATTGTTTGCCACATAGCGCTCCACACGTATATTTCTACAACGCTCGGCTCGGCCAGCAGCAACAGCACAGCCGCAGCAATTGTATGCAGTCGTCTTTTAGGCGTTGTTGAATTTCGTGAGCGCCACTCTCCATACTGTCTCTCTTTCTCTCTCTCTCTCTGTCTCTCTCGCTATGTCTGGCTGTCTGGTTACACCAACTAACAATGCGCTGCAAAAAGCGCTCTCGCGCGACTGTCGACTGGCCCTCGCCCTCGCTCTGTTCAACTTGTTTGCACGCGCAGCGCTCTCGCTCGCACCGATGCTCGCATGCGGCGTTAGCAACAACTTTTTTCTTTTCGCCAAGCAACCAGCTGCATACAAAATTTTTCGCCAAGCCAATGAGCAAAGCAAAGGCGAGAGGGCGAATGGTGGAGTGGAGGAGAGGAGGAGAGATGTAAGCGTGTAACCACAGAGACACATGAAGAGGATAAAGAGGGAGGGGGAGGAGATTGTTACTTTAATTGTTAGTTTTGCATAGCTGTTTGATGCTAATCAAAATTAGAGTAACAGATAATGACGTGCAGTTGAGAAATATTTATGTATATATACATAAATTTGTATATATTTATATACCTTTGCACCTGCATAATAATTAATATTTATATGCGAGGCAATTGAGAGGCATTTAATTAAATCCACTGTTAGCTCCAAGCTGCGTTAGCAGTGAGTGCAACATGGAGTTGTTCTGTTAATTAACATTTGAATATTTAATTTAATCCACTGTTAGCTCAAAACTGCGTCTGTCAATTAACAGTGTTGTCGGATAGTTATCGATAGTTGACTGATAACTATTGCCAAACTATCGTTAACCGCATGTATTTGAAACGAGCAAAAGAGAAATAGTGAAGACAGAAAGTGTGCCTTGAAATATTTGTCAAGCTGCTGTAAATGTAAAGGCAAACATCAGCAGAGCTATTCACACAAATCTCTAGACAGATTATATATAACTCATATATTAAAAAATACAATTTTTTCAAAAAAATTACTCTTTACCTACAATAATACAAACATGAAGGTATACTACGCGAAGAAGAAGCGCCGAGCCCAGCAGACACAAGGCGATGATGACTCGTCAAATAAAAAGGAGCGCAAATTATACAATGATGGTTACGATGATGATAATCACGACTATATCATCAAGAATGGCGAGAAGTTTCTGGATCGCTACGAGATTGATTCACTCATCGGTATGTATGACTAGCTAAATAATAAAAATGTGGTACACTATAATAACGGAATTTTCAAAGAAATTATAAGTTTATATACGTTTAATTCAGGACAATCAATCAATCATACAATCAATCATTTACCAATGTTCACTGCATACATCTATCAGTTAGCTTGTGAGATTCCGATGCTGATTTTTAGCTTGCACCAATATAGTGCATTTCAGTTAATCAGTAAATTAGAATAATAATTTACCAAACGTTATTTCATGTGAAAGCAGGAAATACAGCATCAATCAATCAAAACAATCGTAAGTCACCCAATGATCCTCCGTATGCCACATGAAGGCGTCAAGAGATAGCCGTCAATAACATGTTCATGCTTGCACGTATTCCCGAAGTCGAAGAACGTCAGTGTGGTATACCCCTTTCGTTGAACATTGTGCATGATTGATCGCCTTTCCTTGTCAATGTAGACCGGTCCACTTGTTCTTGATTGAACACCTAAACTTGTTCATTTACTTCACTAAGAATGATTGGGCCCTATGTATATGTATATATATATATTACCAAGCAATCAATCAATCAATAAGTCAATCAATCATGCTCTTATATATAACAAATGCTTCACTATTTGCAGGCAAGGGCAGTTTTGGTCAGGTGGTCAAGGCCTACGATCATGAGGAGCAATGCCATGTGGCAATCAAGATAATTAAGAATAAGAAACCGTTCCTAAATCAGGCACAAATCGAAGTCAAACTGCTCGAGATGATGAATCGTGCGGATGCTGAAAACAAATACTATATCGGTAAGTGAATGAAACTAGAAGAGCTTAAGTCCTAAAAACTAAACTATCTCTTTTTATCCCTATATAGTCAAGCTCAAGCGCCATTTTATGTGGCGCAATCATCTGTGCCTCGTCTTCGAGCTGCTATCGTATAATCTATACGATCTATTGAGGAACACGAATTTCCGTGGCGTTTCGCTGAACCTCACGCGCAAATTTGCGCAGCAACTGTGCACGGCTCTTCTGTTCCTGAGCACACCCGAACTGAACATAATACACTGTGATCTGAAGCCCGAGAACATATTGCTATGCAATCCCAAGCGATCGGCCATCAAAATTGTTGACTTTGGCAGCTCCTGTCAGCTGGGACAGCGCGTAAGTAGCCGAGAATACCCTGTAAAGCATTAAGCATTGTGGAGGGAGTCTCAACATAACAAATAACTAAAGGGCAACAAATGGCCAGGCAGTTGAATAGAGTTGCATTCAATCAGTGCTAGCATTTTACAGGGTATTATTTACTTTTTAAGGGATACTTCTGTATGCCCTGTAATAATAAGGTAGTTAAATATGCAAGAGTTGGAGTATGTAAATATATGATAATGAGGAAGCTTTTTGATGGGTCTGATGAAGTCAGTTTTAGTAGCAGTTAACAAAATTCTCTAGGTGTACCCTGTAAATAAATTGGAAAACCTTTGAAGAAGGGGTTATTGAGCACCAGTTAGATAAAAGTTAATAGAAAAACATTATCTTAATGTATTGAAGAGAATATTATGTAATAGAACTTGCTTGAGTGCCTGTATACCCTGTAAACAGATTGAGAAGCCTTTGAATGAGCTTTATGAGACAGTAGATAAAATTTCATGGAAAACAATATATTCAACTAAGAGAAATAAGAATGCCTAAATATCCTGTGAATAGATTGAGAAACCCTAAGGGATTATATTAGGCTGTATGTAGATAAAATTCTATGAGAATTTCATAAAGAGTAGAGGGTATTTATTTAAAGGAGCAGTAGACAGAAGAGTATGAAGAGTGTATTGAAGTAGTAGAACTCTTCTCACACTAGGATTTTTTTATTACTAGTACTTCAAATTCAAAATTATAACTAGAAAGATATCAGGTATTCAGTTTTCAGAAATTCTTGATCTAATCAGAATGATGAGAAAGAATAGAAGGTTCGAGCATCGGAATCCTTTGTTAAATATGTGCCCAGTAGACTCTAATCCCATTGAAACTAAGTTTAAGAGTCTTTCACTTGAGTAAAGTTCTAACTCCTCTCTCTCTCTCTCTCTCTCTCTCTCTATTGCAGATCTATCAATACATCCAGTCGCGCTTCTATCGCTCACCGGAGGTGCTGTTGGGCATTCAATACGATTTGGCCATCGATATGTGGTCGCTCGGCTGCATTCTGGTGGAGATGCATACCGGTGAGCCACTGTTCTCCGGGTGCAACGAGTTCGATCAGATGAACAAGATTGTCGAGGTGCTGGGCATGCCGCCCAAATATCTGTTGGATCAGGCGCATAAGACGCGCAAGTTCTTCGACAAGATTGTCACCGATGGCTCCTACGTGCTAAAGAAGACACTCAATGGGCGCAAGTACAAGCCGCCCGGTTCCCGCAAGCTACACGACATACTCGGCGTGGAAACGGGCGGGCCGGCGGGCAGGCGTCTGGATGAGCCGGGGCACTCCGTGTCTGACTATCTCAAGTTCAAGGATCTGATATTGCGCATGCTCGACTTTGATCCGAAGACACGAGTCACGCCCTACTACGCCTTGCAGCACAACTTCTTTAAGCGCACCACCGACGAGTCGACCAATACGAGCGGCGCAGGCGCCACTGCGAATGCCGGCGCCGGTGGCAGCGGCTCGGGCGGCAACTCATCCGCTGGTGGCGGCGGCGGCGGTGGTACAGGTGGTGCTGGTGGTGGCGGTAGCCTAACTGCTGCAGGCAGTGGCGGTGCAGGACCCGGAGCTGGTGGTGGCGCCAGTGGCACTGGCAGCGGACCCAACGCTAGCAGCAGCAGCAGCAGCAGCGTCGTCTCCTCCAGCGCAGCAGCAGCAGCAGCCGCTGCAGCCGCCGCAGCCAACTCCTCATCGTCGGGTGGAAGCAACAGCATCGGCGGTGCTCCCAACCAGCAGCAGCAACAGTCGCTCGTCTCCAGCAGCAACAGCGGCGCCATCGATCCACAATGTCTGGGTAAGTGTTGAGTCTATCCCTTTCTCCCACTCTCCCACTCCCACTCTCTCTGTCTATCTCTTTTTCCTTTTGCCACGCTCTTGTTTTGTAGCAAATTTTTGTTGCCCTTATTTGTTGTTGTGCTCCTCTCTCTCTCTCGCTCTTTTATTATTTGAAAATATCGAAATCGAAAGAAATAGATTTATTTATCGATAAGAATCGATAATTGATGAAATTGGACTTAAGTAATTCAAGGCATGTTTCAAAATAAGAAAAGAAATTTTCGATAACAATGCATTGATCGACACTTTATTGATATACATGTGCGTATCGATAACTATTAAACTACGGAATTTGTTAAATGTTTTCAAACATTTGCAGCTGTCAAAATTGATATGTTTATCGATAACGAAAAATATTTATGTTTGGCTCGATAACATATTGTTTTATTTATATTTTTGTTAAATTTACACAATTAGGAAAATATAGAATATTTTTATTTCATTATTTTTTTCAATTATAGTGATAAATAGTATTAAATTTGTAAAACGTACAGTATTTATTTTAGTATTAATCTAGTATATATTTTGTACTGTTTAGATTTTATGTTCGTTTCATTTGCTGCATGCCTGTAAATATATGTACATGTGTGTGTGTGCGTGTATGTGTGTGTGTGTGTGTGCGTAAAAGAAAAAAATTCGATCTGAACAAATTGAAAAAAGTTTTGTTTAACAAAAAAAAATGTAAACAAAAATAGTTAAAAAACAAACTAAAAAATTGATTTGAATTATAGCTAAAAATGTTAAAATTAAGTATTGATAAAAATTATATATATATAAATATATATATATATATATATAATATATTATATTATATACATATATATATATATATATATATATATATAATATATTATATTATATACATATATATCGATTATGATTTCTGATAAAAAAAAACAACAGATTTAGTTGCATTTATACATATTATTAAGCATATATAATTATTATATATAAATTGTAAGTGTTCTTTCGTTTTCTTAACGGTAGCACCTTCCCCACAAAACAGTGTTGTCATACGTAGATATTTTTTTATTGTTTGTTTGTTCATCTATATATCTTTTTTTTTTATTACATTTATTTTATATTCATATTCATTTCTACTTACAAGGCAGAAGCAAGCGGAAGCTAAGAAAGAAACCCAACTAATACTTATGTCCACAATTATTATGCTCTCTCTTTCTAATATACAAAAAAAAAAATACATAAAAAAAATTACACTAAAAATACACTTAAAAATGCCCACACACCAAAAAAAAATCACTTTTCGCGTGCATATTGCAAAAATACCAACAACCAAACCACGAAACAGACGAGCGCCGATGACCAACAACAACAACAACAACAGCAGCAGCAGCATCAGCAGCCGCAGCAACAACAACTCCAACAACAACAAAAACAAACGCAAATTAGGCATATAAGTACTCAGGATAACAGTAAAAATGGACAGCGATGGCAACAGCGCAGCAGCAGCAGCAGCGACGACGACGACAGCGCAGTAGCAGCGGCGTCAGCGCAATGGAAGCAGCTGCTAAGCAACAATAACAATAACAACAGTAACAACAGAGTATTAACAGCAGCAGCTGTTATTCGATGCGATATACGTACGATGTTTCGTTCAGTGTGAACGAAAGCGTGTTTCCATTGCACACGTTATGTAAGGCCAAGGCCATCTCTTATTGTAAATAGCCAGAGGCTCCAGCTCCACCCAAATACACGTTAATTTCCTAATGTGTGGCGCATTAAATCAACTTCTTTTTTTTCCAAATAAATATTTACATATATATATGTGTATGTGATTATATATGTGTATATATATATATATATTATATTATTTAATATATATATATATATATGGATATATATATATTTTTCGCACCTAGTATACATAAATATAAACAAGGTAAAAATTTAGACACGCTCCAAAGAATAAAAGAAATGAAAACGAAAAGAAAAACCCAAAAAATAGTAATTAAATTGACTATTTTTATTTTTTTAAACTTGTTTCGTTCAGTTTTGCGTGAAAATTTTTTTTTAATAATTGTCACTAACACTTAAGCATTTATTTATAAGCAATTAGGACCCTAGTATTGTAAATTAAGACATACAAAAAATTAAATAAAAAAAAAAATAAAAAAATAAATAAAAATAAAAACTGTTAATTTTAAGCAACACATAAAACAAGGAATCCTTAACGACTTTCTTAATGACTGCCATACATATATATATGTATATATATATTTATACATATATGTGTATATATACATATATGAATATAAATATATATATGAAAAATAAATATATATGATATATAATATATGTAATAAAATTATAAGTTTAACAGTACATTAACATTTAAAAATTAACAGCGTTCAGCCATACATACAGAACAGTAACATTAAATGCATATATATGGAAGTGTGTAAATAGGCTATATATATTTACATGTGTGTGTATGTGTATTAAGGCAACGCAGCGCAAAGTTGCTAATAACATTTAACATTCAAAGTAAACCCCATACTTAACAGTTCTTTCTAATGTAAAGCACACACAACTCACTCACTCACACACACACACACAGAGATACTGTCAACTGTCGTTGTTTGCTTGCCTACTCTTTTGGTTGTTTACGCTTTTCACACTTCACTCTCACACTAACACACACACACACATACAAATACATCATTGTTCTTGCTCTGTTAGGCCAACTGCACTGCACTCTGAATACCCTGTACACAATATGAACTAAAGAGTTTATTGATGTATATGCAATGGCATTGTCTGAGAGTTAAAGACTTGAAATTTTGCAAATTGAAATTCTATACAACACAACATGAACATGAACTGCTTACAGAGTATTGCGCAGTCGCACGCTCTTTTCTTTTGCTCACTTCTCTTTTGTTGTGTTCTCTCTTCCGCTGTCACAGAATCGAGTGGTTTCATCCTTCTATGTCGTTCGCAGCAAAAAGAGCATGAGTTTACTTTGCGCTCTTGCTCGCTCTCTCTGCCTGCTGCGATCCGTTTGTTGATGACAGCAAATGTAACTTAAGTAAACAAACTATTTTCGCTTGTGCTAAGCCAGCTGCAGCTATTCTATTTCTACACACACACACAGACACACGCATGCACACGCGCGTTCATTGCATACGTAAACAAAGCTAATTGTGCTTCAAATCAATGGTAACAGCAATGTTAAATAACAGATCTGTCAATGTTAAATAACAGATCAGCCAACAGCAGCTTTGTCGCATGACAGTAAAAAATACTTGAAAATTGTTTTTTTTTTTTTAGATTTTTTTGTACCGAAAAATAAATAGAAAATAAAATATAAGAAAAATCATACAAAAAATACCCAAATTTAAACACAAATCATAGTTTTTAGGTGTGTAAAAATAGCAAAAAAAAAAAAACAAAAAAAAAAACAAAACAAAACAAAAAATAAATAAAACAGAGCAAACGAAATAATTAACGTTAGGCATATTATTAATAATTATAAAATATATTTAATAATTTAAATGGAAATACAAAGAATCGATAGCATTGCATAAAACAGAAACAAAAATCAGTACTAAAACAAAAAAAATAAATAAAAAATAAAACCAACTTTAGCATTTAACAAATATACACACAAACACACACACACACACACAAGCACACACATACATACACATATACATTTATACAAATATGTGTGTGTAAACATATATACATATATGAAATAATTGAAATTGGTAAAAAAGGAAATCAATAGAACGATAGCGAGAAAGAGAGGGAGAGAGATAGACAGAGGCAGAGATGTGAGTTGCATATGTATTGTATATGTGTTTGTATAATTCAACAATTTAGCGTTTAGCACCCGTAAACAATTCAAGAATTTAACAAATAATTAATAAATAAAACTAAAGAATGAAAAAAAAAACAGAAGGAACATTAAAAACTTTAAAAAGTTGTGTAAAATACTTAAAGCAAAAGCCGATAAAGAGTGTTTTAAATTTAAGTTATGATTACAATAAACACACACATACACGCTCACACACACATACAAACTTTAGTTGAGAAATGAAAAAAAAATTGCATAGAGAAAAAAAGCTAAATAAGAAAAATTTATAAAATTTAAATGAAAATTCATTGCAAGCATTTAGATTTAGGCCACGAAAAGAAACCCAAAAAGTAAAAGCAAAAAAAATATTTAGAAAACATGCAAACAAAATTTAACAATAACCAAAAAAAAAAAGAAAAAATTAAAAATTAATGCGCAAATGCAAATGCGATCACTGGAAACGCCTCAAGTTATGCAGCAACGTTTTGATGTAAAGCCCAATGTTAACTAACAGCAAATGGCTGCAAAGAGCAATGCAACAACAACTACACTTAACGAAACAGTATTGCAAAATGAAAAAAGGAGAAAGAAAAAATAACGAAACACGATATAGATGAAGAAAAAAGAGAAACTGGTTGAAAATGAAAAGCATTTAGTTTAACAATTTAATGAAGAGACAAAAACAAAACACACATACATATATATACACACACATACAGAACACACACAGACACATACACTCTCACGCATTTGTGGCATTTATATATATACATACATATATATAAATATATATATATATATATAACGTAAAGCTGATGGTTTAAGTTTAATGAGTACGAAATAATTTATGAATGATTACTAAATAATAAGTTAAAAAGAGAAAAGAACCCAAGAAAAACAATTTAAAATGAAAACTAAAAGCAAACAACAAAAATGACAAAAAAAAAAGCGAAAAAAACCCTTCAATAAAAATTTATGATATAATCAACAAAAAAAAAAAAGCGAAAACTTTTGCAGTGTGGCAATACTAATATTTGTAGCCTTAACATTTATTGACAACCTTAACATGATTTAACATTTGCTCTTGCAGGTCTGCTATTGCACCACGCGAACAACAACAGCTGCAGCAGCAGCAGCAACAGCAGCAACAACAACAACAGCAATGCCAATGCGATGAACTTTTCGGCGCTCAGTCTGCAGCCGCAGTCAGCGACAACAGCGAACAGCAGCAGCAGCCTCAACAGCCTTAACAGCAGCGGCAGCAACAACAATAATAATAATAACAGTCTGAATAGCTTAAATCATAGCAGCAACAGCGGCGTCAGCAGCGGTCGCCGCAATATTTATATGGGCAACAGCTATCCGCACGCCATGGACTGTGATCCGCCGCTGGGGCAACAGCAACAGATGCCGCCGCCACCGCTGCCGCCCGTCTCGGCCGCAACAATGGCAACGGCAGCGCTGCGTCTCGGCCAGCAGCCATTCGGGCGCATGCGCAGCAGCGGCGTCGGCCTTGCGCCACATCAGAATTTCAGCAGCATTAAACATAACGGTAATGTAGTTCAACCGCCGCCACCGCCGACGTCGCTGCTTCTGCCGCCGCTGCCACCACCCGCCGCACATCAACAAATGCAACTGCCGACACAGCCGCAGCCGCATCACAGCTATGCGCCAGCGTCGCTGCCGCTCGACCTGATGCATCACTATGGCAACATGTCCGCCGCTGCCTCGCATCTGATGATGACCGATTCGAGCGTTATCAGCGCCTCTGCTGCCGGCGGACCTCCAGCTGGCTCCGGACCGGCCTCATATGGGGTGCTACTCTATCATCCGCAGCCGTTGGCTCCGCTGCCGCTGCCCATGCCGATGCCAGCTTCTGCATCGACATCATCATCGCTGGCTGCGCTGCCAGCGTCGGCAGCAACGTCTAGCGTCGGCGGTGGCAGCGGCAGCGGCAGCGTCAGTTCTGCAGCCGGTGCCAGCAGCGATGCCTCTTCGTCGTCGCCCATGGTGGGCGTATGTGTTCAACAGAATCCTGTAGTTATACATTAGCGTTACCTGCCGTCTATATAAACTATAATTTAAAATGTTTCATTTTAATTACTCTACGTTTTTTTTTTTTTACACCACACACCCACGCACACGCACACACGCAAAAGTCTGAGTAGCCAGCTGTTGTGCTTCTCTTTCTCTCTCTCTTTTGTGTGTGTGCGCCTGTTTCCGTTCTCTTAGCTCGCCAGCAGACACTGCTATTTATTGCACATCCATCCAAACACACATACACACACACACACACACACACACATACACATCATAGCTAGCTGAAATTTACACAAACACACACAACACGCATCGGTTTATTTAAGTCATGCTTTCACCGTGCAGGCGTCTCGCTCACACACATACACACACACGCACGCAAACATGCATTGCTCATCGCGTTTACAGTTAGCAAGAGAGTTCTGATTAATTAGAACGTTTTTTTTTTTTACCTAGTTTTAAATGCATAAGTTTAATGTAACCATAACGAAATAATTTTACTTATACAAAATCAAAAGTAAATTTTATTTAATTTTTAATTTAAATTATGTAATTTTATTTGAAGATTTGAATTGCGCAGTAATTTTCAAATGAAAACCAATTTAGCTTGATTCAAAAGCGAGAACAACAAAAGAAAAATATCCTATGCCACACAACTTGTACTTCATTTATGCGATCCTCTAAATTAGCACCTGGGCGCGATAGTGCTTCTGCAGCTTATTGGCCTTGGTGCCCAGCTGCATCTGCCACTTGGACTGCACCCGCTTCATGAGATGAATGTCGCGCGCCTTGCGCGCCGCTGCTTGCTGCTGCGTCTGCGTCCAGCCGAGTGCTCGATATTCACTCAGCACGCGATGCAGCTTACGATCCGACTTCTTGATCACAACTGCGCGAGTCGGCTGCAGGCGCTGCTTGTAGTAGCGCAGCAGTGACCGATGGCCGATAACAGCGCCAGAGGGCAGCACCAATTGGTATTCATCGCCATCGAGCAGATCGGGCACGACCTCTTCGTCAATGTCCATGCCCTCTTTCTGCAAGAGATATAATGAAAATCCAATCAGAATAGCGCCAGTTTCAAATACGGTGAGTAGAAAAGGGCCGCTTTTTATCGATAGTGGTGATAAAAATCGATGAGTCGATACTTACATGATCCGGATAACTGGCGCTGTAATCATAGAATTCAGCATATTCGGCCAAGGCGACGCCCTCATGCAGCATCTGGCAGTGGCCCTTGTCGATCATGTGCTTGCGCACAGCATCCAGGGAATAGAAGGTCTTGCCACGATCGTTGCACCACAGGCAGATGAAATAGTTGGCCACCTTTTCGCCCAGATAGTAGAGCAGGCCCTCGATGTCCGTGCAGTAGTCGGTGTCGGGAATAAAGAATGAATGTGCGATTGACATGTGCTTGAGGTTCTCCACCAGATCATCGCTCTGGTGGCTGCAGAAGAGGCAGTCGCGCTCGGTCAGCGGATTCTCAGCTATTTTGTCCCATTCATCAGAATCGACCTGTAAATATCAACATGAGTTTGAAATCCATCCAATGTAACTCTTGCCAACATTTACCTCCTCCTCTTCAATGTCCTCAAAGTCGTCGTCGTCGTCATCTTCGCCCGCCTCCACCTGCATGGCCCGTTCCGCGAACGCGAGGCGTCCTTTGCCCGCGGCAGCTGCTGCCAGCGCCGGATGCGGACGCGGCTCCACAATGCTCTTGACACACACATCGGGCACGCTGTCCTTGTCCGTCTGCTGGCGTTCCAGCCGCTGCAGCGCCTCCTTGTGCTTCTTGCTGTTGAGGTGATTGTCGTGCGCCTTCTGATTGCCGAACTGTTTGCGACAGGCGGTGCAGTAGATGCTCATCTGCTGCTCCTCGAGGGCCGACTCTGTGGCACTGCGGGCGCTTAGCACTCGCTGCTGGAACTCCTCTGCAGTGACGGGTGGCAACTGCGCCACGCGCCTTTTCAGATTGTAACGGTGCCAATCTGTTTTGTAGTGCTCCCTCTGTATATCTGCGTTGGCAAAGCGCGCATCGCAGTTGATACATGTGAAATGTGACATGGTTGCGTTCGTTTTTTTACTTTTTCAGTTTTTTTTTTCTAGTTTTGTTTATGGGTTGACCTATCTGATTTTGGAATTTCGCAATGAATCAATGATTGGGAAAACAACAAAAAACTCAACACGTTCTTTGGCTAATGATAAACGATAGACGACAGCACACTGTGTGTATGTGGTGGCTAACGATTCACCCTGTAGTACATGCGAGCTAAAGCTACTTGCTATGATACTTCACGACGTTCTCACTGGATAAGTGACTAGTGTTGAATATTAGAATATAGCATTGGATATAAAATATTTGTGAGTTATTTATTGTTTTTCTCAAGCTGCCCATATGACAGCTATCAATAGGAGCAATAAAAAAAAAAAAAAAAATATATATATATATATATATATATATATATATATATATATATATATAGCTTCTGATCAATTTCATGCAGTGGAAACACGGCATATTGGATTCGCATTTTTTTTTCAAAATAACAGCAGCTTTACCTAGTGACATGAATATTTTACTTAAATTAAAAAAGAACTTAAGCCATGGTAATGTATTTGTATAGATTTTTTGTTATCGCTAACTTGATCGATATGCGATAACATAACGCGGGCATTGAGAACGGTGCATTTGGCCATGCGCACAGTTGCAATTCGATTCGATAAGAGTGGGCACCATGCAAGCCTTAAAATATTTGCACCGGCTGCCGCAGCCGATTTACCAGCCTTCCATACGATATAATGCAGTAAGTATGCCACTCCAGCGATATTACTGAAAAGCGAAACTATTTAAAAAAACTTGCAACCGCCGCAGACGTTCGCGGGCGAGTAGCACAAGCAGCGGACGTGCGACGCACATACAGCCGCCAAATAGCCAGCCGTTGGAGGCGCCAAAGATAATTGTCATACATCCAGGATCGCAGCATTTGCGCATTGGACGCGCCGCCGACCTCAATCCGCTGACCATTCTGCACGCGGTCGCCTACAGACGAGTACCTCAGGACGGCGATGCACCGCATCACGATCCATTGCTGCCGCCGCTGGACAGCCTCAATTCCAATCGGCTGCAGGCGGAGTTCGAGGAGCAGCGTCTGGCTGTCTCGCGCCTGCTGCAGCATTGCGTGGTGGATGAGGCAAACCGTTTGCGCGTCGCCACGCCGCCCCAGCAGCTGGCGCACTTCAACCGCAGCAGCATCGCTGAGCCAGTGCCGCCTCCCGTGCCGCTTGAGGAGCACATGAACTGGCACTTCGATGCGCCGCTTCTCTTCGATGAGCAAATCCTTCGCCTGAGCGCCAGCGATGCCGAGAATTACGACATTCACTTCCCCATCCAGCGTGGCGAGCTGAACCTGCACGGCGGAAAGGGCGGCTCCCTGCAGGCAACGCTGTCCCACCTGGAACACATCTGGTCGCATGCATTGGAGCAATGCCTGGGCATACCACTGCGTGAGCTGAGCACGCACAGCGCCGTGCTCGTCGTGAACGACGTCTATGTGCGGCGGCATCTGCGCGAGGCGATGACGCTGCTGCTGCAGCGGATGGGCTTCCAGCGGTGCTTCCTCGTCCAGGACAGCGTGGCGGCCACCTATGGCGCGGGCATTGGCTACGGCTGTGTGGTGGACATTGGCGCCCAAAAAACGTCGATTGCCTGCATCGAGGACGGCATCTCTCAGCTGGATGCACGCGTTCGCCTCAGCTACGGCGGCGGCGACATCGACCAGGTGCTGCTCATGCTGCTGCGCAAGTGCGGCTTCCCCTATCGCGAGTGCTGCGTGCAGGAGAGCTACGTGGACGCCCAGTTGCTGGACGAGCTGAAGGAGCGCTTCTGCCACCTGAATGCCAACGTCTGCGGAGCACAGGAGAAGCACTTCACGCTGCGCCAACCGCACGGCCAATGGGTGCGCTACACCATCCAAGTGGGTGACGAGGCCATCATGGCGCCCCTGGCGCTCTTCCACACGGAGCTGCTCAACATAACGGGCAAGACGCGGGCTGTGCACACCCAGCAATCGGCGCAGGAGCAGTACGACTGCGAGGATTGCTGCGACGCCGAGTACCTGCGCGAAACGGGACGACGCAACGGCGTGCGTGCCGGAGACATGAGCATCATGGGCAACTCTTCGGTGTCCATATTCAACTCGGTTAAGCCGCCCCAGCTGCCGATCACTGCCGACGACGACGAGCTGATTGTGGTCGACCAGGACGAGACGACAGTCAGCAGCAATAGCAATTCGCAGCAGAATCAACTCCAGCCGCAGCAGCAGCAACCGCAGCTCCAGCAGCTCCAGCAGCAGCAGCAGCCACACCACCAGCAGCATCCCAAGTCGAGCAGCTCGTGGTACTTGAATGCTGGCGGCCAGGTGGTGTCGCTCGACCAGGCGGTGATCCGCTCGATTGGACGCTGCGGCAGCTATGAGACGCGCCGCAAGATGTTCGGCGCCATCCTGTTGGTGGGCAGCAGCGCCAAGATGCGCGGCCTGGCCGCCTGGCTGGAGCAGCGCATCACCCAGCAGGTGCCGCCCGGCCTCGAGGTCAACGTCTTCAGCAAGGGCATGGATGTGGGCATGGTCGCGTGGAAGGGCGCCGCCATCATGTCGGTGCTGGAGAGCGCACGCGAGCTGTGGATCACCCAGCTGGAGTGGCAACGCTACGGCCTGCGCATCCTGCGCGAACGGTCACCCTTTCTCTGGTAGAGCTACGAATCGAGAAGCAATTTATTCATTTTTTTTATATCGAATGTGTATAGCTAATTCAAATTGTGTATTTATGCATTTAACAAATTGTACGATTTTTATAAGCGCCCATTGATTCGAACAATGTTTCATAAATTGTAAACTCAACTATGAAACTAGTTCCAACATGAGCTTTTTATCCAATTGGCAATCGGCTTAATTGGCAAGTATGAATGAGTCCCAGTATCTGATTGGAGTACTCGCATATATAGATTAGTAATCTAGCTATTAACAAATTGATTATTTTCTATATCGAATATGTATAGCAAATTAAAATTAAATATTTATAAATTGTAAAAAATAACGTGTAAAACTGAAAACTTCATTTGTTGTATGTCAAACCAAAAGATAAGTTGGCGAATATTCCGCTTTGTTCTATTGGTCAATATGGAAGACTCCATTACTGATTGGACTTGTGCATGGCAGCTCCAGTATATAAGAGATAACGATAACGATAAGCATTTAAAGGTATCAAGGGACAGGACGAACATTGTTATCGATTTCTTAGGTGCAACTTACAGCACTAAACGGCAGTTAGAATAGGAATAAGAAAAAACGTTTTATTTTATAAAAAGGACATCAATATATTTATGAAATACATACGCATATTAAAGGCACTTGTAAACAATTTAGCAAAAAATAACACACAAAAAACAAAAACAAACAAGAAAAACTGTAATTCACACTATGCCAAATACTTTGGCGCACTGGAGCCCATGTAGTGATAAAGATCACCCAATGTGGATCGGACTAGTTTTGCTTTTATGGTTTCCCGATTTAGGCGCTTGTGGGCCTCGAAGCGATGGCAGCCGCCAAAGCTGAAATAATAGTTGCCGCCTTCGCTACCGGTAATCCATAAGATATCAACCGGTGGCACATTATCGGCGTCAGTTTCCGCCTGCAAAAGAGAAATTTTTATTGCTTTCTTCTTCTTCTGCTTCTATATGTTACTCACATCGATGGTGGCCATGAGTGATTGAACTTTCTTCTCATCCAGGACTGAGGGTATCGGCCGTTTGATGACGCTCATTGGCACATTGTGCACCTCGTCGATGCCCGCCGAGTGGACGGAATTGTCCAAGCTAGCCATTTGTTTACCGTTGCCCGAATGGATTGAAGACTTGATAACTACTACTGGCAGCACGGCCAATGTTGTGAAATACAAGCAATTACAATTAACTAGCCACTGTTACTGCTGCCGGCGTTGCCACCCCCTGTAATTGGCTTACCCTGTTGCTGTTGTTGTGTGGCCCACAATTTTTGTCCGCTGGGAGGCGCTGCGATGCGTCGTCTGCTCGCCTGCAGTGCGAGTTGCTTAATGAAGTTCATCCAGGCGCCAACAGCAATCAACAAATTGGATGCGATATTTGTTGCTGGAGCGTTTAAACTTGTTTTGTTTTATTTCGTATGGCTGTGTGTGTGTATGCGTGTGTGGTTTGTCACACTTTTCTTTTCATTTCTTTTTTTTCCTGTGTTTTTACTTTATTTTCTGCATAATCAGCAATCTTGTTGGCCCGCTGCCCCAAGTGCAAGCAGTCGTAAACAAAGACAAACGCAAATGCGACTTGATAAAAGTAAATGAAATCGAAATTATAATTCAGTACAATGTTCTTAGACTGGGATTGTTTGCATTGCACATACTTATGTATATACATACATATACCCCCCACCTACATATGTATGTATGTATGTATGAACGTATATACAAATATACATATGTATGTATGTATGTACGTATGCATGTGTATGTTGTTGATGAGCGCGTCAGGCATTTTGATTAACATCCGTAAACTGAGCATTTGCAATCTCTGGTATACAAATAAACGTTGTTTTTACCACACGGCTGCCTATCAATAGATAAAGATGAATATATAAACAATGCTTGCTTGGAGGTGGGTCCACAATCACCAATATCTGCAATACAAATATCAGTAGTTTTCTTCTAACTAATAAGCTTTGCTTGCAACACTGGTCAGCCCGTTGATCGTTGTACAACATTGCGCCTAAAATTCAAATTTAAATTCAAATCCAAATTCAAATGAAATGATCTAGAAAATGGCATGCAGATTGTTCAAGGCCAAATTCCTAATTTTTGCACAATAAATGGGTCAAGGAAACAAACGGAACTGCATATATATATATATATATATATATATATATATATACATATGAATATAAGAATGCTGAATGGGTTTTACCCGTGGCATTGAAACGGCTGTTGGGGCGCGCTTAGTCATGTAGACAGACAGCCAAGACAGTGAAATTAGAATTTTGTCTGCAGTGTATCGAATCTGTATCTGTATCAGCTGACAATGGAAACAATCTTCAATTAACTATTACGAGCTGTACGACAAGGCCGCGACAAGGCCGCGACAAGGCCGCGACAAGCGAATTCTAAGCAATTTCATGAATATCGCACAATTTTGATTTTGCTACCTCTTACAAAAGGTAACTGACGGCGGAAATTAATCAACAGTTATAATTTGGCATTTGCTGCTATTGCCGCAGGACATTTTCCGTACTACAACGCTATAAATATTTTCTTCTCTTTTTTTTTTTGTTTGTTTGTTTTTTACACATTATGCAAATTAGCTTCGTTAAGACGATTGTGTTAATAAGTAGCCTGATTATCGTGCAAATCGATGGCATTCAAGGTGACTGAGGATATTTTCGATAACATCAAGTTGAATGTCGATCGATTATTGTGGACTTTTTATTTGCAGATGCCGATGGCAAGCGCATTGTCAGCAATTATGAGCGCATCAAGCAGCTCTATCCACAGCTCTCGTCCGGAGAATCCTCACAATGGCGATACGCCGACAAGGATCAGAAGCATCCGTGCAAACGCGAATGCGTCGAGCAGCAACCCATGACCTGCTACTACTATATGGTGGTGCACTACGATGACACGATGGGCGATTCATGCAAGCGCTATCTCCAATCCAAGTATCGCTTCAAGCTGAATGGCAAGGATTATATCGATAGCTTTAAGCTGGCGGAACTGGAGTCGCACAACGATGATTGCAAATACGCCGACGGCCTTGAATCCCAGATCATGGTGGTCAATGGCAAATTGCCGGGTAGTTCCATTGAAGTATGCTACGGAGACACCATCGTGGCAGATGTCATCAACAGTATGCACGAGACGACGACCATACACTGGCATGGCATCCATCAGCGCTCCACGCCGTACATGGACGGCGTGCCACACGTCACCCAGTACCCCATTGAGGCGGGCCAGGCGTTTCGCTATCGCTTCGAGGTGGACCATGGTGGCACCAATTGGTGGCACAGCCACACCGAGCACCAACGCGCCTTCGGGCTAGCCGGTCCGTTGATTGTGCGGCAACCGGCCAAGCTGAATCCCCATGCCCATCTCTATGACTTTGATCAGTCTGAGCACGTGATCATGATACAGGACTGGGTGCATAACTTCGACGAGAGCGTCGCTGAGAATATACTCATCAACGGGCACGGGCGCAACATGAAGAAGAACAGCAAAGTGAAGCCCACGCTTTATGCTACCTTTGGAGTTATTCGAGGCGGTCGCTACCGTTTCCGTGTCATTTTCAACGGTAAATAGTTGAGTAGTAGTGATTTAGGAATTGTATTTTACATATTCTCGCTTTGCAGGCGTATCCAACTGCCCGGTTAGCCTGTCCATCGACAATCACGATCTGGTGGTGATTGCGAGCGATGGCAACGACATTGAGCCCGTCGAGGTGCAGAAGATTATGTTCCATGGAGCTGAACGCTTCGATTTTGTCCTGCACGCCAATCAAGAAGTGGCGAATTATTGGATACGGGTCAAGGGCTATACCTTCTGTGCCATGAACCAGCTGCATCAGGAGGCGGTGCTGCACTACCAGAACGCCAACACGCAAGACCTGGACACAAGCACGCTGAGCTATGCCTACGATGCGCCGGGCATCATGCTCAACGAACTGGGCGACGATACGGGCGGCAGTAGTGCGGAGAGCATATCCTTGGTTAGCCTGAATGCGCAGCATGTGCAGCCACCGCTCAGTCCAGCGCTCACCTATTACACCAGCATGAATGCGTTTGAGCTGCGTGGCGAGGGCTTCCGCTTCCAGATGGACGACATCACCTTTACCATGCCGAAGATGTCGCTACTGCAGACGCGCAATCTGGGCATTGGACAGTTCTTCTGCAATAGCTCGCAGCAGGCGGCGCTTGGCTTCAATTGCAAGAGTCGGCACTGCAAGTGCTCCAACGTTATCCAGGTGCCGGCCAACAAGAATGTGGAGTTTGTCATTTCGAGCAAATCGAATACGGCACATCCCATTCATCTGCATGGCTACACATTCCGGGTGGTTGGGATGGGTGTGCTCGGCGAGCAGCGCATTGGCCAGATAGAAGAGATCGACCAGCGTACGCCGTTGCCGCGTCGCGGCCGTGGTGCTCCGCTGAAGGATTCGGTGCAGGTGCCAGCCTTTGGCTACACCATCATTCACTTCAACACGGACAGTCCGGGCTATTGGATATTCCATTGTCACATTTCGCCGCACTCGGAGAACGGCATGGCTGCTGTTTTACGCGTTGGCGACGATGTCGAAATGAAAATGTGCCCCGTTAGCAATTGCGGGCTCTGTAGCTCGGTGGCGTAATAAATCTTGAACTAAACTTTATGCATGTTACATTTAAAATATCTATTTACCGGTCACAATAAACCGTTATGCTGCTAGCGCATGTCGTCAACCAGTGCTGTACAATTTCATATCTTATCGTTCAGCACGTGCGATTAGTTATCGACTATCGATAACTACAGCATGTAAACAAACCAAATTTGTACCTGTTTGTAAGCACATTATGTCTTCCACACGAAATGGCAACAACAAAACAATTGAAACGGATTCAGATGAGGAGGACGATGCACAAATGCGTTTGTTCCTTGAGGCTGCCGATCACACACTGCTCACAAATGAAATGTATAAGAAGGAATTAACTACGGCTACGGCAGGTTCCGCTGAAGTGCCGGCAGTTACCCCGCCTCCAAAGGATTTGCCCAAGAGCGAACGCTACCTGGCAGATCAAGATGCAGCGCCCGCTAGTGATCTGCAAATCAGTAAGGAAATGCAAACACATCTCTGGGGCAAACTTAGCGCGATTATACAAAGTCAAGTTGAATACTGTGCGAGTGATCAGCCAGCCAACGGATCACTGGAGGAGGAGGAGGAGAACGGTTGGTTCAGTCAGGTCAAACTCGTGGGCAATGCCGATTGCTATGTCGTTGATGACATAGAGCTGACACCGGGTCCACAAAAGAAGCCCAAGATAAAGAGGCGGCAGCTGGAAGGCGACGAGGAGCAAGCGAAGACAGCCGCCGCTCTTGCTGCCGTTGTCGTCGATGGCGACTCAATACTCAGTGGCCGGGATATGCAGAGCTGGGTGCCACGCAAGTCACGCAAAGATAAGCTCTTTGCATATAGAGCCACTGATGCACTGGGCCACAAGCTGCAGGCGATTGAGCCCATAAACGAGTTCACCAAACAGCGACGCAAGAACAACTGGAACGAGACAAAGATTGGCCAAAGATTTCGCAATAAAAAGACAAAAGTTTAGTTTTAATAAAAATGTTAATTCTTTTTTATTAAGAATACCAGATGCCCGTCCTACCTGCTGTGCTCCCAAATGAGCCATGATTGTGTTTCCATATTTCAACATAAAATGGAACAGTTTAAAAACATTAATTAATCAATATTCACAATTCATTTACAATTTAAAGTACAAAAAGTGATTAGTTAAAATTGCTAAAAATTAAAAACTTGTCATACATAAATTCCTTCACAATTCATGTATTTTCATTGTTTATTTGTTAACATTTCATATTCCTGAGTTTCCTTTCCTTATCTTTTCACAACTGTCTTTGTTTATCTACTATTGTTTCTCAGTTTACAAAATCTCTCTATATATATATAAATATATATTTAATTATGTACGGTTATTAAGCTGTCTTACAAGCTAATTATTTCCATTTAAAAAGATTCTAACTAAATTCAATTACAAACATTTGCATGCTGCTCTATTATATACATATAGATATACCAAAATCGATTGGACATGTTATTTAAGTATTTTTCTATCTAAGAAAACATTGAGTGTAGAAATATATATAAGATATTTAAATTTCGGCACTTTGAGGATAATTCTAAAAGATGCTAACGGAACTTTCATGCTGCAACCATGCTATATGGCACCCTTCTGATCCTAATTGTTCCGAATTAAGCCAATAGCATAATAAATATATATATTATGTATATACTTTGACGAAGCTGCAGTTTTAGGATTCAAAGCTGTTTTGATAGTTCGTTGTGCTGGCCATCGTGTTGCTGTTGTTGCTCATTTGGCCATCGAGCAGGCCGTATAAAGCGTTGCTGTTTAGCATCTGTTGTTGGCCGCTGCTCACGTTGCTCAGCGATATGCTGGAGTTGGTGCTGCCGCCGAGCTCTTGCAGCATTTCGCCAACGATGTTGCCCATGCTGTTGCTGCCCGTGGCGCTGCTACCGCCATCGTCGCCCGGCTGCATTTCAAGTATGTTAAGAAAATCGTGGCCATTGAAATCGTGTTGGTTCTGCTGATGTTGTTGCAGCTGTTGCTGCTGCTTCTGCATGCTGCTCTGGCTCTCCTTCATCAGCTTGTCGTATTCCTGCAGCACGCTGGTGAACTCGCCAATCTCGACGCGATTGCGCGATATCACCTTGTGCTTGTAGTAGTTGTGCACCTGGGTGAGCGAGGTGCCCGTCATGCTGAAGTAGGCCCGCTCGAGCGGCAACAGCTGCAGCATCGTTGACTTCTCCAGTTTGTCATCGAAGTCGTAGAAGCTGCGATACTCTATGATAAAGCTGCGCATGAATTCCTCAGCCGCATCTGTCAGTAGCATGATCGCCGTCTCGGAGCAGTCCGTGAAGCCCGCTAGACGAAGTAGGCCGCACATGACTTTACGCATCGCATGCCGGCAGGTGTTGGTGGATATCTCTGGATATCGTTGCGGATCGCCGCGAGAGTATGCAGTATCCACAGTAGGTATAAACCAGATGGGCTTCTGGAACTTTTGCTCGCTGACTAAGTCAGCGGCGTTCTCTGGTGGAAAGTCCACTTCGGGTATCATTTGGCAGGGATTTAGCAGATAGTTTGAGGTTCCCTTAATACAGTAAACACCATAATTAATATGTGCACATTCAGGTATTCAAATTGGCTTACGTTTTTGTTCGAGTACGTGTCGATGAGGGATTGCAGCACTTCGGTTTGTTTCATAACCTCAATGGTTTGTGTTACCACTGAACTCTTCAGCTTAATTTTGTCGCTATAAAAAATATTCTTTATGCTGTGTCACAAGCCGCCAGGCTTCACTGTACTCACTGTTTATCCGTGGTCATCAAATCCCCGCGAAACTCATCCAGTTTCGGCTTTTTGGCCGTCGTCGGCACATATTTGTCCAACGCAAATGACCCGCACTCCTCCTCAATGGCGCCCCAGTGTTCGGTTTGCATACTGTTTACGCTAGCTTAGCTTTAAGTTTTAGTTTATAAACAATTGCCGCTGTGCTGTCAAACGTCAGAGCTGTCAGTTATCGATAGTCAGAGCAAATCAGCTGTTAATGGCCTGTGCGCATACGTGGCAACGCCTGCTGTAGACGTTACAGTTGTTTCAATCATACAGATACACAAATTTTATTAGCGATTACAGCTAATTACAATTGACAAGTTTGCATTTTTATGGAAAAATATGTATCTGTACGTAAGTTAAAGGCAGTGATGATGATTAGTCGACTGCATTTAATCGCTGGCGCCCTTGACAAATGGCAGCGCCCCTTAGCGGTCGGTCGGTGGCAAGTGGCAACGCCGCTTAAATGGCAAACAGGGACAATATGTAATATTGCCTCGTATTATTTGTTTTCTATTTAGACTATATATTACTTAGATAAATTGTAAGGTGGAACAAGGAACAAACTGAAGACAAAATTCCACAGAGACGCAGACGTCGCCTAGGTTTGTACGCGCCGGCACACAGCGCCAATATGCATCAGCAGCACATGGATCTCCATGCCCCAGTGGACCTAAACAAGGTAAGTGGAGCATAGAAAATTGCTTATCATCTGAGCTGAAGCAATGTCAATATATATGTATGATCCTTACAGTCCCTGGACGAAATGACGCCGGAGGAGCGAATGCGGTAAGCTAGCATACCTATATTTACTGATAAGTGGATACTCTGATAGCGTGGTTCAAGGTTCACTGGGCTAAACTTGCATTCTTTCTGTGTTTTCTCCTTCTTTTAGGGCCGAGCACCAGTTGATGGTTGAGAAACATAAGGGTCATGATGCCATGCACTCGGAAATGGTTATAATATTGTTTATGACATTGGTCATTGCTCAAATCATATTGGTCGAGTGGAAGAAGCGTCACTACAGATCCTATGCATTTGTCACACTGCTGGCCATGTGGCTAATACCGCTTGTTATCTCCTGCACCTTCCTCTGGGTACGATTCATTATCATCTGGCTGATATTCACGTGCATTACGGCGCTCGTCATGCGTCGGGCCACAACAAAACCCATACAGGGCACAACGCCCAGGTGAGCGAGAGAGAGAGATAGAGAATTTCATTGATTTTTGTATTAGCTTCAGCTCATATATATTCTTTTTGGCTCCATTGATAGGCTCGTTTATAAGTGGTTTTACTTTATCTACAAACTAAGCTATGGCCTCGGCATCATTGGCTATCTGGTCATAATGGCCGCTTTTCTTGGCATGAACTATATATTTTCACAGCCGCCCAATATCTGGATGGATGTGGGCCTCATGTTCTGTTTCTATGGCCTCTATATTGGCGTACTAGGTCGCGATATATCTGAAATATGTTCAGATAAAATGGCAGCAGCCATAGGTGTAAGTCGAATCCAATCCAAGATAACTGACATATCTATATTTATATATACTTGCATTTCTATTAAAGTACTACACGCCTCAGGGCATGCCCACACGACATCTGGACCACAATGTGTGTGCCGTGTGTGGCAATCAGTTACTGGTCTCTGAAAAGGAAGAGGGCGTCATCGAGAACACCTACAAGCTGTCATGCAATCATGTGTTCCATGAGTTCTGCATACGAGGCTGGTGCATTGTGGGCAAGAAGCAGACGTGTCCCTACTGCAAGGAGAAGGTCGATTTACAGAAAATGTTTCGCAATCCGTAGGTGGCACTTAATAATTGTATTATATGATTCTACTGAATGATAATGTGACCATTGCAGTTGGGAGAAACCTCATGTACTCTATGGCAGGCTACTGGATTGGATTCGATGGTTGGTCGCATGGCAGCCGCTCATATTCTTCATAGTACAAGGCATCAATTGGATGCTGGGCCTCGAATAGGCGTAGAAAACTAACTGTCCAATGACGTCTAGTCTAGCACATCGATTGCCTAACACCCAATGTGCTTTACACTAACCAAACAACCAAACAACCAACCAACCAACCAAGCACCAACAAGACCAATTATTGCAAATCCAAAAAGAGAAAAAAAAAAAAAAAATCAAAATCAAACTTCAAACCAATTCTAATAATGAGACGCTCAGCTAAATCCAAGCATAGGCTGGAGCAGCTTATCTATGGCTTCCTCCTTTAACTCCTTTAAGGCTTGGTTCTTTGCCCTCTCCAACTGAGTTTTTTGTTGCACATCCTCCGTTTCAGTTTCCGTCACGTTAAGGCTCATAGTTGAAGCAGAGACCGATGCATCTATCTACATATATATTTCCATTTATTCATTATTTTAAGCTGTATAACGATTAACTGGTATTTTAGATATATATACATATATATGTATATATGTGTATATGGCTACATATGTAAATATATATGTATATATACTTGGACAACATGTATCTGTATTAGCATATATAGGCATATATATCTGTATATATATACATATATATATATGTTGTGTGTGGTGTGTATGTTTGTATTACGTCTACGTATTATGCGTTTTTTGCACTGGATATTGAATTTAATGATCTATATAAAAGTAATGAAAACATTGAGTGGATTCTAAGAAAAAAAAAAGAAAAAAAACAAATTTATAATTGCCTTTCCTTTGCAGACAGACAACAACCCCATAAAACTGGTTTTTATTGATTTTATGCGGCGACATAAAGTCAGAAAAGGAAATGATAACCTATGTATGTATTATAGACTTGTAATACAACTTGGGTAATGACTTCCGTAGACATACATATACCCTGTAAATAGGAAGCAAAGAAAGTTTTAGTTTTCTTCAAATCTGTCTTTGTAGAAGGCGGAAGCTTAGGTTATATAGAGAAGTTATATATTTCAAGATTCTTCCTTTAAGTCCTTAATGTGCTAGGCAAGCATATACCCTGTAAAAGGTAAAACTTCGAATTTTTAAGCTCTGTAAAAGATGGATGCTTTAGCTATATAGAGAAAATATATAATTATATATTTTACTTTTATATACAGTACTGTCAGTAGACTAAACTTAACTAAGCTATACCCTGTACAAGGAGAAATTTGAACGTTTTTTTTTAATTTTTTAGTTTTGTTTAAGCTTGAAGGCGATAATAATTATTTATGCGAGTATATACCCTGTAAAACTAAGTTTCTTTCTACTTTTCAAATCGTTGAGCTTTGTAAAAGCTAAAGCTATATATAGGAACAATATATGTTTATTTAACTATCTTTGCCTTTAATAAGTTTCGTTGATTTTCGCCAGACCTATACCCTGTAAAGGCATGTCAACATATATCTATAATGATATCATGTATATCTATAATGAGCTTTTCGTTTAAAGGGTTGTAGTAGACTCAAAAGACACCTAAGATCTTTTGGTTCCTGTCACGAAACCCTTTGGTTTTTGAAAACCTTGTTTACTCCCAACTTGGTTACGCCCCGCCCCGCCCGCAAAGGTCAATGCCGCCTCCTGAAGTAAAGTTTAATCAATAAATTATGCATTAGTATTGAAAATGTAGCCAGAGAGCAATGGAAAATTGCACGCTTCAGCCAATTATGCGAATCATTTTGCAAGAAATGGCAAAGAAGGGCGGAGTTCAGCAGCTCCAGGCGGACATCAGCAGCGATGAGGAGTTCGAAAAGTTTTTGCAGCGACCCGGATTACTGGGTAAAGGAAAAGAGTAGACAAAGGAGAAGTTGCTCAAATAGAAAACCAACATAAGTATTCTCGACTTCCAGTGCTCGATATATATTCGGAGTGGTGTGGTCCATGCTTGGGCATGGTTGGAAGTCTGCGTAAGATCAAACTGGAGCTGGGTGGCGATAATTTGCAGCTGGCAATTGTAAGTTCAACTTTTCGAGGTTATGTTGAGAAGTGAGGTTAGGCACGCAAGTAATCTTTTAATATCTATGAAAATAGTGCAAAGCCGGCTCGATTTCGTATCTGAAGAGGTTTAACAAGAAAAGCGAACCCACCTGGATGTTTGTCGCCGTAAGTACGACAGTCGAAATACACTTTATATATCCTGCACCAATTGAAATTGTAATGGGGTAGTGTCAATAAACTTCATCAAGCCGATGAGCTTAGTTAATCAAGACATGTCCGCCCGTGAAGTCTAGAATGGGATAGATTGAAACTGAAGCAGCCCAGCTAGCTTCTAGTCGGGTATACCCCACTTGAGCATCCTCTCAACAGCCTCTCACCTTTTCGTTTATGCTCAATCAGAATGGAAAGGCGATTAACATCATGTTCGGCACCGATGTGCCCAAGCTGGTGTCCATGATCACACGGGAGCTGGAGTCGACCATCGCTCGAGAGCCCCATCAGACCTACGAGATAACCGAGCTGCAACCGATTGAGCTCGAACAGTTGCGCATTCGGAACGAGGCGCTCGAGAAGGCAGCCAGGATTGAAGAGGAGGAGTGCCGAAGGAAGCGCATCGAGTACTTGAGATATGTAACCGACACGATTATGGAGAATTTGCCAGATATTGGCATAACGGTATTTGGTCCACAAGTGAATCGCGATATGTTCAAGAAGCTCTCCGAACCGGCGGATCCACTGAAGATCCAATGCAAAGATCGCAAAGTCTTTACAATTACCCAAAGTGATTTCAATACTGTCAACTTCGCGGCCGAAAATCCATTGCCCCAGGAAGTAATCCAATACTTGTACGACAAGGAGCTGCTTATGTGCTTCTGGAAGGTGGAAGAAACGCTCGGCACACCACCCAGTATACTGCAACAATATGCCAACGAGGTGACCAAGAACATCATCAAGCCGCCCGATGAATTCAACGAGGAGGAGACCGTTCTACCTCCCCTGATAACAGACCTCGAAATAACGGTACAGGTCAAAGTAGAAGGTAAGACTAGATAGCAACTGAGCATAAGCTAGTGGGTAAAGTGAGTAAATGCCAAGCAGATACCCTGTAACTGACATAGAAGTGTATGAGCATGATATTTAGATCGAATAATTTGTAGGCTCTACATTTATACGAGATAGAATTTTAGCCTATAGGTAGATATCAAAATTTAAAAAAAGTCTTAGTTAACCTTATATGCATCCACTTGTGAAATTTGCTGGCTCTTAATTAATAAATTCTCGAGTTAACAAAAAAAAAAAAATAAATAAAAAAAAATAAAAAAATTGATATCACTATATATATCGATTGTAATTTTAAACTATTTATATATGTATATATAAAAATTTGCAATGTTTCCGTATACCTTAAAAGCATTAACCACGCAAATGCTGACGGCTCCAGCTTAAAGAGATCTTGAATTATGGGCAAAAATCTAAACCGATATATATATACATATGTATATCGATTGTCACTAAAAATCAATTTTAGTCTTCAGATAGGGGTATTCAAATTTGAAATATATGCCCTAGAAGCATTCAAATGCCAAATTTGCTGACTCTTCCTTAAGAAACTATAAATAAATCGATTTTGATATATATATCGATGGTCGTTTTCAAGCAATTTTGAATAGCCCGATTAGGTTTCAAGAAACGATATCGATATATGGTAATTTTCCTAATTCTGAATTGGCTTTACGATTTCAGCGAGCCCGGAAGATAAAACGGAGGAGCAGGATCCGGAGGATGCTATACAGTTCAAGACCATACAGATCCCACCGATATGGGTGCCCAGTGATCAGAGAACACATGCAGCACTCATCTACACGTATTTCCGGGCACAGACCGCAACATTTTTACCCCCCGACCCAGTGCCGGAAGCTCCGCACATTATCATGACCTTCGATGCGTACAAGAAGAAGGACTTGATCAATCTGGTGGAAGCCTGCAAGGAGGATGTGCCGCTCTATGGCTTCTTCTCCAGCGATAATCCACAGACTGCCGTTTTCATAGCCAACTCCGTGGAGAAGTACAATGCCAAGCCCTATGTGCCGTAGGTGGAGAAGTTCTACAACTAATCTACATAAATATAAAAAGATTTCTTCCTCTTCTGGCATTCTCTCAGCACCGATAAAATCGTGTTGAAAGTGAACAAGGTGCCGGGTCCAACGATTCCGCTGCTCATGGAATATGGACCCAGCTATGTCAGTCCCAATTCTGTGGTGGGCGCCAAGGAGGCAGCCAAATTCTTTCCGCCCAGCTACAAATCGGCACTGCAAGAGGAGGCCGAGCTCCATGCGGTCAAGGCCGAGAAGCCCAAGAAGCGCAAGAAGGTGCTCAACTATTCCAATACATATATATATACATATAGTTATATTACTCTTCCATATCCTTGCAGAACAAAAAAGGCGGAGATGCCGAGCAGTCGGAGCAGGCCAGCGCCAATGCCCAGGACAATCCGCAGGAGACGGATGAGGCGGCCAAGGTCTCGCCCGAGGAGGGCGCTTCCACCACCAGCAGCGGCGAGGACAGCTGCGAAAGTCGTCCAGCGACAGCCGATGGCAATAATCTCTCAGCCGATGCAGCGCAATCATAGCGTGGACTAACTGAAGTTTTGAAAACCTCTCTATCTCTCTCTATCGCTCTCTCTCTCTCTCTCTCTCTCTAAGTATACTACATGGCATGCGATGCTTAATCTATAAGCTAATCTAATCTAACCAGTTGCTTTTGGCTGCTTGTCTGCTCAAATTATACTATATTTAAATTAAATCTAGTGTTGGTAAACGCATTTATAAATTTTATATCTCACCTATAAAAGTCTGCGCCATAACCTTAAAATAATCAATTTTTTTTACTACTTAATAAATTCAAATAAAAACACTTCAAAATATTGCCTTGCAACGCCTTAACGGGTTCCGAGAAATCTAGGGTTAAATCTACGTTCCAAATTTAAAGATCCTAAGAATATTCATATATAATACAAAATATAATATAATATAATAAAAATAATAAAATATATATTTCAATATATAAAAAGAAAACGTTTGACAGCTGCTTGTAAATTACAAGCAGTTTATAAATTGTAAGTACAGTCGAAGCGGAAATGAGCTAAGCAAAATTATGCGTAAAACAAATTCAAACTAGTTAAATATAACGTTTATGTTTAGGAACAGAAATATCTATATATATAGTGAGATATATACTCTATATATATTCATATTCATTCATCAAGTCGATTGCTTTTTGTACTTTGGTATGAGGGGTCGCCTTTGGTAGCTGCCCTCGAGATATTGCCAGACGCGCTTGCGCGCCTTCTGCGTGCGAGCCGCTTCCTCCTGCTCCTCGTGCAGGATCTTCTGGCAATCGGCAAGCAGAGATTCCAGCTCCAGCTGGTCAGCAGGAGGCGGCTCCTTCGACTTGGCAACTGCCTCGTCGATTTGCTGAAAGTCTATGTCCAGATCGGGTCCCCAGACCGAATCGTTCTCGCTTCTCTCCACAGCCTCGTCGACCTCGTCTGGATCGATATCGGAGCCCCAGTCGAGATTGTCCTTAGCCAGTTTGCCCACGCGACACGTTTGACGCAGTTTGGCCAAACGGGAATCGGGATCGACGGTTATGGGCTGAGCTTTCGCTTGCTCCTCATCCAGCCAGCAGCAGCCCTGCAGCGTCACCTGGGGCATTAGGTAGCCAAAGGCACTCTTCGCGCTGCGCTGGTAGTCATCCTTGATGTAGCCCAGGGACTTGAGATGTTCCGCCAGGGCCTTGAACCACGCCATGGAACGGTGTGCGCCCTTGCCAAAGTGCTCATGGCTGCGGCACTCGCTGCTGATGCACTTGCTCCGCGAGCCACGCAGCGCCAGGATGAGCTTGCCCAGACCCACTCGTCCATTCAGATCCCGCAGCATGCCCAGCAGCAATCGGGACTCGCCACTCACGTCCAGTGGTGCGATATCAATTTGGACTGCCGGCTTCGCCTGCCGAGCCTTGCGGCAATTGTCGCAGCACTTGGAGCGCTGCTGCAGCGTGGCCAACGTGGCCCGGTCATCGAAGTACTTGAGTATATATTGGCGTCGGCATTGACTGATCTGGGTGTACTCTAGCATGGCCTGGGCCAGCTGCTGCAGCTCCTCGCTGCGCTGCGCCGTCACGGGCTGACTGTGCTGCAGTCGCCGGTGGATCGCCGCATCTGCATCGCTGTGGAAGAGCACGCACTTGGCCGGCAGGCCGTCCCGGCCGGCGCGTCCTATCTCCTGGTAGTAGCGCTCCATGTCGCTGGGCGCACCATAGTGCACAACCAGGCGCACATTGGGCTTGTCGATGCCCATGCCGAAGGCTGTGGTCGCCGCCATAATGCTCACCACGCCGCTGGCGAAATCCTGTTGGTTGCTACGCTTCACCTCCAGCGGCAGCTTGCTGTGGTAGCTGTGGCAGGGTCTGCCCCGGCTGGACAGCTCCTGGGCCATGTGCTCCGTGTCGCGTATCGTGTTGCTGAAGATGATAACGGCGCCCGCCGCTTCGGCCGCCCAGTTCAAGTATTGCTGCAGATCGGACCACGGGCTCGAGCTGCGCATGCGAACCGTCAGCTCCAGATTGGGTCGATCCAGGCTGCTGCACAGCACCAGAGGTCTGCGCATCTGCAGCTGCTCGCAGATGTCTAGGCGCACGCGTCGCGTTGCCGTTCCAGTGAGCGCCAGGAGGCGCACCTGGGGCACAGCCGAGCGCAGCTGGCTGAGCTGCCGGTAGGCGGGACGAAACTCGTGGCCCCACTTGGAGATGCAGTGCGCCTCATCGATGGCAATCAGCGCCAGATTGTGGCCCAGATCACGCAACATCTTGAGACCATTGCCACGGGTGATGTACTCCGGCGTGGCGTAGACCAGTTTGAACTGAAGCGCCAGGATGCGCTCCTTGATCGCTCGATCCTCCTGCGCCGTGCCCAGAAGGCAAGCACATGGCCCAGACTTGGATCTCTCGTTCAGTGCGTTCACCTGATCCTCCATCAGTGTAATCAGCGGCGATATAACCACAACTACCTTATTTAGGTAAAAGGCCGGAAACTGATAGCTCAACGATTTGCCATAGCCGGTTGCTATAACTGCGCACACATCGCCGCCACGAGGCTGGACTATCAAGGCACGTATTATCTGCCATTGGAGCGGCTTGAACGTGGTCAGGCCAAAGTGTTCCCGCAGACAGTCGATGTATTTCTTTGGTTTGGGCAGCATAAAAAACAAATATTATGTACTTAACCGGCTAATTCTGATTGGAATACAACTACAACACAGCGCATTAGAGATGAGTGTTTGGTGCGCACGTGCGGCGGCTAAACAAGTAAACTTTCTATCTGTTAGCCTGCCTCTCTGCTTTATACATGTTAGTTACATGTGTTCGTGCACCTGTTATGTCATATCGCAGCATATATTTACAATAAGATAACGTATACATAGTGCATTGCTTTGAACAAGTGCACGCCTATCGATAAATCGTTTGCAATAGCGACATCTATCGGCTAAAGCAAAAAAGATTATGTGCAATGCCGATAGATGGTAACGATAGTTGCTGTATGTAAATAAAAGACAAGCAAATTGGGAAGCCCAGCTGATGCTGAACCATCCCTATAGCAGTGTAAACAACAAAACCATATACACATATATTCAGCTATTATTGTTATTAAGCATACAAACAAACGAAACGATGGCGAAAATAGGCGAAACTAAAATACCAATAACAGAATTCCTCGACGCTTACAGACGCCAGCCATGCCTCTATAATTCACTAATGGACACCTATAAGAATCGTGTGGCCCGCGAAGAGGCATACGAAGCGATAATTAGAACATTGAAAATACCGCAATTGACAGTGCTCGATATTAAATTGAAGATCAAAAGCGTACGCACCGTTTACACTAAAGAATTACGCATATTGATGCGCGAAAAGGAGCTTGGCCGATGCTATGAACCAAAACTTTTTTGGTTCAAGCGTGCGGATGCATTTCTTCGCGCCGTTTCGCTATCCCATTGCAAACGCGTAAGTTGTCCAAGAACACCTATATAAATATATAGACCTATAATCAGTAAATCTTTGACAGACTAAGAGCAAAGATGCAGATGTAGCCATCAAAAAGGAAACACCACAGAGCATGCTGATCAATACCGGCAACCAGCTAGTTGAAGATGCAGTCCAGCAGCAGGAGCAGCAACAGCAGACGGATGATCTGCATGAGGATGAACTGCAATCGAATGGTCATATGGATGATATATTTCATACGGCAGACCATACTAAGACGACTATAACCACAGGCACTAACACGAATATACCCCCAAATGCAAGCAGTCAAACGGATGATCTGCAGAGCATCTGCTCCACACACTCCACACGCACGCCGCCCAATAAAAGTGAACTCATCATTGATGACTCGCAGCTGTGCCTTATGGAACAGCAGCACCAGCAACAGCAGCAGCAGCAGCAGGATCAACAGCAGCAACAGCAAACATTGCCACGTAAATTAAAGTATATGAATTATGGGCAAAGCCATCAACAACAGCCACAGAGACTAGCAACGCCGTTTCCATCACCATCGCCCTCACAGCACTTGGAATTGCCCACAAATGGAAATCCGAACCTGAGCTTTCCTGGCGGCGATGATGATATGTTTGCTTTTGGCCAAAGTATTGCCTCACAATTGAGATCGATTGTCGATCCATATGCTCGGTCTGTGGCCAAACTGCGCATACAGCAAGTCCTCTTCGAGGCAGAGACCGGACAGAGTAGCGAGGCAGTCAGTACGACGCATTTGCACAGCTTTTAGCAGTGCAAGAAAAAGTCCACTACAAATCTATAAATTATTGCATTTAGGATTGTTATTTTTGTGTTTTACAAATATTTTCATCTTTAATTATATGTAGTTTAAAAAATATTTATAAGAAATTCAAGCCAAATATATTTTAATTGTATTATAAATGCATCTGTGCAGAAAAGAAAAATCTAATAATTTCTTTTTTTATTTGAATAATTTCAAAATATTTTTTGAGCTTAATTTTTTTATTTTACTGGTCTGACTTTCATTATGTCTGTTAATTATAAAGAAGCATTGAAAATATACCCTTGTATATGAGGATGATTTAATTATTCAAAATGTCGAAAAGTAGGCCATGATTCTACCGACTGTAACTCAAATATAATTTCGGCTGAAACAAATTTGCGCTCGTTGTAGCAATCATGTTATTATATCGCAATTATTATCGATAAGTATTTTAGCATTTCTACCATATTGTGCAGCCCTCAGTTCGTTAAAACACAGTGCTGCATAGCTTTTTTTTTTTTTTGGTTGAATGAGCGAACTGAGAACGGAACCAAGTGGGCTATATTTAAATAACTATATGAAAATGTTGTAAGTTTCTACTCATTTTTTATTTTTTTGGCTAATAATTATGTGTCAATTTTATTTTATTTTATTTTAACACAATCAAAATTGTAATAACTATATATATTTATTTAAGCTTAAGGTGCCGACTCAAATTCACCATTTGCTCTATGCCATCCATGATATGTAACGAGAATTGAAATTGCGCATAAATCCAGAAACTATATCATATAATTTTTTATTTTTTTTGGAAAGAAGTCAACATTTCTACGGGTAAGCACAAAATCCGTACAATCTCAACGTTAGCAAACCACACACATATCGACATTCATATCAAAAGAACAGCTTTGTGAGCGAATGAAATTAGTTCGCAATACAATAAATCCAACAATTGAACCACACTTGTTCACAAGCTGCCCTAGACGACGATAGTGTTGTTTCTAAAGTATAAGTGTGTAAGTGCGTGCTGAGGGAATTTAACAAACTGAAATTACAATTGTCGAACCAAATAAGAACGTTTTTAGATTGAATATAAGATAACAATAATAGCAGCAATATGCTGCAGTTAAATGTAAATGTAAGTATTGACAATTCGTTTTTACTTAAATGCAGTTTCCTACACACATGCCAGCTGCATTGTGTGGCCTGTGGCACTCTCATTTTTTTTTTTTTCATTTTGTTACACTTTTTTTTGCGACTAAACGATTATTTTGACATTTCTTCGGTACTTCTGGATTTTCATTCCTTTTTTTTCACTTCGTGCTACAAAATTCGCCGTCGTGCGTACGAGAGTGTGTGTGATTGGTTTCGGGGGAAAATGCGCAAAGGACCATTAAATGTATTAAAAACTAAGAATTGAGCAGGTAGAATATGATGCGCGGAGTGCTATTGCAAAATTCTCATTATATGTACTTATGTACATATGCATATGCATATGCATATGTATGTGTATATATATACAAATAAATGTATACATGTATGTATGTACGTGCAGCAGACATACAGTTTTATGTGTTGTTATGTCCGACCATAAAAGCATTTGTTGCCATTGCTTTAAATGCAACAATCAAATATTGTTGCTCATAGCTCTCTCGATGAGCCATTGGCTTTCGTATAATACATCTTCACAATCAATCTCACACTACACACACACATACTCGCATACATACATATTCAAGCGTACATATATTCAAACACAAATACGCATACATTTGTTGCTGCTCTTTTTCGGCGAATTCGTTTTCTGTTGTGGTTGCAGCTGCTGCGGCAGCGACCGCGGCGACGTCTACAATAACAGCAGACAACGACGACACCTAAGACTCGCTGCAGTGCTATCGAAAGCGTAAATTAATAGAAATCATAAACAAGTTGTGGTTAACATAGTAACGCCTGCCGCAATACGTTCTCCTTATTCTAAGTGATGCGTGTACACTAGGAGCATTCCCTTTCAATTTGTGAAATTTGTGCAAGTTAAGCGAGAGAAAAATTGGTGAAATTGGTGTTTGGCAACTTCATGGGAAGCCGCTATTTATTGATCTCATAAGTGCATAGAGCTTCCTTCCTATGAGTGTCGAAAGTTCTAAGAAAAAACTCAAAATTTGTCACACACACACATACGCGCATTCGTATGTAGCAAGTGGGGCCAGATTTTTGTTGCTTTTGATTGATGTCAGTTTGTATATTGAACAGCTGACGTTTATCGATAACATTTTCATTGTGCATCGGCAGGTTGTAAGAGCAATTCATTTATTACAAAATCCAACATTGTGAAGTTAAAACATTTTAGTATTATCTCAGAACAAAGGTAGTACACTAACTGTTTAGCGCTCGCAAACACATCATTTGTTAAGTCATTTATTTATGTTTCTTATAATTGCTGAAATTCGCTTTCAATTGCAAGTTGTGTGTTTGTGTTATTGTTGCAAGTAAGCGAATTCAAGACGAATCATCCAGTGGCGACAGCGACAGAGACGACGTCGTCGTCGTCGTCGTTTTCGCATCGTCGGCCACAGCTGACAACTGAAAGCTGAAAGCTGAAAACTGAAAACCGCGAGAGCGCAGTTAGTTCGCATTCATTTCATTTGCTCGAACGACTGGTGTTATTTATTTTTTCATTCGTTTTCCTTCTTTTTTTTATAGTGTCGGTATAAATCGCGTACTGTTTCAGTGTTTACAGTGCGTGCCTAAAGTGAATTCCTGGGAATTGCATGGCTCTTTTATTTGATGTTCTCCGTTTTAAATTTTTTTTTTCATTTTTCTCCTATATATTTTTTTTTTTTTTTGTTTGTGCATTAGTATTGTGATTGTAAAATGTTTGCCATTTAGTGAAAAGTTTCAATTGTGCTAATAATTAATTTGCTCACTTATTGCAGTTTATTGAAGACTTTGACGCATAAAATTTGAACATCTCTCGATGCATAGCAATTAAAGGAGAAACGAAAATACTGAATTTTGAAAAGATAATTACGAATTAATAATATTGAGGAGACAACAGGAAAAGAGAAAAAAACAGCAACTTGATTGAACCAACTACTTTCGCACGGCGGCGTCGGCAGCTAACGCAGCAGCAGGCGTCAGCCATGAAGGTGGACACCGTTAAACTGAAGAAGGGCTCCTCGGAGCTGACTTCAGAATGTCGTGAATTGATTGATGAACTGACCAAACGACGCACTCGTCCTGAATTGCTAGAATTTTTGGACACAGTGCATGTTTGGATATATGGAAAATGTGAATTATATCATTGGATTGAAATATTGGATCGCTTCGACAAAATACTCGATGAGGCGGCTCGCCATGTAAATGGCAATGAGTTTGTGCTGCAGTGTGATACAACATTCGATGAATCGGTAAGTCATTAAAATTGCTAACAAAATATATATATGTATAAAACGTAAATATCTCAATACATATATATATAATGACTCCGTCTGATATCATCTCTAATTGACTTTCTATTGCAGGATGTTACTTTGCTGCTGCACGTACTCAACTTCACAACATTGCTCATTGAGCACTCATTCTCGCGTCATTTGTACAATTCAATTGAGCATTTGACGCAGCTTTTGTCATCACAGAACATGGACATTGTGTTGGCCGTGCTTAATTTGCTTTACATGTTCTCCAAGCGAAGCAATTTCATTCCACGCTTGCCGTTCGAAAAGAAGGAATTGTTAATTGTCAAACTTTTCAATATCGCTGAGGTAAGCATTATTTAGTCATTTAATTAAGCTGATGATTTCTATGTGTTTATCGACATTTGCAGCGCTGGGGTGATCCAAACTACGGACTATCACTAAAGGACTGCTGTATTGGCGAGCCAAAGCTGGAGTTCCTTTATCAGTTGTGCATTGACTATGTCGATGAGCATGGCCATGCCGCACAGCTGGAAATACCAGACATGATGGATCTCTGCCAGACAGCGGCAGCACCAGAAGTTATCAAAACCATAGCCGGACAGATCTCAAAGCCCAGTGAGGCCATTAAGGTGTGTTTTCTGATTGCAATTGCACTTGGAATTGATCATTATTTCTATATTGTATTTTGTATTTGATTAATTTACCCTTTTACAGATGCGCATTGCTCATCGAGTACGCCTCATTTCTGGCTTCAACAATTACAAATTGCGTTTGCAATTTGTGCAGGCGCGCCTGCAGGCTGTATCGATATTGATATATTCGAACGCACTGCAGGATAACACAGACAAGGTGCTCTATCCTGGTTTTGGGGAGGAGCTATGCGAACTGATCGACAAGGAAGATGTACATTTGGTGGAAATACGTGCCGCTGTGCTGCGCACACTCACATCAATGCTACACTTTGATCGCAATCCCAGTGTGCCCAGGTAAGAGATCGAGAGGAACTGAATTGTATATGCTTACTCTGAGAATCATTTATCATATGATCATATTTTCTTAACCTCTATTTCTTTAATCTTTTCAGAGCTGGCTCCCGTTTGATGAAAATCGTGCATTATACAGGTGCTGAGAGACAGGGCGGTACACTGCCATTGCTGGTGCGCGATTGCATTGATAATTTGACCACACATGGTTTGACAGATCGCTATCCATTGATCTTGGCCACCTCGCTATTCTCGCTGCTTTACCATCTGGCCAGCTATGAGCTGGGCGGCTCGGCACTTGTCAAGAGCGGCATGATGCAGTCGCTGTTGCGCGTCATTAGCTGGCCAGGGGTTGATCTGGAGCATATAACATTTGTGACACGCGCTGTGCGCGTCATTGATCTAATTACCAACATTGACATTGCACGATTCCATCAGAACAACGGCCTCAATGTCTTCATTGACCGTCTGGAGAAGGAGATCAAAAGCTGTTGCCGTGCTTTAGCCGAAATCGGCATCACACTGAAGGAGTCAACGCTGCGTGACGAGCACAGCCTCACAGATAAACTGGACAGCTCTTTGGAGCAGGCCGATGATGATGGTAAGTTATTAAAAAAAGAGTTTCTCCTGCAATGCTCTAATTTTGTAATTTTTCAATTTCAGATGCTGCCACAGAGAATGCATCCGTGGCCAGTGGCAGTGCATCGCCGCGTCGCGATAATTCGAGCAGCGATGGCAGCGGCAGTGCCAGTGATAATGCCCAGCGCGCCTATCGCATGTACATGGAGCATAGCGGCGGTGATCATCCGCGTGCTGCTGGCGCTGGGACACCAGCCAGTTGGCTGGACATTGGCTCCCGCGGCTCGGGCATACATGCGCTGAGCAGCCTGGCCGCAGCGGCCAGCAGCAGCAGCAGCGATGCAGCTGGACGCGAACGACCCGTACAGTATCCGGCAAATAGCTACTATGCTCGTCCACTTGCCGAGCGCAAGGCGGAACTGTCGTCCCAGCTGCGCAGCAGTTTGCAGCCAAAGAAGCCATCGTGTGTGACCCAGCGGGCGGCGCTGTTGAAGTCGATGCTGAACTTCTTAAAGAAGAGCATTCAGGATCATGCTCACTTCAGCAATATGCGCAACATTATGGAGACTAGCCTGACCCAGTCGTTGCGTCACATTATCGCCAATGCCGAGTATTATGGACCATCGTTGTTTTTGTTGGCCACCGATGTGGTCACCGTCTACGTATTCAATGAGCCATCGCTGTTGTCATCGCTGCAGGATCTGGGCATAACCAGTGTGATGCTGAAGGCGCTGCTGCAGAAGGATGTGCCGGCAACCCGCGAAGTCCTTGGCTCGCTGCCGAATGTCTTCTCAGCACTGTGCCTGAATGAGCGCGGACTCTTTGAGTTTCTATCGTATGATCCGTTCGATAAGGTGCTACGGGTGCTACTCTCTCCGGACTATTTGGTGGCCATGCGTCGCCGTCGCAGCTCTGATCCTTTAGGCGACACCGCCACCAATTTGGGCAATGCCATGGACGATCTGATCAAGCATCATCCATATTTGCGAGCCGATGCCACCGAGGCTATTGTGCGTTTGCTCAACGAACTGGTGCGCCTTGGCTCCGATCCCAGCTTTATATGTTGGCGTGCCAACAAGGAGAACAGTGGCACTAGCGCCGCTCACACAGTGGCGCCGTCAACGCCCTCGCCATCGGCCATGGTCATGGTGGCCGCAGGGCCAGCACTGCAGAGTGCCGCCGATAATAACGACAGCAGCGGTGACGACGATGATGATGACGAGGAGATGAGCTCCGCTTCCCAACAGCAACAGCAGCAACAACAACAGCAGCAGCAGCAACAACAAACGCGCGCCAGCGCACAACAGCCGGCAGTGGTGGCCAATCGCCAACAGCAACCACAACCACAGCAGCAACCACAGCAGCAGCCACAGATGCAGCAGCCGCAGCAACAACAACCACAGCAGCAACAACCACCACAGCAACCTGAACGCGAGGCCATACCGCTCATTGATTATATACTAAATGTGATGAAGTTCATCGAGGCCATCTTCAGCAACAGCCCAAATGGAGATCATTGCCGTGAATTTGTGCAAAAGGATGGCCTAACACCTATACTGCAGTTGCTCTCGTTGCCCAACTTGCCCGTCGATTCGCCAGTATCAACCACATCCCAGGCTGTGGCCAATGTCTGCAAGGCGATCCTGAGCCAGGCGCAGGAGACCAAAGTATTGGACGTGGCCCTCAAGCAGTTGGCCGACATTGTGGCTCAATTGAAGCCACTGATCAAGCACTTTACCTTTCCTGGCGGCAGCGTTTTGCTGGCGGAGCTCGTGTGCTGCCAGCGCTTGGAGGATGGGTTTGCCAATGCCGAATACACGCCCATATTGCACAACATGAGCTTTGTGCATGGCTATGTGGTGATGTTGGTGCATCTCTGCCGCAATGCGTCCACTGAGATGCGTACTGTGCTGCTCAAGCGTTGGGGCGCCAATCGTGAGACGGGCGTGCAGCTGCTGCAGCAGTTGGTCCAGCTGTACATATCGCTGGTGTGGGAGAGCACAATATTGTTGAATCTGTGCTCGGATGAGCCCACCCAGCATCCGGATCTCATATGGGATGAAATCGCTGCACAAATGTCAGCAGCTGCCGGCACAGCGGATCCCATGACCGAAGCCGAATTGTCACGCAAATTGGAGCGCGCTGCCGAATTCCGTACCAAATACACGCCGGAAGAGCAATTCCGCTATATCAAATCTCTGCTGGCGGCCAGTTCGCGTCTGGGCCGTGCCCTGGCTGAGCTGCTGGGCACGCTGGTGAAGCTATCGGTGGGCTCACCCCAGGCACGTCAACGTCGCATCAATGACCTCATTAGCAACATTAATAAAGTTCCTACGCCGGAGGCGCGTGAAATCGCCCGCATTCTCAGCTCCATATTGGTGAATGGATTCAGTCATGAGAGCATATTGCCCAAGCCGGTGCCCAAGCTGAAGCTAACGTTTCTCATTTGCTCGGTGGGATTCACGGGCCCGATGCTGTTTGATGATAAGCGCAGCGCCTTCCACTTGATGATCTCACAGTTTTGCGCCGAGAACGGCCTGAAGGCGTTCTTTGAGATGTTCTATTGGGCCCTGTCGCTCGACAATGTCTCACAGAAGTTCGTGTTCGATCAATGGGCACCCATGGATGATCTAATGCAGCCGCATGAGGACGATAAACGTGACTGTCCCGAGGGCACTGGAGAGTTCCTCGATGCCTGGCTGCAGTTGCTCGAGAAGATGGTGAATCCACGCGCAATGCTCGACTCACCATACACGATGAGTCCACGTCTCAACTACATGCCCGACAGTGTGCCCTTCGAGCCGATATTCTATCTGATTCACATCCATCAGCTGGCCATGCAGGCTCTGCGCCGCATCTGGTGCCGTCGTCCTATACAGAACTACGGCACCAGCATGTTCGAGACGATTCTCTTGATATTGAAGCACTTGATCAAGTCACATCAGATGCTGCTCGACCGTTACCACACGCGCATGAAGGAGATCAAATTCGAGAATCTCTATATACGCAGCACAGACGACGGCCTCAATGCGGACCATATCAAGACACTGACGGACATGGGTTTCCGTCATTATCACATTATCGAAGCTCTGCGCAGCAATGCCTCGCTGGAGGAGGCCACAGACTATCTGCTGAACAATCCAGAGGCAAGCGCCCTCTCACATTCGGGACAGGGACAAGGACAGGCAGGAGTCGGTGCTAATACAGGCACCGGAACTGGAACTGGAACTGGCACAACGACCGGCACTACGGGATCAACTCAAAGCCTGTCGCAGGGCAGCTCGGCATCGAATGCAGCTGTTGCCGGTGACATGGACATCGACATGGAGCTGCCGGGCAGCGGTGGTGCAAATGCATCCACATCCAGTTCGACCACAGATGCCGGTGGCGCAAACACGGATGGTCCTGCCGGCACAATGGGAACTACGTCATCCATGTCGGTGGTCGTCAGGACGATACCCCAGCCAACTGGCTATGACTACAGGCAATTGAAACTGATGCCGTCATACATCTTTGATCGCTTCTGTGACGAGGCCGTGTCGCGCGCCTTTGAGTTCATGGAGGCCATACCGGACACAGTCAATAGTGCGGCTGATCTCATAGCCGTGCTCTACAGACGCCTCAACCAGCTGAATCGCCAGGTGTTTGTCACCAACTTTGTGCGCAACATTATACAGTGGGTGGACTTTACCCTACAGCTGTTCGAGCCGACAGCAGCTGCAGGCGGAGCGGGATCAGCAGGTGGCGGCAATAAGCCGGCGCCGAAATCCGGTCGCTTGGAGGAGTGTTTGACTGGCATGACGGCGACACGTCTATTCGTGCGCCTAAAGACATCCACATTGCTGCTGGAGGAGAACTACAGCGATATGCATCGTCCCCTGGTGGAGGCCATCACGGCACAGGATGCAATGGTGTCGCTAGTTAAGTTGCTCGACTGCATGAGCCAGTGGATGCTGGACCAGGCCCAGCTAGTGGACGGACAGACGCGTGCCACTGTGCCACGTTGGGTGCAGAACCTGGTCGATCTCATCGATGCCATCGATAGCATCAGTCACATACTGCAGCGCAAGTCGAACATGCGTGCGGTTAGCAGTGACATGTGGCGTTGGTATGACGCCTCCACGGGCAAATGGAATGCCTACTCGGAGGCCAACAATGAGCTAATCCGCAGCGCCTATGCCGCCGGCGATCGCTGGCTGCACATCAATATTGGACGGCAGCGCTGCACCGTTAGCTTCAACTGCATGACCCAGGTGAGCGATGCCTCCGGCAGTCATCGCCCCGTCTACCCGGCACTGAAGATCTGCGAGGCAATCAGCCAATTGCAGAGTCCCATTGCATCCCAGAAGGTTGACAACATACTGAATCGCATAGTGCGCACTTCGCCCGACGGCAATGGCACCATCCAAACCGACGAGCTCGTCCCACTGCGTCAACTGATCAATTTCAATGAGCCACTTGCAGCAGCTGCACCACCGTCCGCGGCATCGGCATCGGAGCAGCAGCAGCAGCAGCAGGATGGCGACGACGCAGCATCCAATGATGCCTTGAGTGGCAATCGGTCGCCACCACCGGCCATGACAACGCGCAGCAAGTCGCGCCAGAAGAGCGCGGCTGCGGCAGCCAAGGCCAAGGCTGCAGCAGCTGCCGCTGCCCACAACAGCAGCAGCAGCAGCAGTAGTAGCAGCAGTGGCCACACCACCACCAACAACACCACATCGACGCACATACCCAAGCGTACGCAGAAGATTGTGCTCAACGAGGAGAATGTGGGCCTGAGCAAGTTCGACTGCGGCCGCATCATTGCCAGCATTGTGGCCTTGCTGCAGCCCACGCAGCTGCTGCACCACGAGACAAAGCTGTCGCTGCTGCGCCTCTGTGCGCGACTCACCCGTAACTTTGAGAATGCCCAGGTGTTTATACGCTGCGGCGGTGTGCGCATGCTGCTCCACTTGCAGCAGTCGTGCAGCTTCATGGGCTTTCCCACGTATGCCATCATCATATTGCGACACGTCCTGGAGGCGCCGCCCGTGTTGCAGGAGGCCATGGAGCGTGTGCTGGGCATGCGTGCCGCTGGCATTGTGCCAGTTGGCCATCGTGACCTCATCTATGTGTTGACCCAAGTCTCCACAGCGGTGTCGCGTGATCCCAAAATCTTCGTGGCCGCTGCCAAGGAGATGCTCAAGGGCGAGTACATGATCAATGCGAATAGCACCAGCAATTTGATAGATGACGGTCGCGTCATGGTCAAGTCCAAATTTGGGCAGCAACCAATGGCGTCCACAACGGGCGCTGGCGCCGCCGGAACGGCAGCGTCGTCATCGACTCCACAAAAGGAGACCACATCCAAAGCTGACATTACCGATGATCCCATGGTGCAAGCATCCGTTGCCGTGCTCAAGGAGCTGCTGCTGGCATTGGTGCAGCCTTGCTGTCATTATGCCGGCAATGCGACCGATCAGCCACAGCAAAACTCAGCTGCTGAGCTGCTGTTGCCCGATCAACCGCCAGGCACAACAGGTGGATCCATGGCGAATCCCGAAGATGAGGTAAGTGGAAGACTCTAAGGCTTAAGTGGATTAAGTTAAGAGCAAAAGGTGTGACCGATGCTGTAAACTATATATGAATAATTGAGCTAGAAACATAGTCTGTCCCTTTGCCCGTCTGACCAGCTACTACTGAAGCTAACTGCTGTGGCTTTGTAGGATATATGCCAGTCGATCATTTCGATGGTGATGGGTACCTAGTCAGGGTATTCACGAATGCTCTATTTATCCCACGAACCCATTGGAAGGGATATTCCGGGAATGATTGAAGTAGCAGTTCTGTGCAGACAGTCAGCAATATTTATTGATCCCTGAACCTATTGGAAGGGATATTCAGGGCATTATTGATGTGCTGAGTACCGTGAAGGCATCTCCTAGTTAGTTTATTTCCCAGTCGAGCATTCGCGATACTTCTATCACGAACTCATGGTAAGGGGTGTTCCGGAAATTATTGAAATAGCAGTCCTATATTATTTCCCTGTAAAATAGGATATTCAGGGTATGATTGAGATATCAATTCTGTACAGGGTGTCGTGAAGGTATCTCCTATCTCCCAGCAAAATAGGGTGCTCAGGGTACGATTGAGATATCAGTTCTGTTTAGGGTAAGGTATCTCCTGTTAGTCGGTCACTGCTTTACTTATTTTACTGCCCAGTAAACAACTTCTAATTGACAAACCTCTCTTTTCGTGGCAGGACACAATTCCCACAGCAAAGAAATCAGGTGGCTCAGCCACATCGTCAATTGCTGGTGGCTCGACATCGACGACCAGCAGCACGGACAAGTACGAGCCGTGCTGCTGCACCTGGCATATACCGACCAGTGCGCACAGCCACAACAAGCCGACGTTGTCGCGTGCCACATTGCTGAAGGTGTTGGCGGATGCAACTCGCGCCTATCAGTCGCTGGTGCCGCGCGTGCTGCTGGCGCATGTTTATGTGCCAACCGATAGTCCATTGATTGGCAGCGAATCGCAGACCTTCCTGGCTGTGCTGCTGGATCGCTTCCTGCCGCTGACCCAGCGCCAGCATGTGCCCGAGGTGAGCACCATGGCGCGTGTACTGCTCTGCTCGCTCTCGGACTGCTATCAGCAGATAGGCGTGCAGCAGCAGGTGGCTGAGGAGCTGCATGCGGCGGTGGCCCGGGCACTCGCCCAGCCGGACTCGGCGGAGAAGCACACACGTCTGCAGGTGCTGATGAGCCTGTTTCCCAACCTGATTGAGTCGCCCATGCTGTACGATAAGGTGCACATGCATCGGAACACAATGTATCGGGTGCTGTTGCGCCAGGGCGTGATGACCTATCTGACCAAGGTGGCCCAGTACAAGGACCTATCCAATCACAACACACTGAGCACTCTGGGCGCCATCTTGCGCCCCATGGAGATTCTCTTGCGCTTCAATGTGGCGACCACAGCGCTGGGCTCGAAACGCATCCTGTTCGGCGGCGCCACCTCGGCCGGCAATGGCGGCAGCAATGGCAACAACAGCAATGCCAATGGAATGGGTGGCGGGAATACAGTCAGTGCAATCATCAATCGTCGCCTCTATCCACGTCTGGCGGCACGCACCGTCAACGCCGCCGCGGATCGCTCCAATGCCATGGGCAATGGGGGCGAGCATGTGCTGCGTGACATAATACGGAATGTGCTGTCGGATCGCCGTCATGCATTCGAGTTCATATTCAATTCGGATGAGATGGCCGTGGACTCGGAGGATTCGGCACCGCCGCAAGCATCGTCTGGTGGCTCTGGTGCTGGCAACAGCAGCGGACCCGGTATAATCGGCAATCACAATGCGGCCGCCATCGATGTGGGCGATGAGCGCAGCAATGGCCCCGATGCCGCCGAACCACCACCACCGGCAGCCGCACCTGGCAGCAGCTCAGCGGTGCGTCCGGTGCTCAATTTCGATCAACTATGGGATGACTTCCTTCAATGCGAGGGCCTCTTCTTGGCATCACGCGGCGGCGGCAATGGCAACGGCAACAGCAATGCCAATACCAACGCCAACGGTGCTGCTGGTGGTGCAGCGGCTGGTCAACAGAACGGCAGCGGTGCTTCTGGTCAGACCCTTGGCGGCATCATAGGCGCAAGCTCGTCAGGCAGCAGCTCGACCGTTGGCAACATTGGCGATCCACGCTTGCGTGGCAGCAGCAACTCGGACGTGGATGTCGACGGTAGCGGTGGCACTGGCAGTGGCAATGCCAGCAGCACCGCCGTAAACGACAATGGCTTGAGCGGCACTGGCAGTGGCAGCGGCAGCGGCGGCGGCGGTGGTGGAAGTGGAGGAGGCAGCGATGGCGCCTCCACTTCATCAGACACCGCCGGAGGCAATGGCAATAGCGGCAGTGGTGCTGGCAGCGCTGGAGTTGGCAGTGCCAGCAGTGGTGGCGGTGGCGGTGGACGTGGTAGTGGTGGTCCACGCACTGCTCGCGACATGAATGCATCATTGTTGGGCGATGTCAGCTCAAGTGACTCGGATTCGGAAGCATCGACGGAGAACGATGAACGCAATGCTGAGGAGGAGGACGATGACGACGATGATGAGGCCGCCGATGAGGAAGCGGATGAGCATAGCGAAACCGACGTGGATGAAGAGCGTCCACGTCAATATATTGAAGTTTTTGATCATATCTATGAGCCGGAATCATCCGAGACGGCATCCAATGATGCTGACGTCGATGCCGAGGATGATGACGAGGACGAGGACGATGATGACGACGACGATGACGATGAGGACGATGAGGACACGCGTGCCCGCAATGCCGACGATGCGGCTCTCATCGACGAGGTTCTCGCCCAAGTGAATGGCACCGGCAACAGCTCGGGCACCTCGGCCGCCGCCAACTCCAACAATCGGCCACGTCGCAGCGCCGCCATCGAACCGAATAATAGTGGCCTCGGTGCTGGCAATGGCGATATCCTGGATGAGGCTTCGCGTGAGGCGAATGTATTTTTGTATGAACAGCTTGGTGACACCGGAGCCGGATTCGGACCAAATGGACTTCCTCATGGACATAGTCTTGGTCATGGACACGGTCATGGTCATGGTCATGGTCATGGACATGGTCATGGACACGGACACATGATGCCACAGCCGCCATCAAATTTCCGTGTGCGCATGAATAGCTCTATTGCGCTGCCCCTGGACATAGATGTAAATGGCGGCGCTTCGTCGTCGTCGGCAGCGGCAGCAGCAGCAGCTGGACGCAACAACTCGAATGCCAATTCGGTGGCAGCCGCCTTGCGCTCCTCATCTGATTCGTGGATGGCGCCCGACTTCAATTTTATTGGCCGCAGCGGTGGCACGGATGCCGCCAATGCGGGGGACGCCAATGTGAATGGATTCCTGCCGCCCGCCATGGTGCAGCTGGAACGCAATGCTGGCGGCGGTGCCAGCAACAATCAGAACATGAGCAATCTGCTCGACGAACAACCATCGGCAGCACCGCCGACTGCGGCAGTAATTAGCACCGGCGGCAACAACGGTGGCGCTGCCAACGGCACCGGCAGCACTGGCGGAGGATCCAATCCGGCTGCCAGCCATCCCAACAATTCCTCGCTGTGCAACAATGGTGTGCGCCGTCGTCTGCTCTACCTGGACCAGCAGTACTGCGTCTGCATGCCCACGCATCAGAATCCTACCGAGGAGACACAAATGGAGATGTTCACACAGGATGGTGAGTGGCGTCTTCATTCCTCTGTAGCTCCTTCACTTACAAAATTCCTTCTTCACTTTGCAGCTCTTCACTGGTGGCTGGAAGAGGCCAAAGCCTTGGACATGGAGAGCCAAACCGATGCCTGTCTCTATGCGGCACACTTTCTGCTGCCGCACCTGATCAAAGAACTCAAGCTGGCCCATCAGCAGCGCAAGCAGGAGGAGGCCAATCGTGTGGCCTCGGCAGCAGCGGCTGCAGCTGCTTTGAGTGCTGCCTCTGCCTCATCCAATGCAGCGACTGCTGCTGCTGGAGCCGCCAGCACAGCCGCTGCTGAGTCAGGCGCAGCTGCAACCACCGCTAATACAAATGCAAATTCATCAAGTATCGCGGCCACAGTAAACAGTTGGCTGACAAATTCGTCATCGACAACAACCACCAGCAGCAGCAACAGCACGAGCAGCTCCAGTGCAGTTGCTCCGCCGACATTGACACCTTCTGCACAAATACAAGGATTTGCAGCATCGGCGGCAGCAGCAGCAACAGCGGCATTAAACGCTAACTCTGCCACCAACAATTTCCGTAGCTCCATTCCCAGACTGATTCCATCGATGCAATTCGTAAACGCCGCATCGCTGCCCACAGCACCAACGGCAAATCCGATAGGAGCGCCGCCCACTCTAACGCCTGCCAATCCATCAGCCGCAGCAGCAGCAGCGCCAGCAGCAAGTCCACCTGGTAAGTTTGCTCTATTTCTGAAATGCAAATATATATACTTAACTATTTGTATTCCTTCCTGCTAGCTGCCAATGTGGAGCCACGTCGTCCACGCCAACGCAACAATGGAGCTCGCCATCAGGCACTCTACAATATTTATGCCGAGATTGATTTGACCAATGAACAGGACTCGGTCAGTCCACCACGTCAGCCCGCACAGCAGCAGCCGTCGTCGCAGCCGCAACAGCAGGCACCACCTCAGCTATTTCCCAGTGCACAGGGCCCGTCATCGGCCCTGGGTGGTGGCAATGGTGGCATACCGCCATCGCATCCTCCACGTCATCCACCCATGCCGCATCTGCCCAGCAGCGGGCGGCCATCGCGTACACGCACACGCGCCGAAGTGGCCGAGATAATGGAGTTCCAGGTATATAGTGGCTATAAATATTACTAGTCATATAATTACATAATTATATAACTGTATGTTTTCTTGCCCTGTCCAGATGAACGAGCCGCGCCAGAATTCCACGCGTCGCAACAACAATATTATTGCCAATTCATCGCGCACCACCGGCGGTGCTCGCACTAGTCGCGAGATGCCCGTCGCTCGCTTGCAGCGTGTCTCGTTGTCTGGACGCCTCCTCAATGCCGACGATGACGCTGACAACAGTGACAATGACCGTTGGCGTGCATCGCCTTTGCCCATGTCGAATGCTGACATGATTTTCCCACTTGATATGATGCCGAGCAATTTGAATTTCCCCGATCCACCGCCGCCGCCGCCGCCGCTACAACATCAGCCACGGGTGCAGCAGCAGCAGCGAGACCACGATGAGCAGCAGGAGTCGGACTCTGATCAGGATTACGTGCCAGATTTCTCGAATGTCCGAGATCCAACCACCCTGTTTAACCCGCCGCCTCCAGCGGTATCCATATCGGAGCTGGCCGCTCAGCTCATGGCCAACGATCAGCACGAGGAGGCCCGACAGATGCTGAGCACAGCACCGGAGCCCTATCATCAGCTCAATAGCGCAACTCTCTCAGCCGTGGCCGCCGCTGTTGTGGCCGCCGTCGATGCAGAGGCTTCGATGCCCGATGTTCCGGACTTGGAGCCACCCAATGTAACTTTGGAGTTGCGCAGTCGCCGAAACCCGCGGCCCGAAATAGATCCAGCAGAAGCAGCCGCAGAAGAAGCTGCCAATAATGCGGCGACTCATAGATTAGACACTGCTGTGGCAGCTGCTTTGGCAGCCACAGCCACAATTACAGCTGCAACTACGACTTCAACTACAGCCACAAGTGGTGGTGGTAGTGGTGGCGCCACAGCCAGTGCCGCCGTTGTCACCGACATGAGTCCAGAGGTGCGTGCCGCATTGGGTGACCTGGAGGTGCCCGAGGGCGTGGATCCCTCTTTCCTGGCCGCCTTGCCTAGTGAGATGCGCGAGGAGGTGATTCAGGAGCACTTACGCATGCAGCGAATACGCCAACGTGCCCAACAGAATGCCATACAGATTGCGCACGATTCACTGGTCGAAGTTAATCCGGAATTCCTGGCCGCATTGCCGCCCAACATACAATCGGAGGTGCTAATGCAGCAGCGCATCGAACAGCAGCGTCAGGCGGCGCAGAGCGCCAATCCTGATGATCCGGTCGATACGGCCGCATTCTTTCAGAATCTACCCGACAATTTGCGCCAAGCTGTAAGTCGATGCCGATATATATATGGAAATTTAATTGATTTTCTTATATATATTATATTGAAATTCCCTACACAGATATTAACCGATATGGAGGAGTCACAGATAGCAAGCCTACCGCCGGAGCTGGCGGCCGAGGCACAGTTCCTGCGTCGCGACTGGGAGTCACGCAACGGCGCTCGCATGGACGCCCATCCACCGACTAATGCGCTGTGTAAGTATATGGATAGATCTGATTGGATTGGCATATGTATATTCAGCTGGAGGCGTGGCCAACAGTATAGAGTATAGAGATTCTTGATCTGTCTGTCTGTCCATGTCTTCAACTCCAGCTCCAGCTTAGAACTCCATAAGAGTTATGAGTTTAAAAAAATTGATTTATTCATTTTTCTTTGCAGCCCGATTCCAGACCACGCTGCAGAATCTGGATGAGGCACGCTGGCACAGCGCCATTTGGTATGATGCCAGCGGCAATGCCCAGCCGCAACATCATCAGCACACGACAATTGTGCATCATCATCATATTGCGCCGACTACGGGAAAGCCGCTGGCTTTGCTAATGATGGAGGATGAGAATATATTACTTGATCCAGACTCGCTGGCCACGCTACTGCTGTTCCTGTTCGTGGAGGATCAGAAGGTGAACAGCGTGCGCTTGCATCGTGTGATACGGAACTTATGCCATCATGAGCCGACACGTGAATGGATCATCAAGGCCCTGATTAGCATTATACAAAAGACAAACGAGGATAATTCCAATTTTGGCGTTGCCAACTCGGGCAGCAAGCCCGAGTGGCTGAAGCTGCGCGTCGATGCCGCCTTTGGCTACAAGAGCAACATATTCCTAATCAATCGCATGTACGAGGGCAGCGCCCGCAGCATCAGCATCAATCCGCAGGCAGCCCAGATGATAGTGCGCAACTGCCTCGACTTGCTGTTCGTGCTCGCCAAGCACTATCCGTTCAGCTTCTTGCCCTACAACCGTGAGCCGAGCGCGCGCATCCGCATGCTGAGCTCCGTCTTCGGCATGCCCAATGTCAGTGCCGCCTCGCCACGCCTGGATGAGGCAGCAGCAGCCGCTGCAGCCAGTGGTGGCAACACCGATTTCCGTTCACGCTACCATCGCTATCAGATGGCCAATCGCTTGCGCGGCATTCTGGATGAGCAGCAGCAGCATCAGCAAATGCAGCTCCAGCTGCCCAGGGCTCAGCCCCTAGATGAGGCGCCGTCCACATCGAAGGCCGCTGCCGCCAAGGCAGCTGCCAGCGCTGCCAAGCCGCCGCCTTTTACCAACAACAACAATAACAATGACGGCACCACCGTCGCCTACCAGACCAATGCGCACAGCTTTTGGGATGTGGTGCTGAACATCGATAGGCAGACGCCGGTGCGTTTGGCCAATGTTTCACAGTTTCCACTGACCTCGCAGCCGCCCTGGAAGTGGCAGAGCAACACTAACGATTTCCTATCCTTCACTGACTCACCATTTGGTCAGCTGCTGGAAATGCTCCCGTACAAGGTCATCTGTCGTTCGCCGCACTTGACGGACATGCTGGTCAAGCTGTTGGCCTCCCTCAGCGTTGATCTGCCCAAGGAGGAGGAGCCAGTGCAGCACCAACAACAACACCAACAGCAGCAGCCGCAACAACAACAGCAGCATCAGCAGCAGCAACAACAGCAACAGGATGAACAAATGCCCCAACAGGATGAACAGATGTTAACCCAACAGCTCGATGATGAATTGCCAGCCCTGGTGCCGCTCAGTCAATTTCAGGAGGAGGTGCGCAATGCTTGCGCCGCCAGAAATGCCAGTGCAGCACTAGGTGAACTGCCACGCCCACCGCCGCAGCTGATTCCGCATGCTGAAAACGATTCGGACGACACAGAGGAGGAGGCGGAACCGGAGCCGGAGCCAGAGCCAGAAGCGGATGCGGATGCAGAAGCGGATACGACTCCACATCCTGTAGCCGATGATGACGAAGACGAAGAAGTCGACGACGATGAAGAGGATGAGGACGAGGAGGACGACGACGATGCCGACGACGATGAGGATGATGAGATGGCATTGTCGGGCGGTGCTAAAATGCCAAAACCACCGGCACCAACAGCATCGGCGGCCATCCAGCCGCACAAGCCACGTCGCAAAATCTATGCCAAGAACTTTTCGCAGCTGCAGCTGGTGATCGAGGTGTTGACCCACCAATGTGGCACCACCGAAGGACTGGACAACGTTACTAAATTAATTGTGAATCTCACACAGTGCTCGCAGGCATCGAATGCCATATTCATACAGTACTTGACTGCCGCCATTCTCGGCCTGGCCGAGGAGGTGCGTCAAGCCATACAGACACTGCTAAACGAGATCAGAGCGTACAACACACTTGGCCAGCAGACAGTGGACACCAACAAGCCTGGTACGAGCAGCACCACCACCGCCGGCACTAGCCCCAGCACCAGCACTGGTGCCGTCACCACTAGCAACAACAACAGCAACACTAACAACAACAACAGCAGCAGTGGCAACACTAACAATAACAACAACAACAATAGCAGCGGCACCGCCTTGCTGACCAATTTAACCGTCCACGAGGGCACGATGCAGGATCGCTTCACATCCGAATCGGTGATCATATCGGCCCCAAAGAATGCCAAGCCCACCTGTGAGCTGCAATTGCCATCGATGAAGAAGTTAATGTCGAACTCGTCGGCCCAGCCCTATTTCCTGCGCACCCTGAAGATATTCATGCAGGTGCGCGACATGTACGAGGTGCAGAACAGTCCAAGCGACGATACTGACGAAATCATTGACATTATTGGCGATGCTGGTGCAACAGCAACAGTTGCTGTGGACTCTGCGGCTGCAGGTGCAACTGGCAGCAACAGCAACAGCATGGAAACCGACCAGAAGACCTCAAATGGCAATGGCAATGGCTCAAAGAGTGCAGCTGCCAAGCCGACACTTAGCCAAATTCTATGCCTGGACGTGCTGTGGCACACGCTGAGCGAGTGCCTGGTGGCCTTGGAGGAGTCCAAGGATGAGTTTGCCGTGCTGGTGCTGCAGCCGACCGTTGAGGCCTTCTTTCTCATACACGCTTCGCATCGCGTAACACCCAAGAAGCCAGGACGTGGTGGCGTGGGCAGCAGTGCAGCAGCTGCTGCCAGCGGCGGCTCGGGATTGCGCGTTGCTCCACATCCAGTGACCGAACATATTCCACAATTGGACGACACCAACAGCAGCAGCAACAGCAGTCAGGCCCAGACATCAACTAGCTTTGAAGGTGCGTCAAGTGGAACTTGAATGTAGTTTGGACAACAATAATTTATCCTTTATCTTTTGCCTTACAGATGAATCGCGCATGCAGGATGGCTCCACAGGTGCTGCTGCTGGCCAGCAGGTGGCGCTAACCGCCCACGAGGCCCAACTGAAGCAGGATCGCCAAAAGTTTTTGCAGTTCGCCGAAAAGCATCGCACGGTGCTTAATCAAATCTTACGCCAGTCGGCCACACATCTGTCCGACGGTCCGTTTGCCGTATTGGTGGATCATACGCGCATCCTCGACTTTGACGTCAAGCGTAAGTATTTCCAAACAGAGTTGGAGCGACTGGACGAGGGCATACGTCGCGAGGAGCATACAGTTAGCGTGCGACGTATTACCGTCTTTGAGGATTCATTCCGTGTGCTTTATCGTCTGGGTCCCGAAGAATGGAAGAATCGCTTCTATATTGTATTCGAGGGTGAGTAGAGACTAGAGACTCATCAGTTGGAAACATGAATTTAATCGTTTGCCATTGTAGATGAGGAGGGCCAGGATGCTGGTGGCTTGCTCCGTGAATGGTATGTGATAATATCGCGAGAGATCTTTAATCCCATGTATGCCTTGTTCTGCGTATCGCCGGGCGATCGCGTCACCTATATGATAAATCCATCGAGTCATGCGAATCCCAATCATTTGAGCTACTTTAAGTTTGTCGGTCGCGTCATAGGTAAGTAATATACCCTATCTCCCTCTCTCTCTCTCTCTCATATGCTCATGCTGTCTCTCTTTTTATTTTCGGGTGCTTGCAGCCAAGGCCGTGCATGATAATAAACTGCTGGAATGCTATTTCACGCGCTCGTTCTATAAACACATCCTGGGCAAACAGGTGAAGCATACGGATATGGAATCGCAGGATTACGAATTCTATAAGGGTCTGGACTATCTAATGAAAAACGATATATCAACGCTTGGCTATGAGCTAACCTTCTCGACGGAGGTGCAAGAGTTTGGCGTTACACAAATCCGTGATCTCAAGCCAAATGGACGCGACGTTGCCGTCACCGAGGAAAATAAATTCGAATATGTTCAACTCGTTTGCCAGCTAAAGATGAGCGGCTCTATACGTCAGCAGTGAGTAGTGGGAATCTAATTTCAATCAGTTGCAATGACAGCCAATTCAAATTTCATATTTACATTTACTCTTTGAATCATTGCAGATTGGACGCATTCCTTGAGGGCTTCTATGATATAATTCCAAAGCATTTAATATCCATATTTAACGAGCAAGAACTAGAGCTTCTCATATCCGGCCTGCCGGATATCGATATTGAAGATCTAAAGGCAAACACTGAGTACCACAAGTACACATCCAAATCGGCCCAGGTACGCTCTGATATACTCCCGTTATAGATAATATATGTACTCTATAACTTCATGATTTATATTTGTAGATTCAATGGTTTTGGCGTGCTTTGCGCAGCTTCGATCAGGCGGACCGTGCGAAATTCCTACAGTTTGTCACTGGCACCTCAAAGGTACCGTTGCAGGGCTTCGGTTCTCTGGAGGGCATGAATGGCATACAAAAGTTCCAAATACATCGCGATGATCGTTCCACAGATCGTTTGCCATGCGCACACACCTGGTAAGTGTGCCTCAAATTGAAAATATATATATATCTGTATATTAATATACTCCACTGTTCTTGCAGCTTTAACCAATTGGATCTGCCCATGTACAAGTCGTATGATAAGTTGCGCAGCTGTTTGCTCAAGGCCATACACGAGTGCTCCGAGGGCTTTGGCTTTGCCTAAGCTGTGCCGTCCGAGAAACCTACAAGAGCAGCAAAGAAAAGGGAGAATTTAAATGAATTCACACTCACGCACACACACACGAACATACACTCATCACACCCATACACACAAACACATTCTCTCACACACACACACGCACACATTCATTTAAATTCAAAAATTCCTACAACAAAAAGAAAAGAACTGCGAAGAAAACTAATAAGAACAGCCACAACAAATGTGCTATAACAACAGCGACAACAACAACCACAACAACAACATATACATATAGTACATATAGTTATATAGTATATATATATATATAAAATGAAACATGTTGAATTAATTATTAATTTTCGCGCGTATATTATACACAATACTTATATATTTATATATATATATAGTATATATATATATAAATATATACACACATATATATTTATATATTTTGATAATTTTTCAAAAAGAAAGGGCAATTAATGAAGCCGAAAAGAAACAGTAAAAAATGAAGAAAAACACAAAGGTGAACAATTTTCATCAATATGGAGATAAAAGAAGGAGAGAGAGAGAGAGAGAGAAAAAAAGTATATCAGTCAACATCAATGTATTCAAAGCTGTTTTCTTAATTTTATAGTTATCATTTATTTTTGCATCCCTATTTTTGAAAAAGAGTAAAACTAATGCGAAAACAAAAATATAACTAATATATTTCTATTTTCTTAAGTCGAAGCATATCCTCAAAATATGGATATGTGTGAAGCAAAGCAAATGCGGAACATGCACATTACGCTTTGATTCTTGTTTATATATAATAAATACAAAAAAAAAAAAAAGAAAAAAAAAAAAAGTGAAAAAATATGAAAATAATTAAATATGCACGAGTAAGACAAGGAAAGACGAAAGGCATAGATATTTGATATAACTATAAGTTAACGTTATAAATTTTATGTTTATCTTATGTTTAGAACGACAGAGAGCCTAAGAAATGAATCATTGGCAAACTATATATATATATATAAATATATATGTATGTATGTATATATTAAAATAAAATTTCAAAAAATACAAAAGTCGTTTGTGGACAACCTGGGACTTATTTGAATTTCCAGTGGTGCCCCTTTGTTTTTGGAAGAGGGGTCGCGCTCAACTAAGTGGCACCACTGCGCATAATCATCGCGTTAACAGGGCTGCTAGCTAAGATCAGAACGATATCGATAACTGAAGACTGTTAACAGAATTTGCAAAAATGAAGAATTTAATGTAAATACCATTTGAAAAGAAAATGGATAACAATGGATGCGTATATACGAAATGAGCTGACTGTGGACAGTGACTTAACGTTGGAACAAGCTGCACAGCATTCCGTCAAGCTGATCCTGTGGCTACTCGATTGCCAGGAGCAAATGCAAGTGGGACAGCCAAAGCATATGGAGCTCAGCCACACGGACATCGAGTGCATGTTCAAGGCGACATTATATCTCTTTGAATGCCATGCCCAGCATGGCGACAAACTGGTCGAGGCTGTGCTGCTGCAATGCATTCAGGCGCATGCGATCATACGACGCTTCTACAATAACATGGAAACAGATAGGAAGCAGTGTATCCAGGAGCTGTGCTCCAATATTGTCAATGGGACGCGCAATGGCTATACGCATGCGCCACTGCTATATCAAATGCACAAGGCATATGCGGAACTGCAGCCGGCGTGGTCAATAATCAAGGATATGGATTGGTCGGCCGTGGCCAGGAGCAGGACTAACAATGCAACGTTGGACGCAGCGACAGCTGCCACAGCAATGGAACTAAATGTCCACACGCTGCAAATGCGGCAGTTGGTGCGACGCATCTGCCGCCTGAGTACAATGCAGGACATCAAAATAGCGCTCGCACGTTCCATGCAGCTCATTCGGAACTGTGATCTCTGGCTGCAGCTATTCCGTGAGCCCAAGGAGAGTCTGCTTTACACGCGCTGCTATATGCTACGTCAAATGATCTGTGATATGCTAAACGAGGGCGGCACAACATGCTCGGCCAGCGTTTGCTTTGTACACAACATTTACAATTTTGTTGCCAGCGGCGGCAACTGCTCCGGAAATGTCTCGCGGCTCTACTGCTGGCTGATGCACGTGCGCTTCGCTGGCGCCTTGGGCAGCTATTTGCAAGACTATTGGCAGCAGCAGCAAGTGCTGCAGCATCTCCAGCCGGACGATATGCCGTGCTCCAGCATGGAGCTGCCATTGGAGGAGATGCTCTACTTGACACATTTGCTGCTCAAGCCCAAGTCGCCGTGTCGCAGTCAATTCTATCTGCAGCTGAAGACGCTGCCGTCGCCGGTGCTCGCCCAGCTCACGGACCTGCTCAATAAAGTTGCCTACGTATATAGCTAAACTTAAAGCTGATCTCTTTTGTCTTCTTTAATTATTTGGCAAATATTCGTGTCTATCGCTGACAATTTTTGTAACGTGTTCTCCCTTCTCGGCCAGAATTTCCTCAATGTTGCGCTTGCCATTGAGATCGGTGAACCAGTTAAGGTTGTCGGCGATTAGATGATGATTCGCACAGCCCTTGCAGGTAACAATAACGACACCTTTATTATAGGCCACCTTTGAGATGGTCTCCATATTTCGGGTCTGGCACACTTTGCACGTATAGATTAGCTGCATCTTGGTCTGCAGCTCAGCCAGGGGTAAACTATTGCTGACCACACGATTATTGTGCTCATCTCGCTGTAGTAGATGCATAGTTATATATCAATATATTGTTCCATTTTCCATATATTTGCATATTTACATTTTTTGCCTCGAGTTTGTCACTGAAGGAAGCGCGCTGCAGGCACGTGTATTTGTTATTTGGTAAAGCTGTTATGGCCAGCAAATGGTAGTGACGTTGAGCAGAACTGTGTGCAGGATGTAGCAAACGTCTGGCGCCTGCTAAATTACATCTACCAGCGTTGGCATACAATTTGTACATTAATTTTAAGGCGCTCATTGTGGCTGTTGTGATATAAACAATAATAACGAAATAAGAGCTAAATATATCGATAATATTCGATATTTACAAACACTGACTTAAGCTTTCAATACAAGGCGCCAAAATTTAAAAAGATATTGGCTAGATTATGCCAAACCTGAACAGGACTTGGAAAGGTGATATATTTAAAAATATGCTATATGCGTTTTTATCACATGAAACTGTATCAACCATAAATTTGTCTCATATCAAAATAATCAAATAATTATTGTTATCATTATCGATTAAATTCAACGTTAGCAAAGCCTGTACGATTATTCAAGTGCAAAGTGTATCGGCTTAAATTTCCACTACAAACTCATTACATTAATGGTAAGACTGGTATCTAGTACATTCAATATCATTCATTTTATTTGCAATTTGGGTAAATTATTGTATATTTGGGGACAACTAATTATTCACAATAGCTCGTGCTCATCACTAATGAATACTGAGTCCATTAACACTACTACTTGTTAAATACTTGTTTCGATTCATCGCAATCAAGTGTCGTCGCTCGTCACATCACTGAAACTTAGTCTTTCTAGAGTTTTCAGCTGACAACGACACACGTCTCGAACAAAGAATTGTAAGTCAAACGATTTTCATTCTTTTGAAAAGCAAGTCAACAAAAAATAGTCGGAAATTTAATAAAAATTAAAGCCCACTATGGATTTCGGTGCATTGTTGCACTATGCTAAGAAGAACAATGAGGCAGCCACCAAGGAAGAGGTGAGTTTACAGACGGTTTTCGCAAAAAAAAAAATAGAAACTCTTCACATACGGGTAAGATGCAGATATCTAATGATCATAACAATCAGAAAACAGTAAACAATGTACGGCTACATATGGGTAAAAAGGTGCAACAACAACGGCGAACTGTTGCAACATGTTTCCATTCACAAAATGCATTTCGATCATGTAAATTGGGTCACCAATCACCCAAAAAAAAAAAAAAAAATAGGAGATAAATAAAAATTTTAGCTTTTTGTGGGGGTAGAGAACCAGGCAATTTCGCCCATTAACAGTGGCTAACAGTATTATTCTCCAACAGGGCAAATATTATAGCACAAAATATGCTCCGCCCAAAAAGGAAAGCAAGGAAAGCAAACAGCTGTCGACCAATATACAAAAATTCCTAAAGAAACGCGAAGCTGAGGAGTTGGAACGCAAGCAACAGGAGCGCGAGAAGCTAACCAATTTGCTGGCCATGCGTGACGAGAAGTCAAAGAATAAAATACGCAAGATGCTGAAAGTCACTAAATCAGCTAACAAATCGGTGCTAGATGATGCCAAGGACTGTGATAATTCGGCACTGAACGGTGCTGATCAGGCGGAGGGCGATGATTACGGCTATGTGTCGACAGAGGCCAACGTCTTGTATCAGAAATACATAGAGAAGGTGAAGGATGTTCAGGAAGATAAGGGCTTTGCGCCCAGCCGTCCACAATCTGTGCGCGATCTGTCCGGCACCAAGGAGCGCGTCAAGGCGGCCATTACACGCGAGCGCGAGGAAGCCAAATCACATACACGCCAACGCGTTAGCCATGCAAACCAACGCCGTGAGAGGGACACATCGGTGGGGCGTGCTCACAGCACTGGGGACAAGAAGCTCTATGATCCGGAGGCCGAGCGCCGTGAAGAGGAGCGCAAGAAGCGCGAGGAGGATCATAAGAAGGCCAAGGTCAAGAGACCCCCCCAGCCGCCACCCATGGACTTTCAGACGCTGCTGCGTCTGGCCGAGAAGAAGCAACACGAGCCGGTCAACATTGCCATTCCGGAGAAGAAGGAGCCGGAGCGTCTGCTCTCTGCACGCGAGAAGCGCGAATTGGAGGAGCGCCAGAAGTATATGGAGCAGCGCGCCCAACGCGATCGCCAACGTGAATTGGAAGCCAAGGCCAGGGAGCAGCGCAAAGAGAATGGCGTTGCCGGCCAGCCAGCTCGCATGGTACCCAATGGACGTATACCAAAGCTGAACAAAGCACCCACAGCTGGTGGTGCTGCTGCCTCTGCTATGGCAGCTCCTGCTGTGCCCACTGCTGCCAGTGAGTCCAAAGTCAAGCATTCTAGTGATAGCCTCAAGAGGCCAGCGCCAACAGCGCCCAACGGCTCCAGTGCCAAGATCAGCGCCATTTCAAAGACAACAAATGGCATTAACAACAACAATAACAACAATAATATTGCTAAGCGTCCAGGAGCAGCAGCAGCTGCTACAACTACTCCAAATCCAACTAATGCCAAGGGCAACACAACTGCGCAATCTCGTAATCCTTACGCTGCGGCCAATAAGAGTGGAGTAACACGTGAATTTCCGCCACGTGATCTATCCCGATCTCGTGATCAATCCAGAGCTCGTGATCAATCCAGAGCTCGTGATCAATCCAGAGCTCGCGATCTATCCAGAATTCGTGATCTATCCAAAACTCGTGAATTTCCACCACGTGATCTATCCAAGACTCGTGCATTTCCACCGCCGGACGTACAGCGTACAGCCCAACGTAAGCCTGTCGGATCAGGAGGAGCCACTGGAGGTGGAGCTGGAGCTATCGGAGGAGCTACAGCGGCTGGCCGTCGTCCACCACCAACAGCTGGACGCAAGCCAATGGAAACAGGCAACAAACGTGAGTGCCGCTAGAAGATTTAGAAGACTTACAAACATTTACGATACCCCTAGATATGTATATAAATATATATATATATATATATATATATATATATATATATATATATATATATATACATATACTCAAATACACGCACTCTCATTTAATTGTAATTAGTTAAGAATCTGAAATTTCGAAATTCATCATTAATTTGTTAATTTTGGTTTATTTGAGGCTGTGCTTGATTTTAATTACAATTAATTAAACTAAGTAGTTTGGTTGTTCAATTGGCGGTTCTTCATTTAATTTACCTCAATTTATTTCAATTTAATTAAGCTTTCGAAATGTAAGAAAACATTTTTAGAAATTCTTTATTTAATTTAAATTATGATCTCAAAAGTTAAGTTTACTTTAATTTATTTATATAGTACAAAAATTTATATTTAATCTTATTTTTATTTTTTTTAATTTTTTTTTTTTCGTAGCTTCTAAGCTAATTTTGACTTTTGCTTTAAAAAGCAGAGGCAACTTTACTGAAAAACTGTTTAAGTATTGTATACTACTTGTACTAATTAAGATTAGTATAAGAGTAAGTATATAAGTCAAATCCGTTAGCTATGATCTAGGCATATATACTGTATATGATCTATAAGTATATATATATTTTGCATTTAGGTCGCATTTACGATGATGATGATGATTCGGAATATGATTCCGAATTGGATGACTTTATCGACGATGGTGATTGCAACGAGGATATATCATCTCATATACGCGATATATTTGGCTATGATAAGCGTCGCTATCGCGATCTGGACGACGATGATGCTGAAATGGAGTCCAGCTTTGCTCAAGTGCAGCGTGAGGAGTTTATTAGTAAGAAATTAGGTAAGTATTACATATCACTATATGAATACGTATAAATCAGATCTAACTGTTATTCTGCTGCTACAGGTTTACAGGAGGATCTGGAGGATATGCGCATGGAGGCCTTGCACAAGAAGCGCAAGATGGCCAAAAAGCGTTGTTCACGCATCGACGACTAGATAGAAATACACACGCCCTCAAGTTATCAAGAACTCAAGAACTCTGTGTGCAGCGCCTGCCCGACTGTGGAGGTGCCACATCTCAACACTTTACCGACGCCACATCACCAGCCTAGAGACGCCTTCAAAATCCCCAGCTCAGTTTGGAACTGTTGCTCCGAACATCCATTTGATTCAACAATTTATAAACCACATCAGGCCTAGACATGCCTTCAGAATCCCCAGCTCAGTTTGGAACTGTTGCTCCGAATTCCCACTAAAATTCATAATTTATAGAGGACATCATCAAGCCTAGACACGCCTTCAAAATCCCCAGCTCAGTTTGGAACTGTTGCTCTGAACTTCCACTTGGTTTCACAATTTATTTGTTTCGTTTTTTATTGGCGTCGGTTGAACCACAACTTTGTTAACTTGTTTAATTTAATTAATCAATACTTGCGTTTCCTCTTCCTCCCGTTTTTTGTTTTAATCTTAGTTACCTTAATTCGGTGCCGTAGTTAAGTGCTAGACCAAAATTTTATATACAATTGAAAATTAGAAAAATGGATAGTTAAGAAAGGAGAATTTAGAATGTAAATATCGATGTCATATTTTTGCTAAGCCAAACTCAAATTTAGTGTACCATTTACAATCCAATTGAATATCTCAATTTGTTTTTTTATACATTTATCGATCCCGTTGCAACGTATATAACTGTAAATTGTTCCTATATACGATTATATATATATGTGTGTCACGGTATCATGGAGAGCCTATTTTGCTACAGCAATTGCTGTAAATAATATATGTATGTATATATATACAGTATATAGTCTATATGTATATATATTTAACGTCTATATATTATATATATATACATGATCAATTTCAATGAAAACTGAATTTTATTTAAGGATCTTTTGGTTGGATATTTGATTTTAACTGTGCCCTTTAATTTAAGCACTTCGTATAGACATCTATATGAGTCCTGGTCCATATACTCGCTCATCGATTGCAAAGCGAGTATATTGGTTTTTGTGTAATGTTCGTGCGCTCATCTTTCTATTTGTCTCTCTATTGAAGCAATAATTTGGTATAGAAACTTCAGCATAAGTTGATTTTTCAAAATGGATATGTCCATTGGGGGCATGGCAAAGTAAAGGGGTATTACTATATCGTAAGCAAACATAATATCCTTATTGAAACTAAACACTTGATATATACATATGCTGAAATCGAACTCGGACTTGATAGTTATATAGTCTACGTCCATTGAGGTCGTTATAAATGAGGTACGACTGTATCAGCTAAATCAACTAAGTTTCTAATGAACTCTTTCATATAAAAGAAGTCGTAGAAGAGAGAGAGAGCGAAATTATAAACTTCATTTATACATATTTATAAAGACAAATTAAAAATGTATATTTGATAGAGTTTTGCTGTGTTTTCAAGATTGAACGAGTATTATGCAGTCTATTGTGTTCGACAGCAAAATTATTTGCTGATAATATGTATAGACTCTAAATTCATTATCTATGTATAAAGTTTGATTTTACTAGATAGATATTATAATAAAAGATATTATCTATATGGTTATTTTTCTAATTTTTTTTTTTTTTAAGAACTTCCTTTTTACTCTCTCTCTCTCTCTCTCTCTCTCTATCTATCTCTCTTCATGGTTCTCTCTTTCTCTAGTTCTCCGTATCTTATCTCCCTGTCGTTTGCTGTCTCTCTAAGTCTGTGTTTGTTTTTTCTCTCACTCTCACTGTGCTGCTCTGTCTCTCTTTCACTGTCTGCTTCTCTCCCGTCTCCCTCGTTTTCACCTCCTCTCTTTCTCTGGTTTTGTTTCTATCTCTCAGTCTATTGCTATCTCTTCCTCTCCCTCCGTCTCTCTTACTCTCTCGCTGTGCCTGTGTCTCGTTATCTCTGCCTGACTCTCGTTTTCTCTTCCTGTCTGACATTTTACCTTCCTCTCTCTGGTTCACTCTTCCCCTCTCTCTCTCTCTCTCTCGCTCTCAGTCTCACTCTCACACTGTTATACGACTATCACACTCTATCTATACAGCCCATTCTTATCGCAATTTCAATTGTTTTTCCGCTAATGTTTGTTTGTCTATTATTTCTCGTAATACCCCATGGAACTCAGTGAATATTTAAGTTAGATTTTTGAAATTTCGTACATGACTGCATAAATAGCAAAGATCACAAAATTTATTCCAAAATTGTAGCTAAAAATAGATTCAGTTGACATAAAGCCGAAAACCAATTGAGATATAACAATAGAGCTGTGTGAGTTTGTGGAGGTAAGTGTGTGTGTGTGTGATTCATGCTGAGATCTCCCGGTTCAATTATCATTGAGATCAACGACAACAGCGCTGCCAATGCGCCGATGATCGCAAACGGGCTCCGGCTCATCTTCCATATAGCCGATGGCCGTCAAGGCGGAAAAGGCTTTATTCTTGGGCAGAAAGTTGACCTTGTGACCGAGATTGAGCAAGTAATTGATGGTATGATGCGGCACTTCCGGCTCCGCGTCGATCACCATCGGCGCCAGCTGATGGTGCAATCGACCGCCATTGACCGCCTCCTGGATGGGTTCGCGCAGTACGAAATAGTGGAGAATCGCTTGTGCCACTGAGGTGGTTATTCTGGAGCCACCGGCGCCGCCCACCACCAGCGCCACATTGCCGGCATCGTCGAGTACGATGCTGGGGCAGGTGGAGGACATTGGCCGCTTGCCGGGCTTTATGTAATTGGCCGGACTGGCGGGTATATTGAAGGCATTCATTACGCCCGGCGTCGAGAAGTCGTCCATCTCATCGTTCAGTATGATGCCCGTTTGGCGAGATCGCACTTTTGCACCCAAATGCCCATTGATTGTGCTAGTCACCGAGATGGCATCGCCATTAGGCGCCAGCACCGAAATGTGCGCCGTGCCATGATCCTCAGCATTGCTGAAATTGGCCCCGTAGTAGGACATATCCTCGAAAGTGCGATCGTCTAAGATGAGCTTGCGAATCTCGGCCGCAAACTCCGGATCGATTAGATCTTCGTAGATCTCCCGTACCGAGGGCTCAAAGTGTATGTCACCCAAATTGGTGCGATGCCCATACGCATGCTTATACGTCTCAATCAAGCGATGCCAATACTTGTCTCTGCTGCTCACATACATCGGTTCCATGACGTTCAAGATGAAGGCCAGTACGGCTCCACTGCTGGGCAACGGCGACGTAAACAGCTCATGGCCATTGTCGAAGCGAGCGCGGAGCGGTTTCTCCCACCGTACACTGCAATGGAAAGAAAATATTTATTATTAAATTTAATACTAACAATTGTTTAAATTACAAGAAATCTCACAGGCAATAACCGAAAATCAAAATTTATGCGACAGTCTGGCAGCGCTGCTTTAATAAGCTGATAAAAGCTTATCGATTAATTACTAAAATAATGCATTGAAAATACTATTTTCGCTTACAAATATTATTGAGCGCATCGAAATTCAAAATTTTCACGGCATACTGGCAGCGCTACGATTAAAATTTTATCGATAAGTTGGGTTGTTAAACGCTTAGTTAACCGACACTTGAACATTGTTTTCGTTTGTGAATTTTTCCAAATAAATACAAAACTAAAATTGAACTCACTCGTAATCCATTAGATCTTGTTCGGTAATAATGCCACCCATGGCCTTTATATCCTCGGTAAGCATGCGCCCAATGCGACCGCCACGATAAATAACCTCTGGCCCCTCAATAGCAACAATTTCCAGGGTATTGGCCAGTATGCGTCGATACATGATCTCGCCCTCCTTGTATGGATCATTAGTAGCCGGATTGATAAAGATCTCCGACATGGAGATCTCGTTGCGAATATGCTCCTCATGGTTGGCCAGAACGCCAGCCAAATAGCGGGAGACCAAAATGCCACGTCGGCACATCTCGATAGTCGGTTCAAAGAGACGCTCCCAGGACAGCCTGCCGTATTTCTGATGCAGTTTCCAGTAGCCGTAGATTTCGCTGGGCACGCCGCTCGATAGAGCGCCTGCGATATTCTGCTGGCCAACGAACATATCTTCGGTGGCTGCAGCTGGCGCCGTTTCACGCGCAATCAACGCCTCCATGTGGCCCGTTTTCTTGGTGTAAATGGTGGCTATGAAGCCACCGCCCACGCCCAGGCTATGCGGGAGCACCACGCCCTCGCACAGCATTGTGGCAATGGCTGCATCCGCCGCCGAGCCGCCCTCATCCAAAATAGTGCCTCCGATCTCGGCACAGCCGACGCCATTGGAAGCAACGGCGCCAATGCGACGTCGCTCCGTCTCGTTGCTCAGCCCGAAGATCAGACCCAGCGTCAGACCCACAATCGCCAGAACCAGCAGTATCCAAATGACGGCATATTTCTTGCAGCACTGCCTGCGGGAATGGAAAATTAAGATTTGGGATTAAGTGAGAGATTTATGTATACAAAAGAGATGGAACAAATGGAACTACTAAAAGTTTGCAAATATGGAATCCAATAGATTGGACTACGTACAGTGTATGATACATGAGAGATCAGACTACTCATATATGATATGATATGATTTGATATGATATACATATGAGATTCAACATACGATATCCTACTTGTTATAAGGTGTCGAATATCTGAAGCATCTTGTATGATATAATATGACATGATATGGAATCCAATATACAATGATATAATATGGAATCCAATAGATTGGACTACGAACAATGTATGATAAGAGATCGGTCTACTCCTATATGATATGATATGATGACAGGAGTCTACTCCTATCTACATATATGATACTATATGATATGATATTATATGATATATGATATGCTTGAAAATATTGAACACAATAAATTTGATACATGGAACTATCTATATGATATGATAATAATAGATCGTAACTACTTATATATGACATGATAGATCGTAACTGCCATATACATGATATAATCATAAGAATTGAATAGAAGACACACAAATATTTGGGCACACATGGGATCAGCTATTTCTTAATGAGTTCATAGATCAGAAACTGTCTTTAGTTATTCAAGAAAGAATCTTTCTTTATTTTTCTCTTTTCTTGCTGTCTTGCAAATGATATATAGTTTATCGATCTATTATTGTATTTCTTTATATATATGAAACACATACACATACACTAATTTGCAATTTATGTATACAAAATTTGTATTGCATTTACACTTACGACATTTTGCTTATTTTTATTTTTTATTTTATGTATTATTATATTTTTTAATATTATCTGAATATCACTTAAATTATTTTAAAAAAATGTATATAAAAAAAAAAATATATATATATATATATATATATATATATATATAATATTGTTTAAATTATGCACTTGAAGCAAATTCGCTGTTTTGTTTATGAGGAGAAACTAGTGGCAGTTACTGGCTTTATATACAGCTCGAAATTCGATATGCGAATTCGTATCTGGTGAAAAGGTAATAAAAGCCAAGTATATATATTAGTTCTTACGAACTTCGAAGGTAAGTATTTTGCCACTAGATAGTGAGTTCTGTTTGGTCGCAATGGCAAAAGACAAAAGATAAGCCGACAAATGCGTAAATACCAGATGTTTGTCTTTAAGCAAGTCCATGCCCTATATATATATATATATATATATATATATATGTATATATATATACATGGATTTATGTCTTATCTGCTTCCAGATAAGACGCAAGCCCAATGTTAGGGCCAACTTTGATTTGGTAATGGAAATTATTCATTTATCGGTTCACATTCGTTAAACATTCCATTTGTATTACAATATATATATATATATATATATATATATATGTGTATTTCAATAATATTGGTATTGGGCTTTAGATTAGACATCTGGCGTCTTTAATTAATTGGTTTTTTTCAGGAACCGTAACAATTAAAATTTTTATACAAAAAATTGAGATATAAGAATTATTTTTTAATAAAATATTTTTAATTATTAAAACTAATTTATATGATAAAAATCAAAAATAATTATTACACATCAATTTTTATTATAAAATTGAAAAATAAGAATTATGATTTAATTTTTGTTTTTTTATTTAAAAATTACAAATAAAAATTAAATTGCAATATCATTTGAAATAAAGGAGCTATATCATATATAGACCTATATATATAACCTACGCATCAATACCTTTCATTTGATATATAATATGTATGTAAATATTTACTTGTACATACACATTTATTATTTATTAATTTTATAATAAAAATTGAAAATAAGAATTATGATGTTATTTTTCTATAAAAATTGATGTGTAATAATTATTTTTGATTTTTATCATATAAATTAATTTTAATAATTAAAAATAAATTAATAATAAAAAATTGCAAATAAAAGTTAATCCTGTTTTTGAATTCGCCGTAAAAAAATATCCTTTGTATATTTTTCCCACTCTTCTTGTAGTTTTTTTTTAGCCTCAATTTTTTAAAAATCATAATTCTTATTTGCGGTCCCTGGTTTTTTTCACCTATTTTTAGGCAAAAAGTACAGATGATAGCATTATCTATTATAAATGCTGTCTGCATTTATTTGTATTTCAGTTGTTTTCCTTTTATTTTTTTGTCTTGCTATAAAATCTCGGCTATTTCATTCAAATTGTAACGGCTACTACTGAACATGACACAAGAACAATTTTTGTTTACCAGCACAGACTGCGTAGGTGGTGGACCGATCAGTCAACTGCAATCGATAGCTCCCAAGCTCCTCCAGCAAGTTCGAGGGACATTTGAAATTTTGAAATAAAAACATTTTGTAATTATTCAATAAGAATTAGCAGCAAAAAAAATTTTTTTTTGATACTGACAGATACCGAAGTAGAGATTATTCGATGCTACTCGTATTATTTCAGTGCTGGGAAATCAGGTCATTCCCCTAAGTTTTAAGACAGGTTTGAATTTATTTTAGGCTTCAGTAATATATCTTTTTTTATTTAGTAATATTTAAAGTTTTTATTAGTAAAATTTTAAATTTGAACTTTTAATAATGTTTTCAAAAATAAATAAAAAAGCTAAAAAAAAAACCGATACAATTGCCAAAGCCAGTGCTTGAAAACAGTATGGTATTTTAGCGTCGCGCGTATTTATCGATATATGTTCGACACATCGGTATACTTTTAACATCCCTAATCCAAATGCATACATATGTATATGCAAATGTCTTCTCATCTGCTCGTATGTGTTGTCGGCTGTATGTGTGTGCGAAGCTATTTTTTTTACGAAGCAAAATCTAATTGGAATTAAATAATAAAAAGTGAAATGGCATATAAAACAATATAAAAATAAAACCGCGCGTCGGTCGATCCCAAAAAAGGATCTGCATATGTAAGTGCGATTGTGGCATGGGCAGGGGCGCAGTCACAACAACGACAACAACAACAACAGCAGGAGCGGCGCTGCCACTAAAATTGCATATGTATGTGTGTGTTTGTGTGTGCGTGAAACTGAACAAAATGAATGCGTCTGCGCCTCCAACGTAGCTAGTAGAGATGCACAACAACGTTTTGGCCTTGGCTAAGACCAAAACTAAAAGCAAGAAGAAAAAAATAATAAAAGAAGTATCTCCCATTGCAGCTGCACACAGGCAGCAAACGCATAAGAAAGGGCAGCGCAGCAGCAACAACAGCAACAAGAATACGCAACCAAACACACGCAAACACATGCACAACTACAATTACAAGTGCAGCAGCACAGGCAAAGCATAAGAACAAAACAGAAACCGAAACAGAAACAGAAACACAAAACTGAAACTGAAAACCTTTCAAAAGTCGTGATGCACTCGCTGATGCTATTGTAGTTGTTGTTGTTGCTGCTGTCGAGATGTTTTGTTGTTGTTGTTGCTGTTGTTACCGTTGATGATTCGTTGACTACGGCTACTGTTGTTTTTGTTGTTGATCCAGGATGCAGAGAGAGAGCGCGCATTTGCTCTCCTGCATGCAGTCATACACACACACACATATATATATAGAGACACACACGCATGCACTCGCTCACTCCCTTACGTACTTACACAAACATACACCTTTACAGGCAGGCCAGGGCGACGCAACGCAACGCAACGTAACGTAACGTAACGCACAACTGGCGCTTCTTACATAAAAAGCTCAAGCTCTAAGCCGCAGTTAAAGCTTTCGCTCTCAACCAAAGTGGGCAGCGCAGCAGCAGCAGCAGTAGCCGCCGCAGCAGTTACAACAATCACCAAGGGGGGAACACAGCTGGTGCAGCTGCTGCTGGCCGTTGACGCTATAAAATGAGCGTTTTCGATGATTTCCAACGTTTGTGGATGCAACGGTTTCCACAAAGCTCCCTATCCGACGACTGGGAACAGGATGTGCGCGGCAGCCTCGAACGGCATAAGCAAAAAATAAGCGACTTAAGCAAAGAGTTGGAACAGGAGACACTCTATGTGGAGTATCTGGAACGTTTGCTCTCCGATGTTGAGAAATATCGTGAATCTGGCGGTGATCCCTCAACGCTATTTGAAACAGCCACCGCCAATTCGGCAGCATCCCAACAATCGCCCAGCAGCAGCAGCGGCGTCGGCGTCGCTGCCAATGGCGCAACTGCAGGCCCAGGCGCTGGCGTGGACAAAGACTACGTAAGTATTTGTAATGCTCTCTAAATATATAAGCATATGTATTGTTCTTATTAATACTATTATTATTATTGTTATTTGTATTTGTATTTGTATTGTCATTGTTATCAATATTGTTATTGTTGCTTGATCTTGTGGCAAGAGTAGCGGCTGCTGATTGTGTTAACCGTTAGCATTCACCAGGCGCACAGCAATTGGCAAATGTGGGCGGGACCGGGCGGTCCGGGCACCCTGTGCACAGCCATTCATTGCCCGTTCGCCCCTTATCAGTTGTTATCAGTTTAGCTAGCGCAGCTGTTGAGCAGCGCTGCTGTCGTATTGACTCAGCCATTGACACTCCACGAAAGCCCCTGTAATTGTTATAGGTTGGCTGATTAACAACTGAATCAGCGTCTAGTCGGAACTAGTTCTTTTGTTGGCTTATGTTATTCTGAAGTGTTGACCATGGTGGGTCTGAAGTAAACTAGTTTTTTACCTATTCGGAAGTAGTTCTTTTTCGTCTTATATGAATTTTTGTGTTGGGTAGTCTGATGTGAACTAGTTGTAGAACAAACCGGAACTAATTGTATTCTATCTTGCATAAGTGCAGAATTACAAATCTGAACTTTTGACCATGGGGAGGGGACTGAATTCAACTAGTTTAACACCTAATGCGAACTAGTTCTTTTCATACTAATGATACGCAGCTCGTTTGGACTTAGCTGTAACTAGCTTCCACATTTGATTACCAACTCCACTTGAACTTGAGTGCTAGCCTGGAACTAGTTCATTTTGCGGATAGATTTAGTATATGCCGTTATCTCAACATCTGCGACTTCAAATGATATTCAACAGTTTCCGTTGATGACGCTGCCCACCTACCATTTGGCGCCTGCAGCCCCCAACTCCCCCTGTGCTAGCATACATGCATTCTCTTTGTGTCTGCGTGTGTGTGTATGTGTGCGTACACCGTACGGACGACTCATGTATGTACGTACGTTCGTCTGTGCTACCACTTCGATATCTTTAATTTTGCCCGTTATCTACGCACACACATACACACTCATCCATTGGTTCTATTCATGTTGTCTTTGTGTGTGTGTGTGTATGTGAACTGCTTCTTTTGTTGTTGTTGTTGTCGTTGTTGTATTTCTTTCGGTTTGCGCGTCGTCGTCGTCGCTGACTTCGACTGATTCTGACACCCGGAGCAGCCGCGAGTCGCCGCCAGTCGGCAGTAGTCACTAGTTTCGGTGAATAACAACATCCAAAAGCGGGCCCAACGTCAAACGGTCAATGTTGTAGCTATCCATCCAGGTGGCGTATAGACCCCTTCCCACTCACATACACACACACACATACATGCACACCCGCATACTCCACACTCCACCTACTCCACCCTAGAGACCCAATCGCGCAATCAACGCCGCCAACGCGGGCTACGCATGTGAAGCAACAAAGAACTGAACTGAACTGAACCGAGCTGAACTGAAAGAAGTTCCATGCAATCTCTCTGCATTTGCATTGTAAAGAGTTCAATTTCCAGTGAAACACAGTTTAAAGTGCGCAAATTACGTAAATAAAGTAATAATTTCAACGGTATAAAGTGCGAGTGTTTTTGTTGTTGTTTTTTTTTTGGGCCTAAACCGTAATTTTGGGCGTGCGAGTGTGTTGTCTTTTTTTTATTTTTAATTATTTTTTTAACGTGCTCGCTTGACTCAAATTTCGTGGTCAACTTTAACGTCAACGTGTGCGTCGCAGTTGCCGTCAGCGTCGCCGTCATCGTCGTCGTCGTCACAATCACCGTTGCCGTTTAGCCTTAAATTTGCAGCTGTAGTTGTTGCTGCTCGCCAGCCAGCCAGCCGCAGGGCGGTGCTCGGCTATCAATTTCTTCCCCTCGTCTCGTGTCGTGTATCGCTTCGTGTCACTGCGCTTCATTCGCTTTTGCAACTGCAATTGCGTGGGCTACACACAAACAACAACAATAACAGAGAGCGAGAGAGCGTCTGTTTGCGAAAGAGAGAGAAAGGAAGAAGCAAAAACAGTGGCGCTGCTGCTGCCTCTGCTGCTGCGGACGGCGCTGCTGTAAGGAGCATGTCTTCCTTCAAAGAGAAATTCAAATTATGGACCAGAGGGGTGCGTATTTAGCATGTATGAGTGAGTGTTAATGGGAGTGTGAGTGTGTCTACGGCAACAACAAATGAATTTGTTGTATTTATCACAAGTTAAAATCAATAAACTTATCGCACTCACACAAAAGCGCAAATTATGGGACTTGAAATAAAAACAAAAGCGGTATTTTTCGAAATGAGCTACTGAAAAATACCCAGTAATGCTTGACACTCCACTCTAACTTGTGCCACAAAAATAATAATAATGTTCTTCTAACAATTTTACAGCTATATAGAGATGTTTTCAGATTAGGTCTTAGAAAAGTAAGATCCATGGTAATATTATAATTTTGAATTAGATCTAGTGAATATAAATAGATCAGTTGAAACAATATACCCTTTGGTCTACATTTTAATCGGTATCAAGTAGCTAAGTAACTAAGAACCCGTTAAGAGAGTAAAGCAAAAACCGTAAAGTGAAACACTTCACAAAACGCACGCACACATATTCATACATATGTTGATATGCATGTATGTATGTATGCATACATATACATACATATGTATGTATGTACATATCTGTTTGTTCGCAGCGCCCTTCTTTTACAGTTCTCTTTAGGCCCGCAACGACGACTACAAATCCAAATCTCTGCGCCATTCTTCGCATTGATAAGCAGCTTGTGTGTGGTATCAGTAAAAGCGCCTGAACCAAGCGAGGCAGCGACTCAGTAAACCTTAGTAAAGTGCACTGCGAAAGCAAATCGAAGAAAATGAGCGAGAAAGAGACAGCGAGAGAGAGAGGGAGAAGGAGAGAGGAATGGTTAACTGTAGCATATTTTAGACGGAAAACATTTGTGGCGTTTGCTGTTTTTGGCTAATGGAAATATTTGATTAAAAACTTTTGATTAGCAAAAGTATTTTTAACTCTCGCTAAAGTAAAATTCCTTAATCAATATTTTTTGAATGTCAGACATAAAAATAAAATAATAACTAGCTGTTAGACAAATCGTATCTATTACATTTTTGTATGGCAAGTAAATACTTCAAGTGCAATGGTGTTTGAATGCAAGTCATGCTAAAAGCAAGAAATTTCCTCACAATTGTTTCTTGAATTGCACATGATTAACATAGAACAAAAGCTGTAGCAAACAGATGTCTGTTAAATGCCCGCTAAGCTGATGTAAAACGTGCTGTTACAGAGAAATTGCACCCGCTTAACATACATACGTATGTATGTATGTATATGTACATTTATGTATGCAAAACATATGTACGTATATACATATATAGAGGAAGAGAGGGATAAGCACTCTTAGCACAAGTTTAACGGGATCTGCCTCAAAGAGAAATTCAAATCAATTGACAGTGGTTTAAATACCTTCTTGATGGTACGAAAATGTTACACTATTGAGAATATTAAATTCTTTGTGCAATTTCAAATTATTATCAGTTAACTTTCAGTTAAGAGCAAACACTAGCAAAATAAAATATGTAAATAAAAAATACAAATAAATATTAATAAAAGTGATAATTATGCATGCCAAAGAATGCGTTTTCGACATACTGTACGTACATGCATATAATGCACATTTGTATGTTAGCAATTATTTGCTCGCATAAATATTTGTACATTTAAACATTTCTATGGACCACTTTAAATTTACTTTTCTCGGAATATTTTACAATTTTAAAACAATTGAATGTGGATGATTGTTTTGTTGTTGTTGTTTTAGAGTTTGGCGCCGCCGAACATGATTCACATTCATAACATTTTGTTGAGCTAAGTGTGCGCGTATGTCTATATGGGTGTCTGTGTGTGTGTGTGCTGGTTGATTGAAAATATGCTAAATAATTGTATCGACATGGCGCACACGAATGCCCCAGGGCACAGAGAGAGAGATAGAGAGGGGGAAAGAGAAAGAGTGCAACCAAAAGCTGAGCTCAGCTCTCAAACATCTCGCATGAGTTTGCTGCCAAGTGCGTGTGGATTGTGCATGTGTGTCTGTTGTCCGTGTGTCTGTGTATGTGTCTATGACGCGTGTGTGTACGACCTTCGCCGTCAACTTTTATTGCACGCTTTCTTCTTCGCTTCGCATGGACACATTTAAACACACACACACACACATACAGCTGTTGCCGGCTGCTGCTTGGCCCAGGCCCACCCCAGAAACAGACACACATCCACACACACAGACGTACACTTTACGTCAAGCACGTCTCTCTCACACACACTCACATACACTTCAAATAAATAAGCTCAACAAATTCAATTTTTGCTGCCAATTTTCTTTATTTTGGCTTCAAATAAAAAACCTAAATTAAAAAGTTGCTCTCTTTTTAATTTTTTTTCTTGTAGTTTTCACTTTTTTCGCAGCCAAAAACAATTTGGCAAAAAAAAAGGCGTAAAATATGTACAGCATACATACATATGTATGTTGTATGTTTGTATATGCTCCGATACACGCACACGTTCCACGCAAAGTTTGGCTTATTTGTCTGACTTTTTTCTGCTTCTTTTTCTTTCTCTTTCTGTTTCTGTTTTGTTGTTTGCTTCTGCCACTTGTTGTTGTTGTTGTCGCTTTTAATGGAACCGCTCAACGTGTTAGAGAAATGCGTTACGTGCTCTGCCTGAGCAAATGACCAGGGCGTGGGCGTGTTAAAGGGGTCGGGGTAAGGTTGGGGCGTGGCACTCAATGCTCGAAAAGCTTTCAGTTTCTGGTGAGTTCTTTAACATTTGATAGAGTGGGAGAGAGAGCGAGACAGAGAGGATCTTGCAACTCTAGCAATGTGAACATGATTCAGTTGAACCTGTTGACTTTTGGAGTACATTCAATCTAACTGTTAAATCTTTAAAGACCTGCAAGTATTGATGGGTGGGAACAGGGCGTGGCATTCAACATATTTACCTGCAAGAGTTGGCAATTTCTGCAGAGTGAGGGAGCGAAAGAGAGAGAGAGGATCTGTGAACTTTTATCATATGCAATTTGATTGAGTTGAGCCTGTTGACATTTGAACCAGTTCAATTGGGCGTTGATTGAGTACAGTGCAGTCTCGATAAAAGCGAAATGTTATATTTAAAGTTTGTTTTATAGTAAAAATATAATATAAAACTTCAAGTGAGCTAACAAGAGGCTTAAGTAAAACAAAAAACTCTTACTAAACATTCTTAGTAACTCAGCTCTTTGTCTACTCTCCTCAGTCAATTTAGTTTACGTTGTTCACTTTAAGCTATTCAACACTTTAATCAGCTGCCACTTTGCGTCATGCACGTCAATTAATTTGCACAAAAGCCACATGTTTTGGGCATTTTCATTCTTCTCATACTGACTAACTTGGCCAACACATCTGTGTTCACTGGCCTGCCATTAAAAGTGCCGTTACAACTCATAGGGCGCATCATACCATTCCAAGTGCTGTACTTAGTTTCGCTTTGTTTGGCTTTAGACTCATTTGAAAGAGCTTTTAATTGAAATTCTGGTTTGTTTTTATGCGTGTTGTTGTATATGAATGATTCTGAACTAAACTTAGATTGATGATATATTATTCCATATACGGTAGGCCTATGTCTAGAATGATAGAAATGGCATTTCACTGTTATATATCTGTGTATATGGGTATAAATATATAATATATACTATATTTACTATACTATACATATAAAGGGTAGTTACTATGTAAAGGGTATTATATATAGTATATACTAAATATATATAGCCTCAGCAACATAGTAACATAGTTTTGATGGATATTCATGTATGTATTTTCCTTCATATATATATCCCATTCCTATGTCTATAATCTATATATAATACCCTTTATATATCCTACCCTTACCTCTATTACCTTATATGTCTAGTATGTATATCCTATATATATCCTATTCCCATCTATAAATGGGTTCTGAAGACTCTCCAGAGATACACCTTGAACTGCATTCATCTACATTCAAAATTATTCACAAACTTTTCTCTCTTTCTCTCCGTTTCTATTGCAGAAATCTAGTTTGAATCTGCGTGAGGCATCGTCTGCGTCATCGGCCAACAAGGACAAGGACAAGGACAGGCTCTCGCTGAGCACCGACAACAAATACACACACACACAGAATGAGGGCGGGGGCGGTTTGAGCAGCGGATTGAGTTCGGCGCCGCCGACGGGCAAGCGCAGTCTCACGGAGCACAGCTTCGAGCGCGAGGATAAAAAAGACAGCGGCAATGAGAAGGACGCCAATGGAGCGCTGCAGCAGTGCATCACTGAGCTGGCGGCCTCCATTGGCAGCAACACTCCGAAAGCCAACGAACAACAAAGGCCCAACGACAGCAGCAACAGCAACAGCAGCAAACTGAAGCAGCAGGAGACTGGAGCTGGAGCTGGTCAGGCGGAGGCGAGCGGGATACATGTGGAGCAGAAATTGAAGCCGTCGCGCACATCGCACTTCGTCACCGTCATCGAGGTGAAGGAGGCCAAGGACAAAGATCACGATGATGCCGCCTCGGCGTTGGGGCTCAATGACAACGCACCAACGCCACCATCCACATTCGGACGCTATCCGGAGCGCAGCAAGGCCGCTGGCACGGAGGCCACGGCACCGCCATTGTCGCCATCAATGACATCGCCCGCCATGTCCGCCTCATCGTATGCCGCACATCTGGAGGCCAAAAAGAAAATGCCTCCCAGGTGAGTTTGAAATTGCCATTGGGGAAGGCATTGGTAAAGCTACTTAAATTGGGAAAGAATTCCCAATTGTAGAAGTTACTATATTTCCACAATTGGGAATTCTTTCCCGATTCAACTTGCTTTACTAAGCTAAATCATGTCAAGCAAATTCAAGTACATTGAAGAGGTTCGAGCTCTATGATTCGATCAATATTTTATAGACTTATAGCTTTTGCAATATTAATTAAAAAATACAATTTTGATTTATTTACTAGCAAAATTATGAAATTAAAGATATAGTCGAATGGAAGGTTTATTCATACATAATTCATATTCTCTTTACTTGGTCAAAACTGATTTCATATGGAAAATTAAGGACTTTTTGAATATGAGTAAAGCATTAGCTTGTTTCTGTATACTGGAATATACAAAATTTCGTATGATTCGTCTATAAATACCCAGTATTTTAGTATATGAACTTTTGGTTCTTTATTAGTTGATGAAAACTGATTCGTTTACTGATTCGATTCAAGTGCTTAGACATGATTTGATAGATAAATGAAAAGGCATTTAGGTCTATAGTAAATGACCCACCCATGTTGATCATAAATATGTATTTCTATAATATATATATATTTATATAAATGTCTTCATAACATATATCGAGGGCTAGAAATATGATAAGTTAAAGGAAAGGAACCTTGAGACTATACTAATGGATACAGTTTACTGATTTGGGTTAACTTACTTACTTAATTACTAATATATAGTATATAGTATATAGTATATAGTATATAGTATATAGTATATAGTATATAGTATATAGTATATAGTATATAGTATATAGTATATAGTATATAGTATATAGTATATAGTATATAGCATATAGTATATAGTATATAGTATATAGTATATAGTATATAGTATATAGCATATAGTATATAGTATATAGTATATAGTATATAGTATATAGTATATAGTATATAGTATATAGTATATAGTATATAGTATATAGTATATAGTATATAGTATATAGTATATAGTATATAGTATATAGTATATAGTATATAGTATAGTCGTTTTATGCTATTACCATATAAGTTTGTCCGGGGACCAAAATTTTTGTCGCAATAGCCGTACGAACGCTATAAGCACAGTCGTCATAACAAGATTCTAATATAGTACATAGTATAGTAGTACTAGTATATATATGCTAGGCATCCACAATGTCGTCTCACTCACATCCCATCTCATTGCAGACCGCCGCCAAAGAACATACGACGCGTCGAGCCGCCCACCATTCCCAGCCAGCAGCAGCAGCAGCAACAGCAGCAGCTGTTGTCATCGTCGCCAAAGCGTGAGACGCCCTATGCGGGCAGTGCAATGCCGTTGCCGGGCAGCAGTTCCGGCGAGAGTCCGGCCAGTTCGCTGGAGCGGAATATAAAGCCATCGGATATCTTGCGACAGAAGTCGTCGGAGAATCTGGAGTCGAAGTATGCAGCGAATCGAAAGACAACGCCAGAGTTAAGCAAGCTGGCGAATACGCCCGAGCTGATGGAGGAGCTGGGACGCAAAATGGTTGGCAAGACGGACAGTCTCGAGCATGGAGCAAAGCGCAGCGAAGCCAACAGCAACAGCAATGGCGGCAGCTTGGGACGCACTGCATCCACGCCGGGACGTGCCCTGACGCCAGCCGGTCGCAGTACGGCTGCTGTCGGCGCCTCGCCAACGGGCAGCCTCAACAAGACAGCCAAGCTGGCGGCGGCGGACAGCAGCTCGACGAGCAGCCTGGAGAAGAAGTCGCGCGTCTCACTGCAGGCCAGCGATGCCGAGATGCCGGCCAGTGCGCAGCGCAGCGTCGGCTCCAAGGAGTCGCTTGCATCACAAGGCATATCGGAGGCGGTAAAAGCTAACACTAAATACCCAATTGTTTCACAATTCATTCATGTTTCTATATCTTCTTCTTCTTTGTTCAGATCAAGAGCTATGAGTCGGTGTCGTCGCTCAGCTCGGACAGCGCTAAGGCGGCCCAGCAGACGGACAATGAGCCCTATTATGACAGCGTGCCGCTGGACAATGGCGATGGGGAGTATGTGTTCATAAAGCCCGGCCGCACCGGCTCCTCGTCTAGTCGCGACGATCTGTCCACGCCGGGCAGCACCTTGCCCATGGCCCAGCTGAGCAGTCAGACGAGCGTAACGGATCCCGAATCTCCAGGCCGTACCTCCAACTATGTGAACATTGATTATTTTATGTGAGTATCAGATGGACTGGGCCAAGCGATCCTAACTCACTTCGATGCTTTCATTCCACCAACAGCCAGAGCAACGAGACACGCTCCAGTTCACTGGACAGCGATGGCGAATACGAGGGTCCGCCCATATTGCGAACCATCTCGCATGACGAACAACAACAGCACGGCGGACAATCCACATCACAGACACCGGGCGCTCTACGCAAGGTTCGTTGGCTGGCCTATTCGGCCCACTTACTTGACTAAGCCTAGCTCTATAATATGGTCTAAGATCTATGACTAGGAAATCCACAGCTAACGGCTAATTGCTTTTGTCTAATTGCAATCCAACAAATTAACAAATGCAAGACATGACTAAGCTATAATCGAACATCTCGACCATTCTGTCCACACACCAGTTGTGCTGGGCACATTTTAACTGAGGCTAATTACTTTCAAATTGCATGCGTCAGCTGCTTCATCAATTCATGTGGAGCTTTCGAAGTTCCATTCGAAACTCAACTTGAATGAATGCAAATAGAATGTCTTCTTTTCTTAGGGAATGTGCTTTAGTTGGGCATTTCCAATCAGTTTGCTTTGAGGTCTGAAGTTTTTTATAAGTTTGTGCCTCAGAACTTGGCGGAAAGTGTTAGAATAAACATCAATAACTACGATATGCTTGAAATTTGATCAAAAGTTATCAAAAGTCTTCTGAATGTTAAGTCAATTTGAGATATTTGGAAATTTAAGTGAAATTTCCCACTTTTGGTTCTTAATTATGCGCTCACAGGTAACTTTGTTTTCCATGGTGCTCATCAATCAATCATTCATTAAATCAATCAAGCAACCAAAGTTAAAAAAAACTTCTCAAATTTAAAAAAAGAGAAAGGAAAAAAAAATAAAAAATTATAATCTATAGGAAGATCTTATTAGTCTCATAGATCTCGCAGATATATTATAGATCTTATTGTTCTCACGGATTAGTTAGGCATCATAAGTCTTAAAATTCGGATAGGTCTGTTAGATATTTTAGTTCACCTAAATAACTTAGATTTTATAGATCCTACAGATCTCATACATCTTATAAGCTGATCGTATAGATTTCTTATATTTCATATAGCTGAACGATCTTATAGGTTATATTTTACAGATTTTACAGATTTCATAAAACTCATAGATCTTATAGCTTTTATGGATCTTATAGAGCGTACAGGTTTTGTTGATCCTATAGATCTCTTATATTTCTCAGGTCTTCTTAACCTTACAGATCTTATAGGTTATATAGAAGTTTTAGCTCTTACAGATCTATTAGATCTCATAAATTTAATAGATCTTACAGATTTCTTTAGATCTCATAGTTTTTATAGGTCTCATGGTTCTAATAGGTTTTATTGATCTTATGATCTCTTTTATATCTCATAAACTTACAGATCTCATTATTCGTGCTGAACCCATAGGTCTCATATAGCATATACATCATAAAGATATTACATATCTGATCTTCTAGATCTTGACCTAATAGTTCAATATATTCGATCAGATCTAAGGATAATTATATGATCACATAGTTATAAGAGCAAAAAACCGTGTTTTTTAAATTTGATCAAAAAAGCTTTTGATTATTTTTTTTGCTCAGAATGCTTAAGAGCTTTGCGCCAATTATACTATATTTATTGAACATGATAATAACAATATTAATAACAATAATAATCATAATAATAATATTAATAATTTCTATTGTAAGCGTATAACTAATATTTAAATATTTACTAACAACAAATTTTCAATTTCTTTTTCTTTCTTTCTTTTTTTTATCTTCAAACTTTTTTTTAAATTTTTGATTTTTGAATTTTTGATTTTGTCAACAGAACTTAGTTTCGGCGATACTCGTGAGTACCGGAAAAAAATCCGACTAATTCAAGGCTTAGCCTAGCTTTTTTATATGACATCTGTATATCATGTATATATATATGTATATATATAATCCTTTGTACATATTTTCTATATATATATATATCATATATATATTTGTATAGATCTATATATATTTGCTTCGTTCTTTGTTGTTCTTTTGGAATGCGCTTGTTCAATGTTTTTCCTTTTCGTTCTTGTTGTATTCCTTTTGTTTTATGTTCAGTTTATTGTTACCACTTCGTATACACTATATATACTATACATACACCTACAAACACTTCGACCCATATACATATATACCTTTATGAATGAATGCTTGGCTATATATTTTTGTGTTAGTGAATTTCTCTATTTACAATATATATCTTATATCTTCCATGTGGGAATAATATTGGTGAAAAATGTCTAGGTGTTAATAGTTATGTTATATATAGTCCTAAATCAAAACAATATCTTGTTGTTGCATAGTGCATTTGTATTATATATCATATCTCGTTCTCTCTCTCTCTCTAGCTGTCTCTGTCTATGTCATGTGTATATAACTTTGTTATCAAGCTTAAGACAATATATGTATATAATATGTATGTGTATATAAGATATATATAATATATATATCCAACTGTATATCCAATTGATATTTGTTAGCTGTATATAGATTTATACTTCTCATTCTCTCTCTCTCTCTCCCTCTCTGTATATACGAACTCTGTTCAAAAAGTAACAAGAATTTTGGTGTAATTATAATTATTGGCCTTCAAATATCTTTCAAACATAATTTTGTTCAGCTACTACTGCGATGCTTTCATTTCAAGTTCCTTTATGATAAAATCGTCTTTTCATGTGTCTCCTCAGCTCTTCCGGATTTAGATAAAGCTCATTTTATACAGTTTACTTGATCTATATTAAGGAATAGTCAAAAATGAAAGAGGAGCCAAAACACAGTTGTCAAACATACAAATTTTGAGCACTCAAAAAGGATGAAACTACTAAGCATAATAAGCGAGGGATATGAGTCCCAATGTAACACCATAAAAAGTCGAAAATTGAGTATACGAAGTCAAAACTCGCGCTACTTTTTGAACAGACTCTTCACAAATCGCAAATCAAAACAGAACATGATATATGTACATATATATACTCTATTCATATGCTTCAGCTGTACATATATACCTCTCTCTGTGTCTGTTTGTTCCACTCTACCTATATATATATAGAGATATATATTTGTATACAGTTCTTGTTTATAAATACTGGTGCAAGGGTTATAGCTAGAGCACATACATATATTAAGCCCTTCATGCAATATCATTTTGTAGATGACACAATCACAATTGTAGACAACACAAAATCGATTGATGTATATATATATATATTAATAATTCTCTATCTATATTCCTCTAGTTATCAGGCAATGCCCGTGGCGCTAAGATACGCTCCATATTGAGCTCCATCATACACAGCGAGACGATCTATGTGGAATGCCTGAATAAGATGATACAGGTGAGTATTCCATATATATTCCAGATATATCATATAGAGTTAATCGGTTGCTCCTTTATCTTCCAGTATAAGCGTGCTATACACGCCACGCTGGGCACATCACAGCCTGTGATCAAGGAGGAGGAGGAGAATACGATTTTCTTTAAAATCGACGAACTGCACGACGTGCACACCGCCTTTCTGAGCGATCTGAAGACAATTGTGGCGCATGAGGGCGGCGATGTGTTGATCGGGGAGCCGTTCAAGCGCCTGGCTGACATGTTTGATCTGTATAGCGCATTTCTGCACAACTATGGCCAGGCGATCGATACGGTGAAGAAGTGCAGCGCCAACAATCCGCAATTCAAGAAAATCGTCTCCACAATTGTGGTGAACCTGCAGACGGAACAGTCGCTGACGCTGGAGGATCTGCTGCATAAGCCGGTGGCTCGAGTGCAAATCAATGCGCTCGTCTTCAATGATCTGTTGCGCGAGACGCCGCCAAATCATCCCGACCATCAGCCGCTGCGACAGGCCCAGAAGATCATACAAATGTTCCTCAACCAATTCAATGTGGTCAATCAGCGCTTGCCCAGCGAATCGAATCGCAATCTGCGTCGCATGGTCCGCAATTCGTTCATTGTGGAGCTGGTCGACGGGCATCGCAAGCTGCGGCATTTGTTCCTCTTCAACGATGTGATTGCGTGTGCCAAGTACAAGGCGCTGGGCCGGGATCGCATCGACTACGAGCTCAAATGGTATATACCGCTCAAGGATGTCAACGTGTACGAGGAGTCCGACACGAGTGCGGACCTCAAGGAATCTAGTCCCGCGAACATATCGCAAGTGAAGCGCAATTTGCGTTCGGTGCGCGATCAGCTGACGCTCGAAGCGAACGGCGTCCGCACCGGCGACAAATATCGCCGTAAACTGGCCGATCTGGAGTCACAGCTGGTGCTGGCCACGCCCAATTTGGTGCTGCGGCTGGGCAACAAGGCCAACAATAAGACAATGACCTTCTTTCTCAGCTCCGATTTCGAGCGCACACAATGGATGGACTCGATAATGTCGCTCAAGGTGAGACAGAGAGAGAGAGAGAGAGACAGAGAGTGCTTTAATGAGAAATGAGAAATCTCTAGATATAGTTGAGCTGATTATGAAAAGAACTATCTAAAGATTGATAATTATTTGGTATAGTCTGAATTGGTTTAGAGCAACTAAAATTGTTAAGATTGTTCAGTATTTGGTATAGTTAGTTGAAGTTGTTTATATTGTTATAAATGTAGTTTTCTGTTTAAAGCTTCTCTAGCTGTGTATTGAGATTTCTTTTGAGAACTTTTTCTTTTTCCTTGTATAAATTCTATATTAACCTTCTCTCTCTCGCTCATTTCAACTCTAGCAAAAGTGTACTCTGCCTGGAGCCAACACGATCAACTCGCTGGAGGTGACCGCCTTCATTGTGGCCATGCAGAAGGGCATGAAGACTGAAATGGGCTCCTATCTGATGCGCAACACGAACGATGAGAGTCTGCTCGTCGGCGATCTGCATATGGGCGTGCAGGGACTGCAGGGCCTGGAGCAGCCAACTGATCTGTACATATGCATCGAGGTGGACTCGTATGGCCATTACTTCCGCAAGGCCACCACCAAGATGATCTGTCGCAGCCAGACGCCGCTGTGGAACGAGAGTTTCATGCTCGAACTGGAGGGCAGCCAGAATGTGCGTGTGCTGCTCTACGAGGCCAAGGAGCGGCCACTGCTTCGTGCCAAATACATACTCAAGGTGAGCTCAGCAAATGCGATTGCAACTATTGTAATAACTAATTGTACTTTTCATCTTCCTCTTCGCTTTGTGTGTTCTGTGCCACAGTTGAGCCGGAGCTGGCTGACGGAGACGACGCAGACGCGCAACCTCAAGCTGAGCGAAACGCTGGAGCTGAGCGCCACCTTCCGATTTGTGCCCGGCGAGCAATGCCGTGGGAGCACCAAGCCAGGCGCGCTCTTTGGTGCCAAAATGAGTCAAGTATTAAAGTAAGTTGGGCTGGCAAGTAAAAGAGAAGGGTAGAGAAAGAGAGAGAATGGAAATATAAGTATAAGTATATAGTATATAGCATCAAATAACTTGTATAAACTGTGAGATATGTTAAAGAAAACGTTTCTTGAAATTTGATGTTTCTTGATTAAGCTGATAAGACGAAAGCTATCGATTTTGTAGTCTAAGATGACCTATAGTTAACTGTATTGCATATCTATTGTATTATATATCAGTCTTAAATTGCTCTATGACAACCTTTCTGTTCAAGTCATCAAGCTAGAACTTGAAATTGATCAAGAATCGAGTAGAATATGATCATAGAAGTCAAAACTACTCACATATCACTATATAAATCTCATATCCTTAGATTTTGTCTCCACAAAATGTAGAATATCAAATGTACAAACAAATCGTTTGTTTCACTACACTTGCTATTCTAGATCAAGATCTTTCTTGAATGTTGAGGATCACAATTAGGATATCATATATGCAATCACCTTATATGGGACCTATATTGTATATGTATCAATGTCTCTCCGATAAGCATGGACCCGGGGCAAATACTGATAACTTTACTCTGCTCATAGTAAAGTAAAGATGCACTGGGCTGGAATGCTACGGCTAGTCAACCATATAGCTGAATATATATAAAGATTTCTCTACCATACCAAGATTTAAATAAGATATTTAGCTAGCTGATAAAAAGATATAGACAAATATTGATTTCCCTTTTCCCCAAATCCTGACTAAGAATGGATCAGCTTACAAGGCCTTATATATTTATCACTTTCAACTTTGATTTTTGTAGGCGCGAGAAACGCGACATTCCGTTCATAATCAGTGCCTGCATACGGGAAGTGGAGCGACGTGGAATGCTGGAGGTTGGGTGCTATCGCGTCAGTGGCTCTGCCTCCGACTTGGCCAAGCTGAAGAAGGCGTTCGAGTCGGGTAAGTCAACAGCAACAAATATTGCCGAACATGCTTAGTAATCCATAATGCCCCTTTTTATGCAGACGCCTACGAGGCAGAGCAGCTGCTGCGCGAGGTGGACATCCATTCGGTGACGGGCATATTGAAGACCTTCTTGCGTGAGCTGCCGGAGGCGCTCTTCACGGATCTGCTCTATCCCCGCTTATTCGAAACATTCAGCACATTATCAAACAACAGCGAAGCCACACGCATCAACGAGCTGCTCAAGGTATTTGAGGAGCTGCCGCAGGCTAACAAAGCCTCAATCAATCTGATACTGGATCATCTAATCAGGTGAGAGAGAGAGAGAGAGAGAGAATAATATTTGAATACATTTGACATTTATCTATAATGTAATCCTCGTGTCTCACAGGGTACACGAGAAGGAGGCGGACAACAAAATGTCGCTGCACAATCTGGCCATGGTATTTGGGCCCACCTTGCTTCGTCCTGGCCAGACGCAGGTCAAGCAAAAGGATCCCTTGGCAGCGAGCACTGTCGATGTGATGGCCCAGGCGGGCATACTCTACTGCTTCCTTCAGGCGCGCATCAAAAAGGATTAGACGACACAATGAGAAGGATAGCACAAGCCAACAAATATTTACATATGTATAACTCTATATATGCTATATGCTTCAAATGCTCACACACAAACAACCACAACAATACACACACAACACACACACACAACCTACACAACCTGGCTGATGATTGTATATAACAGGCGCATAGCTGGCAAGAAGGAATTGCGTTGTTCGTGCTGCTGGCAATTTGTTAGCTGAAAAAGCAGTGCTCAATAGCGGGCCAACACACACACATATACACACACACATACTTACAGAATGTATACATGCGTAGACAAGTGTTCAACACTGATCCTGTTGCTGGTCCTAGTCCAGGCACACTTTCCCCCATCAAGGCTTTTAGCTGCTGCTTTTGCTCGTCTACTCGTTTACATACATACATACATATATTTATAGTATCTACTATATGCTTTACCTATACATATATATACAAGAGATAATACACACACACACATATATATATATGATACTTATGATATATATATGTATATATAGATTGCCCTGTGCCCCGCTTATTGCAAGGTTAACATTGATATTTGAGAGCAGAAAACAAAAGAAAAACAAATGGCAAATATTTTCAATATTACGAGTACACACACACATATTTATATAGTATATATGTATATGTAAATATATATATATATACTATATATATTATATATTATATATACATACATTACTAATTAGTACTATATTACTAAAAAATGCAAACAGATTTCAAATTAAAAGTAACAATTATAATGATGGAAATGATAATGATAATGATAATGTTGATGATAATGATGATGATGATGATAATGATGATGATGATATATGTATGTGTATGCTTAAAAAATATTCTGGTTTTTTTTTCGTCTTGTTTTGTATTAATTACTTAGGTTTTTATATAAACAGAAACGTAAAATAAAATATATTCTATTTAGAAATGTTTTTGGAGTTGTCTTTCTCAAAGGGACATTTTTGGGTGTCTAGAGAAATTTATCTGCAATTGACTTTATAAGCATTCAGATAATCTGTTTGCAAAGGTTTTTTTTTTTTACTTGACTGTTGGTCAGTCCTTTCTGGGCATGGAATATCAGCAGTAGCCCATATCCTTCATAATTCTGGATCATAGGTGCCAAACTTTTATAACTTCGTCATTGTAAAGTTCTTAAGATTGCTCCAAAATGATATGGCAAATCGGGAAAATATGTATAGACGATCATAGGTTCTGAAATCGACGCGCTCAAATATACGGACAGACGAACAAATAGACATGGCTATATAGACTCAGCTGAATAAGAATATATATACTTTATGGGGTCTGCCCCGCCTCCTTCTGTGTGTTACATACATTTAAAAAAAAAACACTAACCTGATTTCCCATTTTCAATGGGTTCAAAAAATATATATCCAACAGTTTTAGAGTCGACAAATCGTATAGAAGGATTATGTGACGCGGATATAGCCCAGCTCTGTGTACAGGAAAATTTTAGTGTATTATGTGGACTGCAACAGTCTTACTTGTTAGCATCTTCTATTCATATATAACCATAATATCCATATATATAGAAAATAACCATATAAGGTATATATATATATAAGGTAAGTTTCCACATTATCTTAAATCTCATATTGGAGTTACTAAAAGTGTTTTGTTTGAACATCAAATCTGTATTGTCGTTCTATATAATTCTATATATTATATACACATTTAGATATATCTATTTCATTAACAACATCTATATAGGACTTATATACGTAACTCTCTCCTCATTCTTCGTCTTCGTTGTCCGCCGGCTGCTGCGGCACGTTGCTGTCCACGTCGAAGAAGGCACGTCGGCTGCGCTTGGCCTCCACGGCCGCTTGGTTGCCATCGAATTTGGTTGCTGTGCGCTTGCGCAGCTCCTCCACATCCTGCTGATCCTCATTGCTGGCCCACTCCAGCACCAGACGGCGTCCGTACAAGTGGGTGCTAGCGCTGAGTGCATCGAAGGCGCGCTTCGCATCCGCCTTGGTGGTGTAGTCGACAAAGCAGAAGCCACGATGCGAATCCTCGCCGGGCGTCATCTTCTTGGGCAGTCGAAGCGAGGTCAGCTCGCCAAAGGCTCTGCACAGATTGAGATTAGGATTAGGAAACATTCATTTCATGGGCTACCAATTTAGACACTCACTTGAAGATGTCGCGCACCTCGTGATGGTGCGCCTGGAAGGGTATATTCCGCACCAGAATCTTGGTGCCAGTCTGCTTCTTCTGTGCCACCTGGCGGCGGCGTGCTCCATCGTCTTGGGTTCTATTGGAAAGGGCATTTGGCATTAATGACTTTAGCTTTAGCTTGTTTCAGGGATCACTTACTTGAGAACGCGATCGCTGCGCTTGAGCTCTACCAGATTGCCGTCGATCTTGGTCAGCTGCATGTCCTTCAGAGCCTGTGCCGCAACGGCTGCCCGCTTGAACTGGATGAAGCCATAGCCCAGAGAGTTGAGCTGCCTGGGATTCTGCGGATCCTTGCGCTTGGCTATCTCGATGGTGTGCACTGTGCCCAGGTGCTGGAAGTGCTCCTGTATCGTTTGCACCACAGTCTTGAAATTTAGATTACGCAAAAATATCGTAGTATTTGGCTCGGGTTCATCATCGGCATCCTCTGCCATGGTATCGGGATCGGGTTTTATTTTTTGCTCCAGCTCCTTCTCTTGCTCCGTCTTCGGCTCAGGGACTGGCTCGGACTTGGGCTCCGTTTTGGGTATGATAGCCTCGCCCTTCAGTGTCTTGGTAAACGTCTCCTCTGGCGCCCATTCCAGATAGAGCGGCACATTCTTGAATTTGCTGTAGGCCAACTTTTTGAATGCTTGTCGCGCCTCCGAGGGATCGCAGAACTCGATGAGTGCAGTGACGCCGCTGGGCGGCAGCACAATGCGTCCGATGGGACCAAATTTACTGAAGATGGGCGCCAATTCAGTCACCTCGGTGGCCGCTGGCAAATTCTTGGCCAGTATCACAGTCTTGGAGCGTTTCTGGGTGGGCTCATCGAAGGCGCTGAGCCGTACGCCCTCCTCCTCGAGAAACTTCTTCATTTCGACGACGATTTGCGTTTCGCCGAGTGCCAAGCGCACGGCTGCACTGCTGCCACCCTCGCTGGTGTCCAGAATGCGCTCCTTGCTCATCTTGAACTGCTTGGCCAGGATCTCGGCAACGGCGTTGGCGCCCAGGAACAACGTATTCCAGCCAATGGGCTTCTGTGCGTTCTGCTTCAGCTTGAGCGCTTTCTTCTGCTTGAACGAAAGATTCGCATCGTTGTCTTCAACGGCCTCCTGGGCATTGTCCAGCTCCTTGCCGGGCAGCAGGTGAAGCAGACGACCATGGAAGTCGGTGCCATCGAGCGCATTGAACGCCTTCACCGCATGCTCGGGCATCATGAAGGTAACCGTCCCAAAGCCCTTGATCTGACGCGTCACCTTGTCCACGGGCAGATTGATCTCGACCAGAGGCCCGAACGGCTCGAATAGCTTCTGCAGCTCCTCCTCGGTGGTGGTGTAGGCCAAGTTGCGAAAGAATATACGACCCGATTCGGATATGTTCTCCTCATGGCTCAGGCTGTCCTGCTGCTGCTGCCATTTGGCATTGCCAGTGGCTATCGAATTGCTATTCGCGTCCAGAGTTTCACCCGACTTCTTCGCCTTGGTCACTCGATTCTTGTCGGTGAAGTCGGAAAAGAACACCTGCTTGCCCAGTATGAAACTCTTGTTCTTCAGCATGCCCCTGGCCATGTCGTGCTCCGTCTTGAAGCCCACGTAACAGAAGCCATGCACATTGCTGGGCAGACGCACGGAGTAGGGTTTGAGGGGCTTGAAGAACTTGATTATATCCTGACGCTTGGCCTTGTATGGTACATTGTGAATCTTGATGGTGAACAGCTGCAGATCAGCCTTATCCTGCTTGCCTTTCGCTTTCGTTTTGGCCTTTGGCTGTGTGCTTGGCTTAGCCTCGGCATCGGCTTTGGCTTTGCCTGCCATCAGAGATTTCATGTACTCCAGGTCACTAATGGGTTTCTCAGCAAGCTTAACAGGCTCGCTATCCTCCTCCTCCACCTGCTCCATCTCTTCCTCCTCATCATCATCACCATCATCATCATCATCTGACATCTTTTTCACTTTGTCATTCTTGTCTTTCTGGGCGTCCACAGTTTCCTCCTCGGGCTGAGCCGGAACAATGCCCGCATCGTTGGCCCAGAGCGCACGCGTTTTATCGTGCGCCTGCATAAACTCCTGGAAGGCTGGATCATCTTTGTGCTTGGCCAGAATTTCATCAACTTTGTTGGTCTTCTCTTTCTTCTCGTTGGCCTTTTTTGCTGCCACGGGCTGTGCCGCCTTCAGCTTGTCCAAATTCTTTTTGCTATCCTTGGCATATTTGCTCCAGGATTGGGGCTTCTCCTCGCTGCCAAGCGCTGCACAGGATTCCACACGCACGCGGCTCGTCTGTATGCAGGTGTTGTTGAAATGTTTGATGGCCGCCTGCGCCTCCTCCTCGGTGCTGTAGCCAACAAAACAGAATTGCCGAAATTTACCATCGGGCGTGTATTTTAACTGCAGATCTGTGATCGTTCCCTTGGCGCCGAATATATTGCGTAGTTTATCCTCACTTATCTATGGGCAGACAGTACATTTAATGGTTTTTCTTTAAGCTAACACAATTTACGGTTGCCGGCTTACCTGCTTGGGCAGCTGTTTGACAATAATACGAGACATTTTTGTATTTAACTCATGCGACAGGCTCAAATGAAATTACATGAAATACATTTTGTTTACGGTTGGCACGTGTTGCTAAGCTTGCCAGCTTGTTACAAAATCATTGCTATGATCTGGCAATGTCAACTATTTAGTGTTGTATGGCAACAGCACATATTGGCGCGCTGATTGGTTCAACGTTTTACAGCACTGTAAAATTCAAATGTAAATTTAATTGCACAAATTTGCTAAACGTAAATTCAACTATCTAATATTATTTAGAGAAATGTAAAAGTCAATGGAAAATATTTTAAGTGCAATTTAATGTCAACAACCGTCAAAACGTGACATCTAAACTTACTTCCGGCTATAACTAACACGCATTTACATGTTATCAAATATAATACACATATGCGTGTGTTATTAAGTTATGTAGTTTATAAAAACAGGTGGGTCCAAGGCTCAGACTCTGCTAGTGTTCACTTTATCGGCTCATGCAGACACCAGCAGCTCAGTCTCATTAAATTTCACAATAACCTTTGGATGGCCATTGCTGATATACATATATTGAGTATATACACATGTATGTATATTCCCGTATATTCAGAGAAGATTCCGAGAGCATTCTTGATAAGAGAAAAAGAGAATGTGCTCATCTTGTTTTTGTTTTCGTTTTCCCCCCACTTCAAGTGCGTTCATTAGCGCTATTTGAATAGATAAGAAAACGCTGTGCCGCTATAAAGTCAGCCGACCTGCACTCAAAGCGTTTCAGTCAGATCTTTAGATTTGAACGTAAATCAACTATTAAGAAAGACTAGCAAAACATCATAATACTATAATACGATTTTCATATTCTGTGATAAGACATCAAAACTCCCGAGTTACATAAAGACCCCAAAAAGTAGTGGAAAAGTTTTAAAACAAAATTTTTACAACCTAGTGGTATATTAAAACATTTAGTGAAATGGAGGTACCGCCGCCACTTGTCCTCAAGCGTTCGCTTTTCGTGCCCAGCAAAACGTTAATGGGCCCGGGTCCATCCAATTGCTCGCAGCGCGTCCTGGAGGCCATGAGCAATCCGGTGCTGGGTCACATGCATCCAGAGTGTCTACAGGTGGGTGAACAACAATAAGAATTATACTATACTATATAAGATTTCTGTTACTGATAGTAGCAATACTATGTTATCCTTAAATGCGCAACTTCAATGATAGCGGAAGAAGATAATGCCCAGCATTCCATTGCATAGCCGCTCCTTAGAATTTGTCCTTAAATATTTTGTTTTGCTGGCCTTGAAGCACTGGCGCCAGCTCAGTCTCAGTGGGCGCCAAAATTCAAATGTGCTATCAGAGCACAAACATAACACAGGATAACATAACTGTTAGTTAACATTGAAAGTAACCTAGTATTTCGTTGTAATTTTAAAAACTAAGTAGATAATGGCTAGAGCTGCAAAATCTTGCTTTGGCAAGAAAGAATAGTAAATAGGCAAAAGTAACACAGCTTTATTTATGAACAATGTCTACAAAAATAAAAAAAGCCAAGACGATGGTTTATGATTATTTGCTTAGAGCCTAAACATAATCTACATACAGTAACTCCAGAAAATATTATCTTTAGCCATTAGATTCTACATATAATAATAGGAAGTGATGGTAAATGAAAGCCATTTAAAATAAAGTTAAACTTATTCAACATGAATATAAATCGTGAGCAATTAATGCATAGAAAATAGTTTATGACAAATAAAATACGAAAACAATTAAAGTGCGATTTTTAAGAATCTAAAAATAGCTATTTAAAGAGCGCAATTTCTGTTTGTGTTGTGTTTACTGGTTTTAATACAGATAACGAAGAGTCAAAGTTGTTTTATTTTCAAACATGATCAGATCAACACGAGCGCATACATTTTTTGCAAATGTGACGTCACAATGTCAAGTAGTATTTTTATGCAAAGTGGTCTGTTACTTTGCCAATAAATACTTTTAGCTGGCTTGTACTTTAACAGTGTATGTTAATGTTAACGCTCATGTTCTGAGTCTTCTAACAGTGGCTTGTGCTGAATATAAAATTGCAGCTAGCAGCAAAACAATATATTTATGTTTATTATGGCCATTTCATCACAAATCTCTTGTACGCATTCAAAAGTGGGGAATCTTGCTGTAATGTATATGTACATATGTTAAAAGTGAGTAAACAAGTAAAACTACATGTTTGAAAGTAGTTTCTTATACAAATTGAACATGAATTTCTGTTTAAATACCCTGAATACCTCTGCTCTTACTCAGATCAACTTATACCAACAATGCTAGTGAATTGATATTTTGAAAATGCAGGATATTTATAAGTTGATCTGAGTAAGAGCAGATTTTAAATACAATTAAGAATTTAAAGAAAAATCTTTTGTTCAATATACCCTATACAAAATAGGGTATAAGAATAAGAATTTGCATAAAAACTATTTTATTCATGATATACGATATATGTATGTATGTATGATATATGGTATAAAGTATATAGTCATATTTTGAAATATTGAACAAATTTGCAAATAAGTATGTGAATTCCAATTCCAATTCCAATTAGAATACCCCAGCTCCAATTAGTTTTAATTTAGTCTTAATCAGAATATCGAGTTTCGAGTCCATTTCGAAAGCAATTCTCTTTCGCTCTTCAACACAGATCATGGACGAGGTGAAGGAGGGCATCAAGTACATATTCCAGACACTGAACGACGCCACCATGTGCATCAGTGGAGCGGGCCACAGCGGCATGGAGGCGGCTCTGTGCAACTTGATCGAGGACAACGACGTTGTGCTGCTGGGCATCTCGGGCATGTGGGGCCACAGGGCGGGCGACATTGCGCGTCGATATGGCGCCGATGTGCGCTTCGTGGAGGCGAGCTTTGGGCGTGCACTGACGCTGGAGGAGATTCGCTTTGCCTTCGATACACACAAGCCTCGCGTGTTCTTTGTGGCCCAGGGCGATTCCTCGACGGGCATCCTGCAGCGGCACATCAGTGAGATCGGCGATCTGTGCCGGCAATACGATTGCTATCTGGTCGTGGATGTGGTTGCCTCGCTGGGCGGCACCAACTTCCTCATGGACGAGTGGAAGGTGGATGTGGCCTACACGGGCTCACAGAAGACGCTGGGCGGTCCGGCTGGCCTGACGCCCATTTCGTTCAGCAAACGCGCCCTCGCCCACATCAAGCAGCGCAAGACCAAGCCGAAGGTCTACTACTTCGATGTTCTGCTCATTGGCCAGTACTGGGGCTGCTATGGCACGCCCCGCATCTACCACCACACCATCTCCTCCACACTGCTCTACGGGCTGCGCGAGGCGCTGGCTCACTTCTGCGCGATGGGCCTAAAGAACGTGGTGCAGCGGCACTTGGAGTGCTCGCAGCGGCTGCAGCTGGGCATCGAGGAGCTGGGCCTGGAGATGTTTGTGTCGCACGAGCCGGATCGCCTGCCCACGGTCAATGCTGTGAAAGTGCCCTTCGGCGTTGACTGGCGTAAGGTGGCGGACTACGCAATGCGCAAGTGGGTGAACATCATCAATCTCAATTCACATAATTATAATATTCTCCTTCTTCTGATCTCCTTTCACGGCAGATACAATCTGGAAATCAGCGGCGGCTTGGGTCCCACAGTGGAGCATGTCTTTCGCATTGGCCTGATGGGCGAGAATGCGACACTGGAGAAGGTGGACATGGTCCTCAGCATCTTGAACGAGGCCATTCAGAGCATCAAGCTGCGAGCAATCAAAACGGAACGTTCCAAAATATGATACTACCTACTAAACTTATTCAACTTTTAATTGATTATTTTCTTTTTAAATATACCAAACAACATATTTCTTTTGCTTGCCTTTTAAATTTGAATTTTTGCGCCTTTTAAACATTAACAGCTGCTGAACTCAAAAAGGTACTGTTATGTACAGATTTTTGTTGTAGTTGCAGAATTCATTTTGTTTGCCGGCAAAGAAATTATGCAAAAGTGAAATTTTAGATATGTTTTTGTTTATATCATCAATCGTAAATTCATATATTAAGTCCTTTTGTTTTTAGGCAAAGTTTTTAAGCTTTCATGGAGTTTAACAAATATTAATTTGCAATTTAACATAAGCCGGCTTCTGCCAAAAATTCTCGAACATGATTAGCAGCCGCTTTGACTCAAAAAGGCACTGCTAATCGAAGTTGCCAACAATTTAGAGCACTCGAAAAAAACTTTTTGAGCCAACTTCTTTCTATGGCAAATAAAAATATTGAAATTCTCCAATTTGGCTTATAAATTTATTGAACGCCAAGTGTATGGACTCGGCCCGTTCAAGCGGCACTAGCACAGAGTTATACACATATTGAGAGAGTAAAAAAATAGTTAAAAATTGTACACTTAAATGTTTATTTGTTGTTGTTTTTTTTCGTATGGATTTGGGATCAACTCTCTACTTGAATCGACGTCCACATGCTATTTAGGCATACAAATTAGTTGCTGCATCTGCTGCTGCGCATCTCCAACTTAACCCTGCTTCTGGGCCAACTCACGAGCCTTGGCACGCTCCAGCTTGGCGATGCGTGCCAAACTCTTGGAACCCAGAATACCACCGCCCCAGTGGCGACGGATCTCCTCGTGGCGCTCATTGAAGTTGGTCTTAACCGCCTCCAGCACCTTGCCAAAGTTGGCCTTATCGTTGTTCTCGACGGTGGTCAGAGCCAACGCGGTGCAGGTCTTGCGGCGCACCAGGCGGCCCAGACGTGCCTTGCCCTTGACAATGCAGTAGGGCACGCCCATCTTGCGGCAGAGGGCGGGCAGGAAGAGCACCAGCTAAAAAAAGAAAAACAAAATTAGTCAATCCCATCAAATTACACGTGCTCAAAAAGGGGAAGGTGGTCTCTCCTCGTTGTTTTAGGGACGAACAAACTCAGCTGTCAATTTACCACAGACAACGTGATTTTATATAAATAACACGTTTCAGTTGAAGAAATTCAAATTAACATCATAGAATGAACGCCACTTGGTTAGAGAGAGAGAGAGAGAGAGAGAGAGAGAGAGGGAAAGGGAAAACATACCTCTAGAGGATCGACATCATGAGCGATGACAACCAGCTGAGCTTTCTTTTGCTCAATGAGCTTGGTGACCGTGTTGGTGCCGGCCGAAACATAGCTGGGCTTCTTCTTGGGCTCAACTTCCTTGCCCTTGGCCTTGGCTTCGGCCAGTTTCTTCAAGCGCTGCTTCTTAGCCAGCGGCGACTCTGGACGATATTTCTCCAGCAGCTTGAATAGCTTCACGGCTGTGGTCTTGTCCAGAGTTTGGCTGAACTGGTTGATTGGTGGAGGCACCTTCAGACGCTTCTGCAGCACAGCCTTTTGGCGCTGGACGCGAATGTATTTGGGCCAACGCACGAAACGCGACAAATCGCGCTTGGGCTGAACATTTTGGCCTGCATATCACAAAATGGAAACATTAATGAGGAACTTCTTTCAATATGAATTGCAATTGCAATCGCTTACCAATGCCAAAGTTCTTGGGACGCTTCTCGAAGAGCTGGTTAACAACTTTCTTGACCACGGGCTTCTTCACAGCCAATGGAGGCGGGGCCACCTTCTTGGTCACTGGCTTCTTCTTTGGCCTGGGCTGAAACGTGAAATTGATTCAGTTTTAGTAGGGAGCACACACACACTGAGGCAGTAGCACTATACGCATCACATAGAATTATTATGTATGGCACAATAACACAACACAAAACACAAATAAAAAAAATCATATAAAAAAAATATCTGAGATAATTCACGTCGCGCAACATTTGCCAGTGGTAATGTTGATATC